>ML792759.1:132207-223697 GCA_009831015.1 Picea engelmannii
TCAAACAAACTTGGGTCCATTACCCAAACCTGGGGTCTCCAACTTTTCATGGCCATAACTCTCTAACCGTGAGGAATTATGTGACGTTCCACATACCACCGGAAATGAAATGACAAGCACTATCCATATAGGATATTTTCCCTGACAAAATTGCTTTCCTTCATCTCATTATTCCATAATTAAGCATGGGTTCTCTTACTCCAGAAAGCGTC
Source organism: Picea engelmannii (assembly GCA_009831015.1). NCBI lineage: Eukaryota > Viridiplantae > Streptophyta > Pinopsida > Pinales > Pinaceae > Picea > Picea engelmannii. The sequence continues at coordinate 132,420 of ML792759.1, forward strand.
TTCCCGTGAGGGCTTTCACCATAAGGGGACCACTTTGGAGTTCATCCATATTTACTTCTTATCAACCATGAAAAAAAAATAATGAGTCATATTTACATCAAACAATATTGGGTCCATTACCCAAGCCTTTGTGCTACGGGGCTTTCTTCAAGGGTTGACATCAATGACAACCAACCTTAATCAACAAAATCATCTATGAATGAGACATAATACAGGGATCCACTGAGTGAAGGCACTGTAACAGGGCCAAACAAATCACTATGAACCAACTCTAGAATTACATTTTCCCTTGTTTCTCCAGATGGGAACCTCACCCAACTTTGTTTTACATATATACAATGTTCACAAAAGTCGACTTCTAAATTACACTGAGGAAAGTCTTCGACCATACCTTTATTGTGCATAGCTCGAAGTCTTTTTTCTCCAATGTGTCCCATCCTCTTGTGCCATAGCATGGTAAGGTAAACTTTATGATGACTTGTCAATTAAGTTTGAATCGAATCAACCCGAGTCAAGTCGAGTCGAAGTTGAGTCAACTTTAGGAACAACGATGTTTTTGCATCTAGTCAATTTGACACTCCCTAGAAACTTGTATAGGGTTCCACTCTGAACTCCTTTCATTAAGACAATCTCACCTATGACCATCTTGCACAAATCCTTCTGAAATAGATTGTGCACTCCAGCATCACTCATCATGCTGACAGATATCAAGTTTCTTTCCAAACCTAGAATGTGTAGCACACCTGGAAGGGTTCAAATCCTCCCATCCTGCAGTATTAGTCAAACTTTTCCCCTTCCGACAATTCCGGTTGTCGAGTCATCCCCCAAGAACACATCTCCTCCTTCATATCATTCATATTTTCATAATCATTTTCTATGTGGTTTCATATGATAGGATGCTCTTGAGTCTATCAACCAAACATCTTGATTCAACTGTGTACTCGTCGACGCTAAGTACACATTGCCTCCATTATTTGGAGTCGTCTTTATCTTAGTCGATTGCTTCTCGTTGGATCTTTTACTGACTTCCATTTCCCTCAACTTGCAATCCTTTTTGTAATTCTCAGATTTATTGCATTTCCAGCATCTTCTTGTCGACTAAACTTGGGATTTAGATCTACCCTTCGACTTAGAATTTCTACCAGAGAATTTTCCTTTATCTCTATCAATCGGTCGACATGTCACCACTAAATCATCTTTGGTCGATCCTTCCATGTTATTCCTTCTCATTTCTTCTAACAGTAGAGATTGAACCACGTCTTCTAGTGCTAATGTGGTTGCATTACTCCCTATAGCCACGCCTAAGCTATCCCAAGAGTTTGGAAAATAACATAATAGGCTTATACATTTCTCCTTCTAGGTGATTTTAACATCAACAGAAGATAACTGGCTTATAATGGTATTAAATGCATTTAAATGCTTAGTGCCCGAACTACCATCACTCATTATCAGAAGATATAATTTCTTTCTGAGAAATAGTTTTTTTACCAGGGATTTCGACTGGTACAAGCTTCCCAACTTGTCCCATAGTTTCTTGGTTGAACCTTCACCTGATACATTCAGTAGCATCGAATCTGCAAGACAAAGTCGAAACATACTCCTTTCTCTTCTCTCGAGTTTCTCCCATTCTTCCATCGACATACCTTTCGGCATGGTAATTGGATAGATTTTTGTCCATTGTTCTCGATCTACAAGGAGATGATAGATTTTTTTCCATTGTTCTCGATCTACAAGGAGATCCACAAAAGATAACTGACTTATAATGGTATTAAATGCATTTAAATGCTCAATGACCGAACTGCCATCACTCATTATCAGAAGATATAATTTATTTCCGAGAAATAGTTTTTTTACCAGGGATTTCGACTGGTACAAGCTTCCCAACTTGTCCCATAGTTTCTTGGTTGAACCTTCACCTGATACATTCAGTAGCATCGAATCTGCAAGACAAAGTCGAAACATACTCCTTTCTCTTCTCTCGAGTTTCTCCCATTCTTCCATCGACATACCTTTTGGCATGGTAATTGGATAGATTTTTGTCCATTGTTATCGATATACAAGGAGATCTTCAATTTTAAGCTTCCAAAGCTCAAAATTCTGGTCATTGAATTTTTCGATCTCTATTCTCGAATTGCTCTCCATTCTTTAACACAATATTTAGCACAGTCTTTAAAGACTTCTAACTTATGAATCTTAATGTACCTAGGTTTTAGCTCAGATGCAAGACTGTCAAGCAAAACTCTGATACCACATGTTAGGAAATGAGACACACTTCCATGCTAAAACTAACAGAAGAGAGGAAGAAATATTTAATCAAGAAAGTAAATGACACAGCAAGCACATAGTACACAGAGATTTTACCCTGGAAAAAAAACTAGGAAAACCAACATTCCTTGAGCATTATGCTCCTTGTTGTCTTATTCATTCAGAATAAAAAGTTACATGTCTAACCTTGGTCCACACCTAAGACACAATCGACATCATACCCTCTTGCTTACACAAGAACAACCCTGTAGCAAATTTGGCTTACATCTACATGACCAACAACCTACATCTAAATATTTCTCTAAAGATTTGTTATCTTATGATTAGCTTTTACTGCATTACAACACACCTCATTATAGGCTTTACAGTAGGAAAAACTCTAAATAAATGGCGCCCAAAAATAGTTACAGATTCATGCAGTTCATTGCCTACAAATCCCATGAATCTCAGGATTCTATTACAGTCGACTACCAAGTCGTATTACTCGTCAACTACAAGTCACCCTTCATTCGGTCTTCAGCCGGTTACCACACACCCGCCTATGGACCTCTTGTCGGTTGACCTCTTCGACTTTACCTGGTTGAATAACCTTGACCTTCAACTTGTTGTTGATCCACCTCAACTTCATATTTACCCTATCAAACCACCTCGACCTTGGACTTCAACTATTAGTCGATCCACCTCGACTTTCACTACAAAGAATATAACAACCCAACAACTTTCTAGTGTACTTCTTCCACTTCCCATTACTCTTATTTCCCTACAGCTTGGATTAGTTGTCATGCGATCATTTATCCCTTATTTTTCCTCTTCTATGTGAGTTATATCTACCTTTACCATGCTTCTATTTTGTTATATTTTCAAATCCAAACTCCCACTTATTCTTCTACTTAATTTTTTTCTAAATTTTGACAGGATATCAATAAACGGCTCCTAGTGAGGATAAGTCCAGGAACTCCATATTTATTTGGATATACATTTGTATGCCACTGTGATACTTTAGAACCAAGTGTATCTTGGAGTATCTAATACCTAGCTTTAAGCACACGGTATGTAAAATATTGGAGTAGTCTAGTACCATCTAGTCTCTTTCATGGTGTAAATTTGTCCATCTCGTGTAGTGGTCATCATAGTTTCCAACAAGGTTGAATTCCTTCATGAGGGCATCAAAAAAATCCACCAAAGTGGGTTATATCATAAATGTGGTAGAATAGTATATAACATGTCTCTCCCACTAACATTCCAATCAATATTTGACTCGGGGAAGGCACTTCAAGAGTGCAAAGGCGATATTTTCATTGTCAAATTTTTTTTAGCAGAGTAATAACCTTGTAACAAATTTAACCATTTCTAAAACACATATGCATCTATCTAGCCTTCAAATAAAGGAATGTCAAAGTTAACTTCTACCTGAAGGGTGTTGCAAGGGATCTGAGTAAAATTATCAATCATCTTGTTCCTCTGATGCATGAGGGCTTCCTCAAGCAACAACTTGACAGGATCTCTCATTCTGTCAACTCCATTTTATTCTTCCATGGGAGGCTGCTTGGGCTGATGATAGTGGTCTTCCCCAATCTATGTTAGTTTGGGACCCAACCCCTATACGTTGACCTTTTCGAGGACATGCATGGAGAAACAACAAAGAGCATATTTCTCAATTGCCATTTATCTATATTATGTAGAGAATGAATAAAGGAATAACTATAGATAGAAAGATACATGGAGATATTGCAAAGAACACAATGATATAGTGAAAACTTGAATTCTATTAGTGAATCAAATGGAAAAAAAAAAATGTAAAATGCAAACCAATACAAACTAGCTAGAATGGTGGTAGTTTATCTCTAAAGAGAGATGTGTTGACTACACTCATTCCCAAGATGACATTGCAAGAGGCCAAAACTGTTATTTAACATAAAGTATGATTCCCTGAGATGAAAAAATCTTTAATATCCAAAACCATAACCTTAGAAAATGATTTGGTAAATGGAATGCAAGACTAGAGGAGGCTAGTTGATACATCAACTTCATGGGGGTGAAACTTTTGCATACAAACTTCATTTAGGGTGTTTCTTGGGTCATTGCAAAGCTTAATCCATGCTCTATGATAGAGTGAGTATTGGCATCGAACAAAGGTCGTGTTTCGTATCTTTTAATTATTTCTATTGTGACTCGAGCTAGATGAACTTGGCTTGGCCCCACCCCTAGTCACTTAGCTTAGTTTCCAAGCAATATGAGAGAATCCCAACATGAACCTGCAATAAAAGTTGGTAAGGCCCAAGAAATTACAAAGCTTTATTAAATTTATCAGGGACAACCAATCACGAATGAATTATATCTTGGCTAGATCAACATGCACCCATGTTTATCTATGATGTATCCCAAATACTAAATTCTCTACATGTTGAATGGGAATTTCTCCATATTGGCATATAAATTATGCTAACATGACATGATTAATATCTATTGAATGTGCTGGAAATATTCTACCTAAGTTATGTTGAAGATGAGGATATTATCCAAATATATGATCACAAAAGAATTTGTGAACAATGATATTGTCAATCATCCTGATGAACGTTGTTGGAGAATTAATCAAGACAAAAGGCATGACCAACCACTCAAAATGGAATTCTTTAGACATGAAGGTGGTCTTCAATACATCAATTTGATAATTACCTATGTTAGTCTGAATTCATATCAATCTTACTAAAAAATTCAACCCTTGAGCTAATCAAGAATATCACCAATTTGGGGGGATTCGATATCAGTTCTTGATTTTTATTTTTTTTACAACTCTATAATAATACTTAGTCACCATGTCCCATCTGTTAGCTCTCTGTAAACTTTGTTTGGCTGAGAAACGAATGACAGAGGCAACCAACAAACCAACTTTGAGACCCAAAACTAGCCTTTCAGACCTGTAGAGGGCTCTCTCGGGAGACGGTCTTGGTATAGGATATGGCTTTAAATTGTCAGCTAGATTTAACACCTTTGAACAATAAGTTTTGGTTCTATTGACGAAAGAAATTAAGACCTCGGGCTATGGAGTCGATTTAAGAAAACGATAGAAAAAAATGACTCGGTAACTGAACTTGAGAGGATAAAGGCTAAGTAAGCAACAATTTTCAGTTTAAAATCGTTGTGTGTGGTGAGGGGAAAAACACATGAAGCAACTCGGAGCACCGTTGAGGATGAATTCGGAGTTAACTTAGATGAAAGACATTTTTTCTAAATGGAGTGAATCCCAGGGCATTGCGCAGCGAATCCCAGGTTTGAAATTACGTTCCTATTCAGACAAAAATATATATGAATAAAGAATACAAGAAGTATGTAAGCAAAGAAAGGAAACAAAACATCCAACTGCTACAATTAGAATCTCTTCATCAAAGCTTCAGGACTTTTGCATTAAATTTCGATCGAGCTCAAACTACATTTAATAGTCACTGTATACACTAGTTTGCCAACCAACCTGGCTTACATCGAAAGAAAAATATATATAGGCTAGGGCACCGCTTGGGCTTCCCTGCTCTCTAGCTACTACACCTAGTATTTAGGAAACTGCTTGTTTTCTGTTAAATGTCCTTTCGTATGCCACCCTTCCATGAAAAGAAACCAATTGTATTTGGTTACATCATAATCGCTTGTCTTTGCCACGGGGGTTCAGTTATCAATAGGGTCTCATTATGGGGAGAGTGATGTGTTGATGCCTTCCTTTGACAGGGTATCTGAACGATCAAGTGCTCTGTCAAACTCTCGCCATCCACTGTAACGGCCTTGATTTTATGTCACGTTCTCATATGTTGGGGTGCGTGCATGGCGAGTGACTATTGATTGTCGTTTTCGTTACCAAAATGACAAAATTGTCTAAGGGTGACGCCTTCTTCAAAATTGTCGAAATCTACACTACGTTTGAGAATACAAGAACAGACCCAGTTAATCACATTTCTTCTGCGCGCTGGAAAAAGCTACGCGGACTTTCTCCCCGGCTGCTTCATATTCTCTGAAGTGATTCACATTCCTTTCTTCTAACATCCTTTGTGCTTCATGCAGCTATACAATTGTATCATGCGCTTCCCTGAGTTGTCTCTTGAGCCACGTCACATTTCCCTCATGGCCTTGTGATGTTGACACCTCAAGGGTCTTTGTTGATAACTGTTGTCTTAGTTCCTTGTTTTCCTAGTAAAGTTTGACGATAGTTTAGCTGTTGAGAAGGCTCACGAACATATGTGCCTTTGTGATCCAGAAGCCTGACGGGGCTCAAAAAGGCTCAAAAATGAAAGTGCTCAGAATCTGACGAAACTAGCTCCATTGTGTCTGTCTCGTCTTCCTGATTCCGACCATATATTTACTTCGTCAAACGGGCTTTGTATGCGAAATTTATCGCATTCTGTCCGAAAACCCAAACATGCAAAAAAAGGGGGATGATTGTACAGTCCGTACAGTGCCACGTGGCATGCTGACTGTACAGTCCGTACGGCCATACAGATGATGTGGCAACCCCTGGAGGTGACACGTGGCAGGCTAATGTGGCGTACGGGCAGACAGTTGGACCAATCCATGGGTGACACGTGTCACCACTGTAAGGGTGACACGTGGCACGGGATGACGTCAGCAGGTGACCGGGCAAGTACGGTGGCAAGATGACATGGCAGACACGCGGCAGGCTGACAGGGCAGTACGGTGATATGTGGCAGGTGACGTGGAGGAATCAGTGATCGACATTTGGCAGCTTTCGGTTGGTTTTTGATGTGCCACGTGGCCCAGTCATGGGCTGCCACGTGGCACCCTATGGTTGGTTCGTCGGTTGTGTAAAATTATATGGCATGCACGGGAGTCGAACCCCCGACCTCCCATAGTGTATGGACTGGCAAGGCCGAGCTAGCCAACCCACCCTCGTTTGGTTCTTATTTAACATATGGAAAAAATAATATTTATTTTTGGTTAAGGTTTAAAACGGCGAGGGAAAGGGGCGGGGCTTAGCCCCAGCCCTCGGCACTTGATATATGACATACGACCACTCCATATAACCGGGCGAGCGCGGAGATGTTGGCGGATAAGGGACCAGCCCTCGGATCTCGGGCGTATCCCATAGGACTGGGGAAATAGCCACCATTTTGGGCGCGGTTATATATATTGTTAAGCCCGTGGTCCAGTACACATGCCCGATGACCAGGAGCGAGCCGGGGACAGGAGGTCAGTGCTTATCCTTTGGGCTAGCACTTGGCCATGGCCCATATGACCGCGAAAAGGGAGCACGCCTAAGACTTGGGGGGATAAATGCCTAAAATTAAACTAAAATGGGTTTTTGCCAAAGTTTTGGGATTTTTTAAATGATATTATGCCTGTTTTTAATTGATTTTCTCCATTTTTGGGAGATATTGGGCATTTTTGGAGCCCAAATTTTGGGAGGAAGTTGGGGATGGATAACCAACTTCAGATCTATAAAAACCAAGCCTGTTTGAAGCCATGGAGGACAGAAAAAGTAGAGTTATGCTGAAGGGAAGCCAAGCCAAAGCCATTTTTCTGTAGGGAAGCTATTGAGGAGCAGACGCTTGCGGGCCATTTATGGGAGCTCCGGACATCCGTTTTGCGTGCCATTTTCTTTGCAGGGTTCTAGAGATCTGGAAGAACATGACCAGATCAGTCTTGTAGCCAATTGGCACTACTGCGATGTATTTTTGAGCTTTTGAACAGAAATAAAGAAGCCTCCCCCACAGAGACAAAGGCCCGGAGACGTAGGCAAAGTTGTGCTGAACTCCGTTATCAATCCTTGTGTTATGGTTTGTTGTTTATTACTTCATTTCAGATCTTCATATGTGTATATGGCTGTCATAATTCCTCTCTTTTCCTCATTCTTTCATTAAGTTTCTCAAATGGTTAATTAACACATGCAAAATTAAAACTCAACCATAGTCATTAAAAGATCCGACGGATCACTTTGGCATCTATCCTCCTCATTCTGCTCTGGATTTCTCGACTTGTACCTTCGACAGATTCTGGTCGAATGGTGCACATAAGTAATTCTTTGGCGACTTACTTTGCACGCGGTTCGCTTGGGACTCGCGTTTCCCCAACTTGCTTATTCTTCTTTGGCCTACCCCTTCTCCAAGGAAGTTGTTGTTAGGAGGACAGGACTTCCAACGTATTTCGTTCCTGCGTGGCCTCTCCCACTTCAGCCTTCGCACGGTGTTATATTACCCTTTCCACGAGTAGAGGGAAATCTCATTTTTTATCTTTGGGGATGACCGTTGTGAGCAAGAATGAACCCCAGTTGCTTCCCAACCGTCTTAATTCCTCAACTACCAGCAATTTAATTAGTGATACATGAGATATTTTCCTTTTCGATTGATTTGCTTCATCCTGGGCGCTGTCTGCCATCTCTCGGAGGTTCTGGTGTAAGAAAAACGGTAGGTTTAATGGTCTCCTTCCTGTGAAGTGCATAAATAATATAATGTGATGTGAATGTACTCTGTTGAACCTCCTCTCACAAGTGAAATATTTCCTAATTACTCCAAGGAGTTTCTGAAAAGGTTCTTGTAAATGTTTACTCAAAATGCCTGCCTCGACCTTCCTATCTAAATATTCTCATTTGATAAAGTCTTCATAGCACCGCGTGTCCAAGGACATGCATTTGAACCACATTTTTCCACACTGAGGGATCTATGTTGCGGTCGACAAATTTTCTTATGTTAAATGGATAGTGACACCCGCAATCACCGCGTGGAATCCGTCGAAACTGAGTGCGAACTACTCGACCAGTCTCACATTAAATTCTTGGATTTTACTACAAAAGGCCATGCATCTGAACTGCTCAAAGGACACTCTGACCTCCAGATCTTCATTTATTAATGTTAAACTCTGGGGCTTGAGCCCAACGCTTATGCCACTTCGCACGCCTTTCCTTATGCTCTCGGAAGCTGTCATGGCGCAACTTGTACTTGTTCTGTGCGTGGTGGATTCGATACGGGCATGAGGCAAGAATCTCGATCAACTCGGGCTTGCAAGAAACATTCCACAGTGCATAAGCCTAGATGGTAACCAAATGTATACAGAGCCACTGGAATTTATAGTGAAGCGGGAGAGAGGTGGAATCATGTCAGAATCGTGTCAGGGAACACTGAATTCATGGTGACTGGAGGCTCTGAATCAAACTGAATATTTTCTTTAGTCCATTCGTGCGACGAGTGCACTTCAGGGCATGTGAAGTACAGTTGATAAGGGTTTCAGCACATACATGATACGAGCGCCATGATTTTTCGTTCTCTCAGCCCTCATAATGAGCTAATGATGGTCATTGCACTTGCTGACATGACTTCTATTTAACAACTTGCCTTGACCCTCATCACGTAAAACTTCCTTTCTGAAGGACCTGACTCTTTGGGAACAGACTCGTACCATTTACACAATTTTTTGACTCTGACATCCCTTCCCGACTCCAAGGGCCAACCGGCCACTTGCTGACCTAGACCCCTCTGTTTTCCAGTACCTGGATTCACATGATTTGACACATGGACCTTGATCCGACTAAGACCAACCCTTACTAAAAAGGGAGAAATGGTGGCGCTAACAGTTGGCTCCGACGGGGATGTTATCCTCCCAGTGAGGTAGCAAAGAACAGCAGACCAGGTTCCTGACCATTGGGATTTATTTGAATTTCAAACACTGAAACGTGAAAAACAAAATGCAACCTAAACTTATTGACACAGCTTCTAACAAACTCAGCATAAACTCAGTGCCTTCAATTCTGGCTTCAATTTTCTGTTGACATACTAACTTGAGAATTCCTAACTTGAAAACAAAATAAAATGACTATTTGCAATGACATGTGACTTAAACGGAATTTATTTCACCAGATAGTGTTTGAGGAACCTGCAGTTTACAGGACCCCAACGAACGCATTATCCATCAAGATATTCTAGAAAATAAGCATTGTTGTCGCGATATGCATTGATTCTAAATGGACCCGTCCAGAGATGATCGAATCTTTCGTGCTTTCCTTTGTCTTCGTTCCTCGCATACCATTTTAGCACCAGGTCCCCCATCTGAAAATCCTCCTGCTTAGAATGTTTATCGAATGTTTTCTTTATCCTTTCCTAGTGGAGTTGTGATCGATTGTACACCTGCTCCCTCATCTGTTGTGTGTGAATCAGCTGATTTATCCTCCTCTGGGCGTCATCTGGCTCGGCTTCCTACTCCTACAACAACTTCCTGACGGGTAATCCCAATGAGGTTTGGAAAACCACATCTGTGTCGTATATGATCTGGAACGGAGAGGTCAAGATGGATTTATTGGTAGTGACCATGTCCGCCCACGGCACGTAAATGATCTTTTTATGTCAGGCCTTCTTGTTGTCTTGTAGGAGTCTTTTGATGATCTTGGTCAAGCTCGTATTCGACGATTCTGCTAACTCGTTTCCCTGTGGGTAATACGTTGTAGAATGTCCCAGGGTTATGTTATAATCCTGAAAAAACTTCTCCATCTTCTTGGACTTGAATGCGGCCACATTATCTGTTATGATCTTGATAGGGCATCCAAATCTCGACAAGATGTTTGTCTCTAGAAATTGAATGATGACTGTGTCAGTAGCCTGCTTCGTTGGAATTGCTTCTATCCATTTTCGTGAAGTAATTTGTGACCATGAGTATCCATTTGTGTTGCACCGAGGATGGCGGATGGATCTCCCCTATAAAATCCAAGCCCCATTGCATGAAAGGCGCTTCGACCGAGATTAGTTTCAGGGGTAGGGGATGTGGCTTTCTCCTTCCATCGAAAATATGACACTCGTGGCAACTGGAAACTTCTTTGTAAACGTCTGCGAAGATGCTAGGCCAATAGTATCATGCTCTTAGGATTTTATGCGAAGTGGTTTTCTAGTAATGATGTCCTCCGCAATCACCTTTGTGGAATTCTCTGATAGCTTGTTTCGCGTCGTTTTCTAGCAAACAACTCATCAATATTTCTCCGGGATCTTTCCGGTACAGTGAGTTATCCAAGATGCAGTACTTAACAACTTTGAGTTTTAAGAATCTGGCCTTAGTCTTACTTAAACCCAAAGGGACTTGTAGATTTCTCGACACATAGATGATGTCTATATACCACGGTGAATCAATGAACTCTTGAGACACCTGCACAGTTGTTTCTTCCTAAGGGTTCTCTGACAGATCAGCGATGAAGTTTATTCCCACGACGTCACAGTCCGACTGCACCATCAGCTTTGCAAGGCCCTGACCTTTGATCATCTTCGTGGGCTTGATTTCCAAGTCGTATTCCAGCATGGTCGCTATCCACTTACCTCTTCTTCCCTCAGGGTCAGGCTGAGTCAGGATATCCTTGACTGAGTTGTTGGGCACGTAAGCGACAACCTGGGAGTATAATATGTACATTATGAACTCCTTCGGGGATTTTACTAAGGCGTATTCTTGTTTCTCTATGATTTTGTACCTTAGCGAAGAGTCCCTCAGCTTCCTACTGAAATAGGCTATAGGATTCTCAAAGTTTTGATCATCTTTCTGTAACAACACACCGGCAATGATATGCTCTGAGGTGAATGAAAACATGAAGTCTTTCGTGAAGTATGGGTTGGCCAGCACGGGATATTTAGTCAGCGCTACCTTGATATCTTCAAATGATTTCCTGGCTTCAAGGTTCCACTTAATCTCATTCCCCTGTCTGAGCATGCAGGTGATATGTTTTATAATTTCCGCTAGGTTTGGGATGAATCTTCTCAAGAATTTTACTTTTCCCAGGAAGGATTGCACCTCCTTCTTACTGTGTGAAGTGCCAATTTTCAGGATTCCTTCAACCTTGTTGGGGTCTATTTTAATACCCTCCTTTGAGATGATGTGCCCCAACAGCTTCCCTTCTTGCATCTCAAAATGTGACTTTTTTCGATTCAATGATATGTTCAATTTCCTGCATTTCTAGAAAACCTTCTTCAGATGCTCGAGGTGTTGTTTTTCAGATTCGGAGTACACCATGATGTCATCCAGATATATCACGATAACTTGTCCTTTTTGTCAACAAACGCTATGTCCATTTCCCTCTGGATTGTAGCTACAGCGTTCATCAAGCCGAAAGGCATATTGCCATAAATGAATGTCCCCCATGGTGTCGTAAAAGTCGTCTTTTCTCTGTCATTCGGGTGTACCAGGATATGATTGTAACCTTTAAAACCATCCAGCATGGACATCTTCTACGACCCCACCACCTTTTGCATAATATAGTCCATTTTAGGGAGTGAGTATTGGTCCTTGAGGGACACTTTGTTCAGGTTTCGAAAATCCACACACAATCCTATTTCGCCGCTTTTTTTCTTACAAGCACCAAGTTGGCCACCCACTTCGAAAACCTTAAAGAAACGATAATTTTAGCTTCGAAGAGTTTCTTTACCTCTTTTTTGATCAGTGGCAGCAGCATGGGATTTATCTGTCTCAACTTTTGTTTGAAGGGCCTCTGGTCTTATTTGAGAGGAATGATGTGTTGAATCACTTTGGTGTCGTAAACCTTTAAGTCGTCATAACTCCAAGCGAAAACGTCGGGGAAATCCTTCATGAGCTTGATGTAATCTTGTTTGACCTCTGGACTGAGCATTTTTTACAATTTGATTATTTTTGGGTTCTCCTCGGTCCCAATGTTGCAATCCTCAACATCTTTGTCGTTTGCAGTGATCTTGGGGTTCTTGGCCACATCATTTTCATCAAACATCTTTTCCAACGGCACCAACCCTTTTGGGATGACATTATTCTTTAGTTATATTGTGTCCCTCCCAACTATCTGGTTCTATAGAGGGTCATTGTTACTGTGCACATCTACGCTCCCATCTTTGTCACAGCAGCACTCATCATCAATGTTCATGTTAGTGAACTCGTCGTTCATTTGGAGAAATCTCTCCACCTGTTTGTCGTCCTCAAACACCTGCCAATATTTAATATTATCAAGCACTGTCGACATGTGTTTGAATTCGATCTCATATTTTCTGTTGGGAAAGATGGAAATTTTAAAAACCAAGGCCGAGGTGGCCAATGCATCGGTGATCTGATTTCGCCCCCTCGGGATAAACGATAGATTATACTCTGATAATTCTTCGAGGAGGTCCACAACCAAGTTCCTGTATGCTCTTAGCCTGGGCTACTTGGATTGATATATGACCTTTACTTGGTTTATAACTAGCTCGAAGTACCCATGCACCGATATCATCTTCACACATAATCCTTTCAATACTTTCAGACCGAGAATCAGTGCCTCGTACTCAGCCATGTTATTTGTACAGTCGAAAGCAAGATTGTATGAGCATAGTTTTGAACCTACCTTAGGAGGACATATCCACACATCGGCCCCTTCTCCTTCCTTGTTGACGGCTCTGTCGAAACTCATGTTCCATATCTCCTTCCTTGTTGATGGCTCTGTCGAAACCGACAGCTCTGTTGTGATAACCTTTGATGAATTCTTTCATTTCCCAAGACAGCGCATCATTTGTCTCCATCATAAAATCGTTTTTTTCGCTCATATATCAATCGTGTTCCCTCTTTGTCCAAAACACACGTGTGTATTTGTCATCGCAATAGTGCATTTGATCTTCGAACATTTGATCAAAATATATATCCACGTAATTATTTTGGAATGGGGGCCTTATTGGTTGGTCACCCTGGTCTCTTTGTTCTCTCTGCTTGATCTGCAGGACCGGACCTCTTCTAAAATTTTGATTCTTGGGCTGGGGGTCATGTTGTTCCCAGGAAACGGGTTTGTTTCCCATGGACATTATTTCCATCATTTTCTCCATCATCTTCATCATCAAATCGAATTTGTCGTCCGAGGACTAAGATGTCGATGGTCGTGCGTCCCCTTGGGTTTTCTTATCGCCTCTATTGAATCTTTGTTTGATCTTCCCCGAAGCCATCAAGTTTACCTCAACTTCGATTGCGTCGCTCATCATGGCATCTAGATTTGATGGCCTTCTTTCTCTCAACATCAATGTGAAATCATTGTCAAAGGAATCAGCGTATCGCAATTGCACGGCCCCGGGAGGTGGTTGGACTTCTGCAGGAATTGAGTTATAAACCCTCATGAAACGAGCTAAGAATTCTTTCACTGTCTCCTCCGGTACCCTCTTCATGATATTGTATTGTGTCAACAACTGCAAGGGGTTCTTCTTGTCTCCCCATCTAGTAATGAAATATTTTTCGAATGTGGTGAAGTCTTGAATGCTTGCATCTGGGAGGGATTTGAACCACTTCCTAACCTCCCCCGAAAGACTCTACGCGAACAACCTCATTTTCTCTTCCGCATAGTCTACCTCCTATAGGTCGATGAAATCATTGAACCAATCCAGATGCTTTTGGGCTTAAACGTTCCCTTCAGCATTTTAGAGCTTGATCCTCTGGTTGTAATTCTGGGGCAAATCATGCAGTTGGGTTGGTAGAACGAGGGGAGATAATTTGGCGGCCATAACTCTAGGGGGGTTAGGATTTTGGGGGATATTCTTGGGTATCAGAGCTTGAAACCTCTTCTGGTCGAAAACTATATCGTCCAAATTGGTTTATGACTTGGACTTGAACAGGGTTTTCTCAAACAAGGCATCAAAATCAAGGTCACTAATGCTTTGCACGTTGTCTTTGGGTAAGGACAGCCTTCTGTCCAGGTAATAGAATGGGTCAGGCGCTTGCTCCATAGTCCTGAGCATAAGCTTCTCGGGATCACACACAGGCTCTATAGGGTTTGGGCCAGGATTTTCTCTGATATAGATCGTCTTCGAACCAGGGTTCCTGAATCACGCTACTTTGTGCTACTGGTATTTTGACTAGAGTCGCCAGGGTAAAGTTTTCAACCAATATAGATGCTTGTCCCTCTGTTACCCTCAAGGGTCAAAACTATAACTTTAGTCGTTCTCCCAAGGAAAATTTATTCAATTCTGTCCCCGGCAACGACGCCAGAATGTTAGCTCTCTGTAAACTTCATTCAGTTGAAAAACAAATGACAGAGACAACCTACAAACCAACTTTGAGACCTGAAACTAGCCTTTCAGACCTAGAAAGGGCTCTCTCAAGAGACGTTGTCTCAGTATAGGATATGGCTTTAAACTGTCAGCTAGATTTAACACCTTTGAACAATAAGTTCTTGTTCTATTGGTGAAAGAGAGTAAGACCTCAGGCTTTGGATTCGATTTAAAAAAATGATAGAAACAAATGACTCGGTAACTAAACTTGAGAGGATAAAGGCTAAGTAAGCAACAATTTTCTATTTAAAATCATTGTGTGTGGGGAGGGGAAATACACATGAATCAACTCGGAGCACCGCTGAGGATGAATTCGGAGTTAACTTAGAGGAAATACAGTTTGTCTAAATGGCGCGAATCGCAGGGCGCTACGTAGTGAATCCCAGGTTCGAAATTACATTCCCATTCAGACAAAAATAGATATGAATAAAGAATACAGGAAGTACGTACACAAACAAAGGAAGCAATACATCCAACTGCTACAATTAGAATCTTTTCATCAAAGCTTCAGGACTTTTGCATTAAATTTCAATCGAGCTCAAACTACATTCAATAGTCAATGTCTACACTAGTTTGCCAACCAACCCGGCTTACATCGAAAGAAAAATATATATAGGCTAGGGCGTCGCTTGGTCTTCTCTGCTCTCTAGCTATTACCCCTAGTATTTAAGAAACTATCTATTTTCTATTAAATGTCCTTTTGTATGCCGCCCTTCCATGAATAGAAACCAATTGTATTCGGTCGCATCATAACCGCTTGTATTTTCCACGGGGGTATGGTTATCAGCAGGGTCTTGTTATGGGGAGAGTGATGTGTCGATGCCTTCCTTTGACAGGGTATATGAATGATCAAGTGCTCTGTCAAACTTCTGCCATCCACTATAACGGCCTTGATTTTTTGTCGTGTTCTCATCTACTTGGGTGTGTGCGTGGCGAATGACTGCTGACTGTCGTTGTCGTTACCAAAATTAAAAAGTTGTCTCAAGGTGACTCCTTCTTCAAAACTGTCAAAATATGTGCCACGTTAGAGAATACAAGAACAGACCTAGTTAGTCATGTTTCTTCTGCCACTGGAAAAGCTGCGCGGACTTTCTCCCCGACCACTTCATATTCTCTTAAGTGCTTCACATTCCTTTCTTCTGACATCCTTTGTGCTTCGCCTAGCTGTACGATTGTATCATGTGCTTCCCTGAGTTGTCTCTTGAGCCACGTCACATTTCCCTCGCGTCCTTATGATGCTAACACCTCAAGGGTCTTTGTTGCTAATTGTTTTCTTAGTTCCTTGTTTTCCTGGTAAAGCTCAGAGATAGCGAGTTGTGCTTGTTTCAGTTGTTGGGATGGTTCACGAACATCTGTGCCTTCATCATATGTCCTCCTCGTTCTACTCTGGCTTTCTCGACTTGTACCTACGACAGGTTCTAGCCGAATGGAGCGCATAAGTAATTATTCAGTGAAAAAATTTGTGTGTGATTCACTTGGGACTCAAGTTTCCCAGGCTTCCTTGTTATTCTTTGGTCTGCCCCTTCTCCAGGGAAGTTTTTGTTGGGGGGACAGGGCTTCCAACATCTTTCCTTCCTGCGCGGCCTCTCCCACTTCAACCTCTATTCGATGTGATATTACCCTTTCCGCGAGTAGAGGGAAATCTCCTTTTGGATATTTGGGGATGCCCGTTGTGAGCAAGAATGAATCCTAGTTGTCTCCGAGGTGCAGGACAGTCGGTGACGGAGTGTGTTGTTAAGCCACTCTGTGATGTTAAAGTCACCGGTTCGAAACCTGCGGGGACAAAAAATCCAACCATGTTAAGGGTTGGTGTGGCTCAGGCCGGGTGCAATCCCCGGGTGATTTTGACGGCTTAGATGCCCCTGAGTCGCGGTTTCTCAAGCCACAGGTTAATCGCGTAGCCAACAGGTCTCGCACAAATTAACAAACAAAAAAAAAGAATGAATCCTAGTTGCTTCCAAACCATATTAATTCTTCAAATACCATAAATTTAATTAGCGATACATGAGAGAGTTTCCTTTTTGATTGATCTGCTTCAGCCTGGGCGTTGTCTGCCATCTCTCGGAGGTTCTAGTGTAAAAAAAGGGTAGGTTTAACGGTCTCCTTCCTGTGAAGTGAATCAATAATATAATGTGATGCGAATGTACTATGTCAAACCTCCTCTCACAAGTGAAATATTTCCTAATTACTCCAAGGAGTTTCTTAAAAGTTTCTTGCAAATGTTTACTCGAAACGCCCACCTCTACCTTCCCATCTAAATATTCTATTTTGATGAAGTCTTCATAGCACCGCATGTCCAAGGACATGCCTTTGAACCACCTTTCATTGCGCAGAGGGATATTTGTCGTGGTTGATAGAGTTTCTTTTGTTACATGGATAGTGACACCTGCAATCACTGTGCGGAAGCTGTCTAAACTGAGTGTGAACTTCTTGGCCAGTCTCACATTAAGTCCTTGGATTTTTCTGCAAAAGGCCATGCATCCGAACTGCTCAAAGGACGATCTAACCTCCAGATCTTCGTTTATCAATGTTAAACTCTGGGGTTCAAGCCCAGCGCTTCTTCCACTTCACGCGCCTTTCCTTATGCTTTGGGAGGCTACCATCGCACAACTTGTGCTTGTTCTACGCGCGGTGGATTCGATACAGGCCCGAGGTAGGAATGTCGATCAACCCGAGATTGCAAGAAACATTCCACAGTGCATAAGCCTGGCTGGTAACCAAATGTATGCAGAGCCACCAGAATTTATAGCGAAGCGGGCGAGAGGTGGAATTGTGTCGGGGAACACTGAATTCATGGCGACTAGAGGCTTCAAAGCAAACTAAATATTTTTCGTAATCCATTCGTACGACGAGCGCACTTCGGGGCATGTGAAGTACAGTTGATAAGAGTTGCAGCTCATACGTGATATGAGCGTCGTCATTTTTCATTCTCTCAGCCCTCATAATGAGATAATGATGGTCATTGCACTTGCCGACGTGACTTCTATTTAACAACTGGCCTTGACCCTTAGCATGTAAAAATTCCTTTCTTATAGGAACCGACTCTTTGGGAACAGACTCGTACCATTTACACATGTTTTTTAGTCTGACATCCCTTCCTGAATCCAAGGGCCAACCGGCCACTTGGTGATCTAGACCCCTCTGTTTTTCAGTACCTGGCTTCACATGCTTTGACACACGGACCCTGACTCGACTAAGACTGACCATTACTAAAAAAAGGAGAAATGACGGCTCTAACACCATCCTTATTCTACACCAACACAAATGATGTCCCACAAGGTAAGGAGCTCAATTGAACGTGGCCCTTTTAGACAATCTCTTGAATTTGACATTTGATTTCTTCATTCTCCAGAAGAAAGAATATATATAGTGGGTCACTAGGTAAAGGAGCACCAGGTATCAAATCAATCAAATTATTTACCTAGCAGTGCAAGAACCACTATAGGCAAAGCAAAGATATATATGTATTATTCCACTCTCTTATCCACCTACTTCTACTGTGTATAGGTTGTGAAGGTCATAGTGATATTCCATTCATCTTATGATTGAATCATGAAGAGGAAAAATCTCCCAATCTCAGAAATTACCTTTTTGCACTACCTCGTTGAGGTTAAGGAAATTGCAATAGTTACATCTACATCTAATACCCTATAAAGTTGACCTATTAGGGACCTAACCCCTCACATAGGTAGAATAATATATTTCCATGTAATAAAGGTCAATATTAATAAGGCCTAGCAATAAGGAAGAATAAGTCCAATGTAAGAAGACCTAATAGAAGCTTCCGCTTCTAGAAGCATCTTCCTCTAGGTTGTTCTTTTGATAAGACATATTTAGTATAAATAAGAGTAGAGGGTATGAGAAGTTTTGTCTTGGATATTATTATAACAGAGATCTGCTCTACTGCAGGTTTCCCCCTCGAAGAGACAAGTGAACATTGCTCTCAGTAATCGAAGTTCTCTTTCTTGTGTTCTTATGGTATCATTTTGGTATTATTGTGGTGTTGTTTTGAGTATATTGTTGTTCATTTGCCATTTCTAGCTATTTATTTCTGTTCTGCATAATTTTTATATCTGGAATATTACAAGTGGTATCAGACCACCTTCCTCGACAGAAAATTGTGGGTTATATTTTTTCAGGGTAGAGACGTATTCCAGCATCTTTAAGCTACAGAGATATGTCGTTATGCACATAAACCTGTAGTCGGGGATTCATACACGCAATAAATATAAGTGGTACTTAAGCACACATCTGTTGGCCACCGTTGTAACGCTTGTTGGTACCCCTTCGAGTGGTAGCGCATCAGACAACACCTGTATACGGATCGGCCTAGATCTCCTGAAGCCCTCGATAGAAAAACTGATCAGCCACCTAACTGCTATAGTGTCACCAAAAACAACACTCGAGAAGATACTCTCTAGTACCTGGGTAGTTAGGTAATATGGCTAAGGTCACGGTCTAACCTCGTTAGTTGGTGCCCTGAGATATTGGGTCGAGTACTATTGTTGGACCTCGCACGTATATCAGATAGCTATAGCACAGGGAAAACCCTTGTCTGTAGATCCTTGAATACCTAACCCTTGGGACGGAAACAAAAACAGAACAGACAAGATCTATTGCGGTGCAATTATGTCCCTTGTATTCGAGTTGCGAAATTTCTACACATTTCTTCCTGTTAACCATTTGGGCATTTCATCACTGCAGTATTCTTCAGATCGGAGTATAACTCCGCAGGAGTAAAAAAAAAAAAACTAGTGGTCCCGCCAGCACACTTATTTGGGACCTATTCCATCGGATTCCCCTTTTCTCCCTGATCGCATTCATACCCTTCATTTTTAATCCTTTTTGTTTCAATGGACCCAACCCCTTCCCAGTTTCCCTATTTTGTCGCCTATCCTATTATATTTCCCTACAAGCACTGATCTCCGTGGTACCTATCACTTCTAAGTATTTTTTTTGTGGTCCCACCCAACCATTTTTTCCTTACCCACACTTCCCCTCTCCAAATGGCCACCACTCGCAACCAAGATCTCCAAAATTTCATCAATCAAGCCCATATCTCCATCGAACATCTCACATCTCAGCTAGATTCCACCAATTCCCGCATTGACACCTTGGAAGCCAACCTCACAACCCAATTGACCTCCTTCCAATCTGTTTTCAATCAATTCTTGAACCGACCTACGGGTCCTTCTTCATCAGCACAACCCGATGTTGTTGATTCCTCTCAGTCTCCACATTTTCACTCCAACTCCTTTCATCATGAACCCCATCTTCCCCGTGTAGAGGTCGATAAATTTGATGGATCTGATCCTACAGGTTGGGTCACTCAAATGGAGCATTATTTTTCTCTACATGGTATTACTGACGAGTTGGCCAAACTTCACTATGATGTCCTCTATCTAGATCTTGAATGCTGGCAATGGCGCAAAAATTCACACCAGGGATATATTGCCTGGACCCAATTTGTTGTTGAGCTCTATGCGCGCTTTGATACTGATACCCACTATCTAGGTCATTTGACCAAGTTGAAACAGTCAAGCACAGTGGAAGACTTCATCACTGCTTTTGAGCATTTGGCCTTTCGAACAAAGGGCATGTTAGATGTGTTCTTCAGTGAATGCTTGATCAGTGGTCTCAAGGATGAAATTTGATCCCAGGTTCTCATGACCCGTCCTCCCACTTGGTTGGAAGCTACTCAATGTGCTAAAGAGGTCGAACAAGTTGTTTTTTCCCAGAAGAAAAACCCCCTTTTGTTCCTCACCCTCGACCCGCTAATCCTAACCCCCCTACTACTCCCCTCAAGGTCCATAAACTAACTAGTGCTAAAATGGTTGAACGCCAACTGAAGGGTCTTTGCTATAACTGTGATGAAAAATATCTTCCGGGGAACAAGTGTAAGGAACAAAAACTATTTATGGCCATCTCATAAGATGTTCCTAAAGAGGATGTGATAGTTCCCCTTATTGAAGAACCCTCCATTTCCAATGCCACCCAAGAGCCTGCTGACCCACCTGAAGTTGACCCACTTATTTCCTTGCATGCCCTCACTGGCTTCTCGCCCCCCAAATTATCAAGCTCATTGGCTACATTAAGCACATGAAGGTCATCATCCTTGTTGACAGTGGTAGCACCCACAATTCTATTCATCGTCGCGTTGCCTAGGAAACCAATTGTTATATTTGTGTTCTCAATAATTTTCAAATCATGATAGCCAATGGTGGGTCCATGAAATGTGGTGGGCGGTGTGAAAATGTTTGTCTTCAAATTGGACAATACCAACTGAAATCTCATATGTTTTCCATTGACATGGGAGGTTGTGACATTGCGCTAGGTGTTGAATGGTTACGCACTTTGGGCCCCATTCTTATGGATTTTAAGGAATTAACCATGCAATTCCAATAGGAAGGACAAAAGTATCAATTCCAAGGTCTCACAGTTGGTTCCCCTGAGATCATTAGTTCCCATCGTATGGAAAATATCCTCAAGAAAGACCACTCCGATATCATTGCTCAACTCCATTCTATTCATTCCGTTGAGATACCCTCAAGGCCTTCCTCCTTCTCGTGGTGTTCATGAACATTCCATTCCCCTTGTTCCTAGAATTATTCCCCCCAATTTTCTCCCTTATCGCCACCCCTTTGCCCAAAAGAATGAAATTGAGAAAATAGTGCAGGAATTCCTCCAAGCGGGTGTTATCCACCCCAGTACCAGCCCTTATTATTCCCCTGTGGTCATGGTACTTAAGAAAGAAGGTACTTGGCACATGTGTCCCAACTTTCGTTCCCTCAATAATCTCACCATCAAGGACAAGTTCCCCATTTCTGTCATTGATGATCTCTTGGATGAGTTGAGTGGTGCTCAGTACTTCACTAAAATTGATCTGCATTCTAGCTACCACCAGATACATATGCAAGAAGTTGACATACCCAAGATTGTCTTTTGAACTCACGAGGGTCACTATGAGTTTTTGGTCATGCCCTTTGGCCTATGTAATGCCCTATCCACCTTCCAAAGCCTCATGGATCATGTCTTCCATCCTTTTCTCCATCATTTTGTCTTAGTTTTCTTTGATGATATTCTCATCTATAGTAAAACTTGGCAATCTCATCTTTCACATGTGGATAAAATTCTCCATCTACTCTCGCAGCAACAACTTTTCCTCAGACAATCTAAATGTTCTTTTGGTACCTCGGAAGTCGAGTACTTGGGTCACATTGTTGGCAAGGCTAGTGTCAAGGTGGATCCTAAAAAGATTGAAGCTATGCAAGATTGGCCTCACCCAAAGACTCTCAAAATCTTGTGTGGATTTCTTGGTTTAACAAGTTACTATCGCAAGTTTGTTAAGAATCATGGAAATATTGTGGCACCTCTCACTGCACTCCTTAAAAATAACTCTTTCACTTGGACTCCAACAGTTGCTCGGGATTTTCAAACATTAGATGGCAATGTGCACCACTCCAGTCCCGCCTCTTCCTGATTTCACAAAGACCTTTTTCATGGAATGTGATGCTTCCGAGAAAGGAATTGGCATCGTCCTTATGCAAGAGGGTCGGCCTTTAGCCTTTACCAACAAACAATTGTCCGAGCGAAATTTGGGAAAATCAATCTATGAAAAGGAAATGTTGATTATTTTGCATGCTGTGGATCTTTGGCACCCTTTTCTATTGGGGAAACACTTCCAAATTAAGACAGATCATCAAAGTCTCAAGTATTTTCTGGAACAATGACTTTCCTCCCCCGAGCAACAAAAATAAGTGACTAAGCTCTTTGGATATGATTATGATATCATTTACAAGAAAGGAAAAGACAATGTGGTTGCTAATGCACTTTCCAGAAAATATGAAGATGAAGGGTCCATTTTTTCTGTCTCCTTTATTGTACCAGATTGGCTCCAAGTTGTTCACCATGAATGGCTACAAGATTCTAAAAGTTCCCATCTGATACAACAATTGCAATCCAATTATCCAGTCTCCTCAGGGTACTATTGGCTCAATGATGAGCTTCGATACAAAGGTCATTTGTATTTAAGTACCCAATCAAAACTTAAATCCACGGTACTTTCTGAGCTTCATGCTACACCCACAGCTGGGCACTCAGGGTTTACCAAAACCTATGACCAGGTCAAACATTCTTTTTTCTGGGATGGTATGAAATAGGACGTTCATAAATTTGTGGTTGAATGTGATGTGTGTCAATGCAACAGGGGCGAAACAATTAAATCTCCTGGCACACTACAACTGCTTCCGATTCCACCTGCTATTTGGTGGGATATCTCTATGGATTTTATTGTAGGATTACCTAAATCGGGAAATAAATCACTCATCATGGTGGTAGTTCATCGTCTTTCCAAGTATGCTCATTCATGTGCTCTTCAACACCCATTTATAGCCTCCACTATGGCTCAACTTTTCATGGATCGGGTCTTCAAACTTCATGGCATGCTGCATTCTATTGTTTTTTATCGCGACCCAACTTTCACCAGCAATTTTGGCAAGAACTGTTCAAGCTCTAAGGCACCCAATTGCATCTCAGCACAGCTTATCATCCCCAGACTGATGGTCAAACTGAAGTGGTCAACAAATGTTTGGAAACATATTTGAGGTGATTTTCATCAGAAAGGAAAAATCAGTGGGCTCAATGGTTACCACTAGTTGAATGGTGGTACAACACTTCTTACCATATAGCTACCCGCATGACTCCTTTTGAAGTGGTATATGGACAAAATCCACCTTTTGTTCTCTCATATTTGTCAGGTGTCTCAAAGGTCCAAGCAGTTCACCAAACGCTTACAGTTCGAGAGGCTATTCTCCGTACCCTCAAAGAGAATTTGGTCATGGCCCAGAATCGCATGAAGAAACAAGCAAATCAAGGTAGCTCTGAATGTCAATTTGCAGAAGGGCATGGTCATTTATAAGCAAACTTCCCTCAAGGTTGACCATTGTCAAAAAATGGTGCACAAATTTTATGGTCCTTATACAGTTCTAAAGCGTGTGGGACAGGTGGCCTATCAGTTAGCTTTGCCTAGTCATTCTAAGCTCCATCTTGTTTTTCATGTTTCATGCTTAAAGAAGTTGATTGGCACTAAGTGCCAAACTCAAACCGACCTTCCCGAGTTGGAAAAAGAAGGCTCCATTTGGCTACAACCACAATCAGTTTTGGACCAGCATGAGAGTCTTCTACATCAGTGGACCATCAAGGAAGTGTTAGTCCAGTGGAAAGATACAACTCATGCATATGCCACTTGGGAACCAGCTACTATTCTGCAGCAATTTCCTCATCTTAAGCCTTGAGGACAAGGTTGTTTTTAAGGGGGGGGGGGCATGTTAGGGACCTAACCCCTCACATAGGTAGAATAATATATGTCCATGTAATAAAGGTCAATATTAAGAAGTCCTAGCAATAAGGAAGAATAAGTCCAATGTAAGAAGACCTAATAGAAGCTTCTGCTTCTAGAAGGATCTTCCTCTAGATTCTTCTTTTGATAGACATATTTAGTATAAATAGGAGTCGAGGGTATGAGAAGTTTTTTCTTGGATATTATTGTAATAGAGCTCTGTTCTGCTGGAGGTTTCCCCCTCGAAGAGGCAAGTGAACATTGATCTCAGTAATCAAAGTGTTCTTTCTAGTGTTCTTCTAGTATCATTTTGGTATTATTGTGGTGTTGTTCTGATTATATTTTTGTTCATTTGCCATTTCTAGCTATTTATTTTTGTTCTGCATACTTTTTTGTATCTAGAATATTACATGACCTCCCAAATAAACAATGAAACTACAAGGCCTAGACTCATAAACAACATGATGTTTCCACATATAAGGTTGTCCTAAAAGAACATCACAAAATTCAAGTAGCGAAATAGCATGTATTACCTCATCTTTGAAGGGATTGAAGCCATAGTGTAGGTGACTTTGTTGATTGATGTGGA
The DNA here is from genome assembly GCA_009831015.1 of Picea engelmannii. NCBI lineage: Eukaryota > Viridiplantae > Streptophyta > Pinopsida > Pinales > Pinaceae > Picea > Picea engelmannii. The sequence continues at coordinate 157,606 of ML792759.1, forward strand.
TGCCTTGTCCATAAATCATCGAATTGATGGTGTATAGTTGGGGGTTTGATGTTGTCTGAAAATTCAATCTCTTGATGACCTCATCTAAGATCAACTTCTATTGGCTATCATTGTCAACAACGAAATGTAGAAAATTCTCTTTCACTCACATCTATGAATGGAAGAAGCATTCACCTTCCTTAGGCTCCTCTTACTCTACTAGTTGGATCTTTGTGGTTGTGATGGTAGTATTGGGTTCCACGTCAATAATCAATTTACCCTTATCTAGATCAAAAATAAAAGTTCAAGCTAGAGTCTGACTCTCAGGATTTCATCTCAATGAGAAATTACTACTTCGAGTGACATTTTCCAATGTTGTGCCAAGGTATTTTGTGGAACTCACAATACTTTCTAGTGTTCTTCTTCAAATCCTCGTTACCCTTCTTTGATTGTGGCTTGGACTAGTTATCTTGAGGTTGGTTATCCTTCCTCTATCCTTTGTTCTATGAGTTAGGGCCACCTTTATCATGATTTTGTTGTGGTATATTTGCATACCCAAACTCTTTTTTTTTTCTTCTGTTTAAATATTTGCTTGATTTTTATAGCATGTCAATAAGAAAATCTAAGTGAGTCGATGTCTGTGAAATTTATCTTTGTTTAGATGTACCTGTGTAAGCCACTACAATACCTGAGAACCAATGGCTACTCAAAGTCTCTAATACCCAACTTTGATAGAAATGTATGGAATATATTAGTGTACTCTGGTACCATCTAGTCTCTCTCCCAGTGCAAATTTCTCCATATTGTGTATTGGCCATCAGAGTTTCAAAACAAGGTAGAATTCCTCTTTGAGGGCATCAACAAAAGCCACCCTAGTGGGTTCTATCCTAAATTTTGTACGATCTTCTCTGGAATGCTTTTCCCAGTAATTGTCCCACCAATCCTTGACAGGAGGAAGGGACTTAAGGAGTGCGAAGGTGATATTTTTTTGTCAAAAAAATATTGAATAGAGTAATAACCCTATAACATATTTAACCATTTCTCTAAAGCATATGTATTCATCTAGTTCTCAAATAAAGGAATGTCAAAGTTAACTTGTACCTTGAAGGGCAGTCATTGAAGGATCTGGGTGAAATTATCCATCATCTCATTCATATATCATGCAAGGGATTCCTAGAGAAACAACTTCTCATTTAGTTCGAGAACCAACTCCCTATACCTTGACCTCATAGGGACATGAATGTAGAAAAAGAAAAGAGAAAATTGCTCTGATACCACTAATATAGATTATGTAGAGAATTAAATGAAGACAAAGATATAATGGAAACATAAATAGAGATATTATACAAAGTAAATCAATATAGTGAAAACCCAAATTCTATTAACGAATGAAATGGAAAAAAAGTTTGTAAAATGCAAAGTAATACAAGCTAGCTAGAATGTTGGTAGCTTATCTCTAAATATAGATGTGTCAGCTATGCTAATTTGCAAGAAGAACTTGCAAGAGGGTAAAACTACTTTTTAACATAAAGTATGATTCCCTAAGATTCAAAAACCCTAAATATCCATAACCTTAACACTAGGAAATGATGTGGAAAAAGGAATCTGGACCTCGAGGAGGCTAGTTGATACATCAACTTCTCTAAGATGCAACTTTTGCATAGACACTTTGTTTAGGGTGTTTCCTAAATTTCTAAAGAGCTTAACCCATGCTCTATGTGTTTTTCAATGTTGTTTAGTCTATGTCAACTGCCAAAAATGCAAGGGAAATGCCCAAAAAATACACAAGAAGTTCAATACTTGAAAAATGCACAAGTTCGATACATGAAAAAATATAGTATAACTTCCAAGATGTGGAACCATTATACATCTACGGAATAGGTGAGTGACCACCAATATCCACTTGGATCAGTCATCCCCCTTTAGGAATCAATGGTCCCCATTGCACCAAGTTCTTCCATCAAATGGGGAAACTTCTATTGAATCTGACTTATGGCAAGCCATTTTCCCTCATGAAGGAGCTTCTTGCTTTAATGACCTAATAGAGATGGATGTTTTGTTGGAAAGTTCCCTTCATCTTAGTGTCCATGATTCAATTGACTATTGTATGTTTAATTCAGTCATGATTGATTTCTCTAAGGGAAATCCAAGGAAATGAGGGATACTTAATTCAAAAACATTCTCACCCATAGCCTCAGTGATGGTGTAAGGCCCATATCATAGTGGGTGGATCTTTCGATGAGGTCTTGTGAGGTGTTATTTCTGCAAAGGCAACCATACCTTATCTCCCACCTAAAAATTGTGTGGAACCTAATGTCGATCATGGCATTACTTATACTTGGCATTAGCTTTCTATAAGATATCATGAACTTGTTGTTGGATGTGCTAGATCCTTTCAACAAATTTGGTTTCTCTATCAGCCTCATTATGAGCAGGAGGATTCTTCATGTGTACATGTAATGGGTAGAACTACATCAATTGGTGAAAATGGATGGAACCCTAGGTACACCTGAAAATGACTATGACCAATAGAGATACAAAGGGCTTTGTTGTATATATGTTAAACATAAGGAAGGCTCTCATCCCATGTGCATTGATGTTTGGCATTGTATATTCTCAAGATATGCATAATCATCGTACTAACTACCTCTATTTGTCTATCAATTTGGTGTGGAAGGAAGTTGATTTAGTTAGCTTGGTGTGCATCATTGACCACCGACTAGACTAGAAAGTACTAAGGAACCTACTACCAGTATCTAAAACCATTGTCCATGGGAGCCTGAAATGAACTCAAACATGCTCAAAGAATATCTTAGTACTGGCCTCCATTGTGATACTATCCTTGTAGGATGTCAAAATGAAAATCTTAGAGAATCAATTAACAATGACAAATACATATTCATTTCCATGCTTGGTTGAAAGTAGGTTCAACATGTAGTCCATGGAGATAGACACCTATGGTTTGTTTGAGGTAGTAAAAGGAGTGCACAACCCTTGCTTCTTAATGGTAGGTTGGTCAAAGGCATAGACAATGCACGATCCAACATACCTGCTAATTTCATGTTGAAGCTTTGGCTAGTATAAGTGATTTTGAAACACTGCCATTATCTTCTTCACAACAAAGAACCCTACCACTTGATTGTAATGTGCCTCTCAAATTGACTTATCGTGCTTGCTTGGAGGAACATAAATATGGCCTAGATGAGTTCATCCTAGAGATGAAAATATGATATTGGTTTACCTATGCCTAGTGTTTGATAGGTAACATTGAATTATGGGTCACCAGCATACAACTATGGCAACCCGTAGACCTCGTTCCCACAAGAGCTGAGAATTATGGTCAGTGCCACAAATAGAGGTTGGTTGAGACAATCTGTAATGTGATTTGAGTCACCCTTATTATACTCGATGTTTAAGTGGAAATATTGTAGCTACTTGGACCACTTATGATGATGGTAATTCTGTAAATTTCTCTATATCTAGATGAACTATATGAGGTTTTGATTAGTGTGTATGATCATCTCCTTCCCCAAAACATAATGCTTCTAATGGATACAAGCCTACAAAATGGAGTGCATCTCCTTGTCATAGGTGGGTTACCTGCAAACCACATTAGAGAGTGTCTCACTATGATAGGGAATCATCCATGCTAAGTGAGGACAACACTAACAACATAATCTAAATCATATATCTCAATCTAGAAGGATTGTTGTAGACCTGGTAGAGTGAGTATCGGCGCCAAACAAAAGTGGTGTTTTAGATCCTCAAATTATTTCTATTATGACTCAACCCAAATGAACTTGGATTTGGCCCCATTCTTAGTCAATTTTCTTAAGGGCCAAGTGATATGATAGAATCCCAACATGAACCTGCAATAGAAGTTGGCGGTGCACAAGAAACTATAGAGATTTGTTAGAGTTGTCGGGTCTAGGAAATAATGAATGGCTTGGATCTTGGCTAGATCCACATGCACACCATGGTCATCCATGATGTATCCAAAATATTGAATTCTTTGTATGTCGACTGAGTATTTTTATAGATTGGCATATAACTTGTGCTATCACAGGGTGCTCAATATTTGTTTAATGTGCTGCAAATGTTATGCCTAAGTTTTGTTGAAGATGAGGATATTATCCAAATATATGAATGCAAAAGAATTTGTGGGTGGTCACAAGATATTTTCTCCCATCTTCATGAACTTTTCCAGAGCATTCGTCAAGCCAAAATGCATGACCAACCACTCAAAAAGGCCTTCTTCCTACTTATAGGTGATCTTCCATACATCAATTTTCTCAAATGGTACCTGGTGGTATCCCAACTTCAAATAAATGTTACTAAAAAACTTTCCACCCATGAGTTGATCAAGAAGATCATGAATCCACAGGATTGAATATCAACTCTTGACTATGATTTTTTTAGAGCTTTGTAATCTATATAGAATCACCATGTCCCATCTTTCTTCTACACCAACACAATTGGGCTCCTACAAGGTGACGAGCTCGGGTGAATGTGGCCCTTTTGGATTAACTCTTGAATATACTATTTGATTTATTCATTCTCTAGAAGAGAGAATCTATATATTTATCCATTAGGTAAATGAGAACCAAGTATCAAATCAATCAAATACTTGACTAGACAGTGTAAAGGCACCATTATAAGTGAAACGACATTATCTTTGTATTCTTCCACTATCTTGTCCATCTTCATTTGTTGTGTAGAGATATGTCATGCAAAGGACATGGAGATCGTAGTGATATTTCATTCACCTTCCATCTAAATCATGAAGAGGATAAATATCTTGTTATGATACATTACCTTCCTACACTACTTTGTTGAGATCAAGGAAACTATGGTAGTTAGAACTACCTTTTGTATCTTATAGAGTTAACCTCCCAAAGTAACAATGATAATACATGGCTTGGACTCGTAAACAACATGGAATTTCCACATATAGAATTGTCCTAAAAGAACACCATAATTTTCAAGTGGGGCTACATCACACAATACCTCATCTTTGAAGGGCTTGATATCATAGGGTAGTCAACATTGATAACTAAAGAAGATACCTCATCCCTAGCTTAGATCATTGATGTTGTATGGATGGAGGTCTGGTTTTGTTGACAACTTCAATCTATTGGTGATCTCAACTAAGATCAAGTTTTTCTAGCTATTTTTGTCAACAATAAAATGTAGCAGGGGCCCCTTCACCCACATCTGTGAATGGAAGAGGCATTAACCTTCCTTATGCTCCTTTAGCTCTTCTAGTTGGATCTTTAAGGTTGAAATGGTAGCACCAGGTTCTATTTCGATGATCTACTTTCCCTTATTTAGATCTCAATCAGATTCCAAGCTAGGGTTCGACTTTAAATCTTTCATCTTAACCATCAATGACGGATTCAAGTGAAATTTGTTAGTGTTGTGTCAATGGATATTTTGGAACTCACGCCACTTTCTAATGTCCCTCTTCAACTTCCCATTATCCTTCTTCGCATGTGGCTTGGACTGGTTTTCCCAAGCTTGTTTATCCTTTCTCTATCCTTTATTCTATGAATTAGGGCTACCTTTACCATACTTCTATTGTGGTGGATTCATAAACCCAAACCCCTATTTTTTCTTTTGCTTAGATGTTTGCTTAATTTTGACAACACATCAGTAAGTGGCTCCTAGTGAGGATATCACCAAGAACTCCATCTAGGTTTGGATGTACCTATGAAAGCCACCATGATACTTCAGAACCAAATGTCATTCAGATTCTCTAATACCCAACTTTAAGTGCAAGGTATGGAAGATATTAGTGTACTCTGGCACCATTTCGTCTTTTTCCAAGCACAAAGTTCTCCATCTCATGTACTATCCATCATAGTTTCCAATAGGGTAGAGCTCCTCCTTGAGAGCATGAAAAAAATCCACCCAAGTAGGTTCTATCATAAATGTTTTAGGCTTGTCTCTAGCATGTCTCTCCTAATAATTGTCCCACAAACCTTTGAGATCTGAAAAGTACTTAAGGAGTATGAAGGTGATAATTTCAATGTCAAATTTTGTTTGAGCAAAGTAATAACCCTCTAAGAAATTGAACAATTTCTCCAAAGAATCTACATCTATTTGGCCTTCAAATGAAGGAATTTCAAAGTTAGCATGTACCTTGAAGGGTTTCACACCTCTAAAATGATTGCTTGTTGAAGGTGTCTCTACCATCTTTGGCAGTCGTTGAAGGATCTAGGTGAAATTATCCATCATCTAATTCCTCTGTCACGTAAACGCTTGCTTAAGCAACAAATTAATAGGATCTCCTATTCCATCATCTCTCTTTCCTTTCACCATGGGAGGCCACTTAAGCTAGCAAGAGTGGTCTCCCCGAAGCTCATCTAGTTCAAGACTTGACTCCCTACACCCCAACCTCATCGAGAACATGCACAAAGAAACAACAAAGAGCATATTTCTCTAATACCACAAATATGGATTCCATAGAGTACAAAATGAAGACATTAATACAAATGGAAACATACACAGAAACAATGTAGAGAGCACAGTAATACAATGAAAACTAAAATTCTATCCATGAATGAAATGGAAAAAAACCATTATAAATTGCAAAGCAATACAAACTAGCTATAATTGTGGTAGTTTACCTATGAGAAGAGAAGTGTCAATTATTTTCATTCACAAAAATACAATGCAAGGGGCCAAAACTACCTTTTAATATAAAGTATGATGCCCTAAGATGCAAAAAACCTAAATATTCAAAACCCTAACCCTAGGAAATGATGTCAAAAATGGAGTGCAAGCCCTAAGGAGGCTTGTTTATACGTCAACTTCCTAAGTGTGAAAATTTTGCATACAAACTCTATTTAGGGAATTTCTTGGATTATTACAAAGTTTAATCCATGATCTATGTATCTGGTAGGCCTTGTAATCTTTGATTGTGCGGCCTATGTCAATTGCCAAAAATGCAAGGGAAATTTCCAAAGTCGAACGCACTAGAAGTTTAGGACCTAAAAAACTATAGTACAACTAGCAAGATATGGTACCATTATAAGTCAATGGAATAGGTAGGTAGCCACCAGTATCCACCTAAACCAAGGTATAAATTAAGTTATCAAATAAATCACTCCACAAGAAATAAGACACAAGGTTTATCATGGAAAAAGCCTTTGATAGGAGGGGAAAACCCACCCTAAAAATATAGTTCTCATATCAGTAGAAAATCCAATAGTATATTCCTTCAACATTGCTTTCCAAGAGTAAAGTATCTATCATGGAAAGTATAGATATATATCAACATTTATTAATTCTATCAACATTATATTATTAATAGTAAACATATTGCATTACTAGTATCATAATATATTCACAAGTAACAAAATAATTATCAGAGCAACCTACTCAATGACAACACAAATACCTTCATAATATAATAAAAATCAGTATGAATCAAACACCTAATAAAACATCCCATCACTAATATTCAATGTAGGTATCAGTTAAGTTTTCAAAGAAAGCATGCCTAGAGAAATAAGACATCGTTTTTAGTGGGAAAAAAACCTCTAATAGGAGAGAAAACCCCACTCTAAAAATATAGTACTTAACTCAGTACAACAAATCCAATATTATAGTTCTTTAATAGAGCTTGGCCAAGAGTAAACCCAAGATAGTAGAATGAGCAACAACCCTAGCTCTAATCCTATCTACTCTTTATATACAATAGGAGTGCTTGACAAGGTCAACCAATGACTAGGCAAGTGGCTTTGCTTTTCCTTGTTTTAATAAAAAAGCGTCCCTTGTCATTATGGAATGAAGGTGACCAGAATCAACAATGGAGGACGGATGATTTTACAGTCTTAACCCGATGTGATTTCTTACTTTGGAGGCCGGGTTGCTTACTATTGTGAAGCAGTCTCCGAAAGGTTTTTTGTTGGAGTTATGTTTGGGCTCGTCTTTTAGCCGGACCTACCAGTTTTTTCCTCTTGTTATTTTTCGGTTGCCTAGTTTTTATGGTTTCCCGAGCTTTCTTTGACAAGGCCACTTCACCTATAAAGATATTCTTTGGAGTTTAGCTTTGTCGTCCTTCTTTCTAGAAGGTCTTTAGATCTCTTAAGAAGGTTTGGAAGGGCTTTTTCTTGCATAGTGTGTTGGCTACTCTTAGGGATACACCTCACGCTTTACTAGTCAAGTTTTATTGGAGTTTGAGGCCTTTAACTCCTCTTTGTCCTCTTTCGTTTTCCCTTCAAACCTTGGAAATCTAATAAATTTAAGCGTTGTTTTATCCTCGGCTCAGACATTGGGCTTGAGGAAGCTTGTGCGATGGATCATTGTACCCTTGTAGGCAGATTTTAATACCAAAAGTTGGTGAAGGTTTCACTGGCGCATTGGGTTGATGTTACTTGGAAGCCCCTTTTAGGTTACTCACCTGAGAGTATTTATCTCACACGGGGTTGGTTTGGCTTCCAGTTTCATTCTTCGGAGGAAGCTTCTCTCATTCTGGAATCTAGATGGGTGGTGGAGGGTGGAAGTATCATGTTGAAGCATTGGTGAGTCTCATTCGACCCATCAAAGGAGTATTTCCAACTCCATCATATGTGGGTCTTATTGTCGGGTTTACCGCTTCAGTGGTGGAACAAGAGGGATTTAATGGAGATAGCCAATGGATTAGGTCATTTTCTTGTGGTGGATGAGGAGGCTTTCCTTGCAATCGGGATAAGCGGTTGTGTTGGGTGTTAATGGAAATATATATTCATGCGGGTCTCCCGGAAACGATCGAACTAGAGTGGAGGGGGATGATCCACTCTCAAACTCTCGATTTTCTAGGTGTGTCATTCAGATGCACTAGTTGTAGACAGACGATTCACCTTCGGCGAGATTGTCCTGGAATATTACCAGACGACTCTTCTTCAGATTCCTCGTTGTTGCAGGAACCTGCTAGATCTGATCCACCAGAAGTTTCTTCAAGTGTTTGGAATGCTCGTTTTCAAGGTTTTGATTCAGCCGAGGTAGACAGGACTGACAACAGTCTCATCGATAAGCTCAAATATCTATGTTCATCCCTTTACTATTCTCTTACTTCGTGGGAATGCCCTTCTTTGGACCACTCTCCCGGCTGGAATACTCCCCCTTTACCTTCTGAATCACCAGCAATTACCCCAGCTGACTCTTCAGAGATGGATTCTTTACCAGATTTTTTCCCGGGCAAGCTTTTCAATTCTGGGTGGGTTTAGTCTATGCCTCTTTCTGTTCTTACTCCCTATGAGCCTCCTCCACCTCCGGTCACGGAAGTTATGGGGCTCACTATGATGACTTCGAGTTTACCATCTGTCGTGAGGCCTAACACTTTGACTAGTGAGCGGGGTCGGGCTGGGTGCTTTTTTGCTCCAGTTTCTATGGATTTGGCTCTTGGTTCGGTTTCACTTTTGGGGGATCCTACAGCCCTATTCCAAAAAGATCTTGAAGAGTCCCCTAACTTAGCTGGTCAGGACCTTAGTCTCCCTGCGGGTTTACAAGAGCTAGCTAGGGATGACAGTAGCCTCACTGTGGTTCTGGACACTCTGATTCTTGTGTTACATGAGCTTCTGGAGCCGCAAGCATTGTTAACTTACAAAGGGAAATAATTCATAAGGTCTGTTCTCACTGGGGCATCTTGTTCACTTCAGTGTTCAAAGGTAGACCCTTCTTCTGGGGGTGCAAAGGGTTTTGTCTAGTCAAAGGGTTTAGGATGCGAAATATCACCAATGAAAACCCGAAGTGCTCGCAAACATGCGAAGGTTTGTAGTAACGAGCAGGTACCTATCACTTCTTCTGATTATGAACTTGGGGTGCTTAGAGGCATTAAATCCCTAGCATGCCTTAAGTCATGATCTTGTTTTCCCTTAACATTAGGGGAGTGGGCGGTTCCCATAAACTCACCTCCGTCCATCGTCTTCTTCTTCAACATCAACTGAATATTCTTTTCTTTCAAGAGACCCTTGTAGACGAGGTTAGAGCTCGTTCTTTCCTCTCACATCTCAAGCCTGATTTGCACTCAGCTGCTGTGAGTTCGGCTGGTAGGTCGGGGGGGATTTTAGTTGCTTGGGACCCCGAAAAAATTGATTTGAGCCCTTATATCTGTTGTGGTGGGATTTTATTGACAAGTTTCAGTTTCGAGCTAAAAGTGTAGCTATAATTTCTAAATATCTACGGTCTATGTACTGACAGGAAATCATTATGGCAAAAGGTAAAAGATAGAGATCTTTTATCCCAGCAGAACTTAATTGTGGCAGGTGACTTCAATTTCACCTTATCGGAGGGAGAGAATTGGGGCTCTACTAGTCACTCAGACCCTTTGGCTTCCTTCTCAAAGACTATTTTCACAGAGGGTGGGTTAGCGGACATTTTTTTGGATGTCCTGGTACCTACTTGGTGGAACGGACGGAAGGGAGAGGATAGCATTCTAAAGAGCATGGATAGACATTTTGTCTTGACTGATTTTCTTGGAAAATTGACAAGGTATCGGGCATGGGTGGCGCAACCATTTGTATCTGACCATGCACCCATCATTCTGCAACTTGATGGTGACTATCAGCGGAAAAGCTATCCCTTTAAACTAAATCTTGGCTGGCTGAGCGAGGCTGAGTTTTCTCGTATTATTTTGGATATCTAGAAGGACCCAAAGTGTCTACAGAAGACAAGCCACCAAAGACATATGGTTTGGAAGCTTAAATTTTTATAATTGGAAATAAAGCATTGGAGCAGAAATCTTAAAAAACAAATGTCTCATAAATTGGATGCTCTAGAGGAGGAACTACAGATCTTGTATCAAGCTACTCTGACGGATTTGAAGAATGCGGGGATATCTGATTTGATTAAACAAAAGGAAAGTGAGAGGCTGAATATTCTCAAGGCAGAGGAAGACGCTTGGAGACAAAAAAGTTGAGTTGTGTGGTTAAAGTCTAGGGACTGCAATACCAAGTTTTTTCATCACTATGCAAGTGATCGAAAAAAACACAAACAGGTTTCGGATTTACATATAGATACGGTATTAAAACTATCCAGTCAACATGAGTTAAAAGAGGAAGCAGTCAATTTTTTTAAACAGTTGGGCATGACAGCAGATTTCCTTAACGAATATCAGACTTCAGTAACAAATCTTCACCCATCGTTGGTATCAGAGGCGGACGCTCTTTCAATGCAACAACCGTGCAAGCTAGAAGACCTTCTGAATATTTTAAAGGCTTTTGCTAGAGATAAAATTCTGGGCACGGATGGCTGGACAGTGGAGTTCTTCCTCTATTTTTTTGACTTGGTGGGAGAGGATCTTCTCGGCATGGTGGAGGAGTCGAGACAAAAGGATGAAGTCATAAAAGCTTTAAACACCACTTTCTTAGTTTTAATCCCAAAATCAAATAAGCCTTCTACTTTTGGCGACTTCTGACCGATCTCCCTTTGTAACTTATGTTACAAAATCATTGCTAAACTATTGGCAAATAGATTGAGGCATATTCTGTCAAAAGTTCTGGTGGAAGAATAATTGGGATTTCTTCAAGGAAGGCAGATCCTAGACGCAATGGGGATGGCACGGGAATGCATCCACGGTATCAAACGAAAAAATCAATGGGCTTTAATTCTAAAGCTTGATTTAAGGAAAGCTTATGACCTTATTAATTGGGATTTTCTGAGGATGATTCTCATCAAATCAGGTTTTAGCCTAGCTACTATAAGATGGATTATGAGTTGTGTCACTTCCGTATCATATGTTGTCCTAATTAATGGTGAACCTTCTTCTTTCTTTCAAAGGGGTAACAGCCTCAGGCAGGGATGCCCTCTGTCTTTGCTTCTCTTTATCTTGGTAATGGAAAGTTTAAGTTTACTCATCAGCAAAGAAAAAGAAGCCGGTACTCTACAGGGATAAAAGTATCGAGAATCACCAAGATCCTTCATCTCCTCTTTATAGATGACGTTTTGATCATGTCAAAAGCCAGTGTTGATGAATGGGTAGTGATAGCTCACATTCTGAAAGTATTCCAAAAGGAAACAGGTCTTCAGATCAATGATGGGAAATCAAACTTCCACTCGGCGGGATTGGCTGAGACTGAATTGTTGTCATTCAAAGCGATTTTTCCATATCGATTTGAGCCCATTGACATTGGTTTCAAGTATTTGGGCTTTTATCTAAAGCTAAATTGCTACAAAGTAGAAGACTGGTGGTGGTTATTAAAAAAGTTTGAAAAGAGAGTAGACCACTGGTGCAATCGGTGGCTTACACTCGGAGGACGCTTAGTTCTGATAAAAGTCGTCCTGATGAGTCAATCGGTCTATTGGTTGTCATTGACTGCGATCCCTATTTCAGTCCTTTGGAAATTGAGGCAGATCATCTATTCCTTTCTGTGGTCGGGGAGTAAGGAGAAGAATCGTTTACACCTTTGCAATTGGGAAAGCTTAGCCAAGCCAAAGAAAGAAGGAGGCTGGGGGATTAAGAATTTGGTTTGTTTCAATAAATAATTGATGGAAAAAACATTGTGGCGGCGGTTAAATACAGATGGGATCTGGCAGAAATTCATAAAAGAAAAACATTTTACTTCTATTTATGTTTCTAGGTGGTTTAGAATGGAGAGTAGAGCTCAGGGGGTTTCATCTCCAGTTTGGAAAAACCTTTTAAAAGCCAAGCCACTTCTAGATCATTGGCTTTGTTGGAAGGTGGGTAGTGGGGTCTCTATACAGGTTGGCAGGGATCACCTGATGGGTTTAGGATCGCGTTCTATTATGTCTCCAACACTATTGATTGCCTTAAAGAATAGGGGGATCCTATTCCTCTATCAAGCAAGGAATTCTTCCATGATTAATCCTCCTCTCTCATACTGGAAAGAAGCGACTGAGCTTGTTTTAAATGGCGACCTTGTTATAGAATGGGATCTGTACATACGGGCGTTAGCTAGCGCGGGTATTCTCCTATCAACATCAGAGGATGAGTTAAGGTGGGAGAGCGGTCATGGATTTGGTTTCCCATTGACCAAAAATTTATATAGGGTGTTGGCTAAAGTTCTATGGACTCCAGCGTCTCGGGGATGGGATTATAAGTTGTGGTCATGGCATCTGATGCTCAAAGTCAAATTATTTTGTTGTTTGCTCCTAAAAAACAAAGTTCTTACCTGGGATGTTTTGTTAGCTCATGGCTAGGAAGGCCTAAGATTTTGCATATTGTGTAGATGTAATCAGGATTCGATGTTGCATTTGTTTGTATCATGTTCGTTTACCCATTAAGTCTGGTTGATTTTAGAAGGTTTCATGAAGACAAAGCTAACCTGGATAGGTCACTCGGTTGATGAGTGTCTCACCTCTTTCGATGAGCAACATCATTCCATTATTACTCTGCCAGCAGTGGTGTGTTGGTGCATCTGGTTAGAAAGGAACAACCTCCTCTTTGACTTTGGATCGACTTTTCCGTAGGTGGTAGCATCAAAGGTGATGTTGAATTTCAACGCAAGAAAGGAGCAACATGTGACAAAACCATTAACAAAGATCAGGATTATGCCTCGCCTTCAGAAGTTTATGAGTTGGTTTGATGGAGTGGCCGCTGGGGACGGGAAAAATAGCGGGGAAGGTGGAGTCATTTGTCTTGATCATAATCACTTCATAAATTGGTCTTTTAATACAGGTGCAGGAACCAACAATAGGGTGGAGTTGATGGGCCTTTGGACCACTCTCTATTTGTCAAAAATATTTAATCTTCATACTCTTCTACTTATTGGGGATTCGAAGTTGGTCATCGAATGGTGCAATGGCAAGGGAAGTCTCCATAATCTAGTGCTGGAGGGATGGAAGACTCGTATCCAAGAGCTCTGGTGCCATTTCATTAGTTTATCTTTTCTCCATACCTATCAGGACTTCAATAAGGCTGCAGATGTGCTCTCCAAAAGGGGGATCCAGGATCGCGTACATATCGGAAAGATGCTTTACACCTCGTGGGTAGACAACGAACCAGGCCTTACTAGAACCATCCATATTTTTTGACTCTTTTGTGGATCCCAGTCTTTTATTTAGAGATTTTTGTAGTCTTATTTTTTTTGGGATCTTTCATCAGGATACTTCTTTCTTAATGTTGTCGTCATTCAGAGTTTCTGTATGCTAGATGGAGGGCAAAATAGTTTATTTTGGCTATCTCTCGGAATGATACTCAAAAAATCATTTATGTAAGAAGGTGATCAGAGATGTATATTTTATATTACTAATATAAAGAACAATTTTCTTGACTGGAAAAGCTAAGAGCTATACAATAGGGACGAGACTTGTGCAACTCATAAATAATCCAAAGATACACATTGAATGCTTATAGAGCACATTCAATTTTACTAGAAATTTAAATTTGCATGGATAGGGATCTCCGAAGGATCACACATATCTCTCATTCCTTTGATCTGATTTCTAATTGTAGTCCCCATTTCTATTCATACCATAAATTTCATGATTTCTCATTTTCAATTCATTATAGAGGGTCTTGCTCAAAATTTAATTCACGCTATTCAGAGAAGAAAAGAAAAAAGAACTAAGAATAAGGTGTGTAGATTGTAGCACAAGGTACGCTTGACTGTTGATGGGCCTCTAGTTTTTCTATTTTATGGCCCATTTTACAACTACATTTATACATTTTTCCCCTAAGCCAAGATATTCTTGAGAAACATTCATGTTTTTTTATGACCAATATACTTGTGTTTATCTAATTATATATGATTTACTTAATTCAAGTTGAAATGTGACATATGCTTGATCTTAGAGTGATTTTGATTATTTTAATGATTGTTGCATATGTGATATATGAAGACTAATGTGATCCCCAAAGGCTAAGTGCAAGAAATCGAATCATCGAGACAAGATTGATCCAAGCTCTCATTCATGGATCCATACAAACTTGATGGTTGTTGTGATTTTTAAGGGATCTTATCCCTTCGCTTTCTTTAGAAGTTGTCGGCACTTAGAGGCAATATTAAATGGCCCAAGCAATTAGAATCTCAACTTATTGAGTCAATTCAAATTGTCTAAGAGGAAAACCAATCCCACAAAATAGGTTGCATAATTGTAGGAGATTTTTGGGCAGCCTCCATCAATCAAGGGATTGATTAGAAGGCTTAGATATCACTTATTTTCAAGTATAAGAAGAAGCATAGTTGATAAGTTAGGCTAGTCTACCTTTTAGTATTGTCATTCATCTATTTGCTATTGTCAAAATGTAAATTTGAATTTGGAAGTAATGTAGATTTTTTTTTTCAATTTTCTTGTTGTAAATAGTGTTTTTATATTGAGTCAAAATGTAAATTCGAATTAGGAAGTAATGTATACGTGTGGTTGAAGTTTCTTGTTGTAAATAGTATTTTTATCTTAAGGGATTCACACCATTTCTTGCTTCAGGGATTGCGCCCACTCCGAAGCTACAATGGAGGCTAAATCCCCTCTACATATAGATTGGATGGTTGTTGTATTGTTTTCTTTTAATGGCTATAATTTTCCTTTTGCATTCCCATTCTTTTACTTCTTATTTTTTCTCCTTTATTTTTCTACTTTTGTTTATAGCATTCCTTTGCTTACATGTATGTCCTTTACTACTTTTACTTTATGATGTTCAATACTTTGATGTATTCTTAATGGATACTAATATGATTACTAAGGTTATAAGGATAGATGGATTTAGTAGTAGCCTTAAGATCTTAGTTTCATTGATCCATTCACCTAGACTCTTCACCCAACTATAGTCATCCGAAACCTCTCTCTACTCTTGCATATTGTCAAGGGAGTTAAGAGTGAAGACCATGAACTCAATGGGATGAATAGTCAAGGGGATGAACTATCAAAGTTGATCATTTGTTGTACTTCTTTGAGAAGCACTTTCATTTCCTCACTTTCAGGTATTCTTTTCAATACTTTTACTTTACAATGTTCACCACTTTGAAGTACATCCATTGAATCCAATATGGCTGCTAATGCTGTAAGGATTGAGTGAGCTAGTAGTATCTAAAGGATTATAGGTTCATTGAATGATGGCACTCATTAATTAACTCTTCGTCCAATAGGAAGTAACTCTAGGCCTCCATCTACCCTTGAATATTTATGACACCTCGTTTTCCCCTTGACTATAATTATAATTATGACTTAAAGACTGGAACAGACAAACAGTGGGAATGTATTTTCTTTAATTAATGTAAAAAAATCACATAACAAGCTAATTGAAGGGTGTATCATTAGAACTGGCGATGAAACCATAAGTGGAAATTGGTGAGGGGATTGGGGGATTAACTTGCCCACCAAGAAGATGATCTTCACCAAAAGAGCCATTTTTCCCATTTTCCAAAAAGTTAATTTATGAATTCTCTCTTTCCATTCCCCCCCCCCTAAAAAAAAAAGTTAATGAAGGGAGGTTGGTAGTTGAGCATCCATTAACCCATGATAATGGGAGTATGGAGAGATGGATGGGGAAAACCTAAAGAATTTTAGTCAAGGTACAATAGGTACCCACTGCAATCTCTAGGATTTACCCACGAATGTTTGGAAATAGGGAACCTTCAGTGGGAAGGGGAAAATGAGAGAGAATACACAAGGGAGCAGTGGATGGTAGCAAAGAGAGCATTAGAGCATAGCGGATCAAGTTGTAGAAGGGAGACAACTATGGAAAAAGAATAGGTGTGTGGGGATAACCCATGAGCAAACAAATAATACAGATATTAATTCATGGGCAGAAGAATTTTTTTAGAAAATAGACTCTTTGCAGCACATATATTGGACTGTGAAAATTTAGGCAGAGAACCCTGAACCCGACCTAAGAAAGAGGGTCACAAATTGATGCTTGTTGGAAAGGAAAATGGCACTGAGAGGGGAGGGAATTGAGGGACTGCAGAGGTGGTGAAGGGACTCTCGTGTGCTAAGGTAATCCCACTGGGAAGTTCGTGGAAGCCTTAGCTTGGTGGGTATGAAGGGGTTTCTATTGTTAATTGTTTATGAGGGAGAGTGGCCTTTACATCCATCAACTTCCCTGAGAGGTCTAAGTTTCTCTAGTGGTATCATGCCCCGACACAGCGATGGCTAGTTATAGAAAGGACTGATGCAACTAAGCCTATGGTTGGGTGGAAAAGTACTCACCCTTAGTCAGTTGGTTTGGCGAGCAACTTATGAACATATAAGTGCATATTTATTCTGAGTTGAATTTCATGTTTGTTCAAGTTGTGAGATTTTTATGCTTCTGTAATCTATGAAATTATACGGTTTATGAGAAAAAATCCAAGAGACATGGAAGGTATGTATGCTTAGTGTTCTTTGCATGCATTAAATTTTTCTTTACTAGTGATTGTCTCTTGGAAGTCTGTGATGAATGGTAGAAAATTTGTGTTATGTATTCTCTGTATGCTCAAAAGTCTATTTTTTGGGTTCTTTTTTCTCTTGAAAGTATATTTCAAATATACCCTATGGCTGAGAGCCCACTCTCTAAGGGGATTGCATGGGTTGCATATGGAATGCATGTGGAAGCATAGTTTATTGGCTAAGGAATTGAAGAGATCTATGTGTGTTGATTTTTTATGCAGTCATGAATTATTGATTTCCTTCGTATCTCAGATTTCCTTGTTTTCATGTTACATCATCGTTATGCTTTGCTTTTGAGGGTTTTAGGCCCCATTGTTGGTATCTCTTGATTTTTAAGGGTTTTACGTTCGTAAATATAAATAGCATGAAATTGTTGGAATATTCACTAATACTGAGAGGGGGGGTGAATTAGCATCAGGCACTTTTTATCACTTTCGATCACAATATGCAAGAATTTAAGATATCAACCATTTATCACTTATGATTGCATTCAAGATACCATAAACATATAACCATAAATACAAAGTACACAAGAATTTTACGTGGAAACAAAATGGGATAAAAACATAGAATGTTTTCTTATATATATCAAAATATTACATTCATAGGAGCACCAACTTCCAAAATTCTCCAGCACCAACTAGAAGGAGACACCAACCCTCTGTTTACAAGCTCCAACCTGAAGGAAGCTACAACTCCCTAAATTCTCCAGCTCCAACTGGAAGGAGGCTCTGACCCCCTAATTTACAGGCTCCACCCTGAAGGAAGCACAACTCCAATTCCTTGCCCCTTCCTTCCTCCCTTGAGTATAAATAAGAGAATCAACCCGTTAATGTTGTTTTCACTAATATCGATACATCATCATCATCAAAATTGATACAACCACACAAAATTCATGCCAAGATCTTCAAGAATATCCTCCAAATCATGTTCTCAAAATCACCATGATATACATCAAAGCATGTGCCAGGACATCCAAGATGTGTCTCAAAGAATATACCATGCCTCAAAGCATATGCCCAAAATGTGGCTTAGACATGTGCCAAAATATCCAAGATGTACCTCAACCATGTGCCAATAGCTCCAAGATATGCCTCAAGCATATTCCATAACCTCCAATATACAAGCCTCAAAATATATATAATAATATACCTTTCATCATGTTAACAACCTAGTGCATGAGATATCAAATATTCAGACCTTCCTCAACTTTAGCATCAAAAGAATACCTTCCTAAAAACTTTCCCCAGCCTCGCGGGACTAGATTGAGCAATAGGCAGGGCCTCGCGTGACAATACTAGGAAAACCAGCCGGAGCCTCACGGGACTCGTTATGCTTGAACCATGGGGGTCTACTCAATTACAATTACCAGAAACCCTTCTCCATTCTGCGGCAAAGAGACTTTCCTCCTCCACACTTCTTCGCTACTTCACCTTCGCTAAGAGATCACATACTTGCTTCGTGAAACTTTCTTGGTCATTATGAGAGGCTCTTTGATGGGTATTTATACTTTTTCAAGTACGTCCTTTACTTGACTTTGAGTCGACCTATAGCTTCTTGTTTGCAACAAATTTTCTCCTTTAATTAATTTTTGGGGTCGACTTGTAACTTCTTGTTGCAACTGTTTGGGTGATTTTTAACCATACTTCGGGGCTTCATATTTAAGAGGTTATAACTTCTCAACCATGATGAACCACGTGGTGTACCACCTACCATTGGAAACTGCATGACGAGGAATAGCCATCAATGAGATTTTTTCATGTATTTGTAATGTCCTTCACCCTCTTTTTCCTCAAAAAAAATTGGGCTTCATGACCACACCTTCGGGGTTTCTTAAATACTTAACGACTTAACCATACTTCAAGGAATTATTGTAGATTTCTTCAAAGCATATTCCTGTGAGGGCCATGCTTAAATCTATGCCATAAGGGGACTACTTTGGAGACTTCTTCAAATACACCCATTTCTTCTAGAGTCTTCTAGACTTCTTCTAGGATTGACATTAATGACAACCAATTTTCCAACAATCTCCCCCTTTGGCATTGATGGCAACACTCATACTCCCCATGTGACCATTGCTCCCTTTGTATGCATGCTTTTGATATTTCTTTCATGCTTTTGTTCTTTCTCTCCCCCTTTGACAGCAATGGCAAAGGGTAACTCCCCTTGACGATTTCTCTCCCCCTATCTTCTTTGAAAAAAGTTGTGTAGATCACTATGGGGAAGAAACTTCTCCCAGTTTCTATCGAAGATACTCAAGACTCTCCCTTGGGAGAGGTTTAGTGAAAATATATGCAATATTTTATTTTTTCCCCGTGTACTCCAACTTGATGTTTTTTTTGTGACTTGTTCTTGCAGAAAGTGGAACTTAATCGTATTATGTTTGGTCTTGGAATGCATCACTAGATTCTTGGAGATACTTATAGCACTAGTATTGTCACAGAATATTGAAATAGGCTCATCATATTTTACTCGTATGTCTTGTAGTGTTTGCTTCATCTAAAGGATATGAGTACAACATGTTGTTGAATATATTTTGCTTATGTCATAGACAAGGATACTGAGGATTGCTTCTTACTGAACCAGGACACCAGAAAATCACCCAAGTAGAAGGCTTCTCCACTATACTTCTTCTATCATCAATGCTTCTTGCCCAATCTGCACCTGTGTAGGAAACCATAGTCATATCATTCCCTTTTGAATAACACAATCCAAATTTTGTTGTTCCTTTGAGATATCTGAAGATCCTCTTTACTACCATAACGTAAATTTCCTTTGGTGTTGCTTGAAATCTTACAACTTGTCCAACTGCTTGCATCACATCTGGTCTTGAGGCTGTCACATATAGTAGGTTTCCAATCATCGATCTGTAGAGTCTCTGATCTACTTCCTTAGACTCATCATCTTTTCTCAACTTCCAACCAGTTACCATGCGAATACTTACGGTTTTGAAATATCCCATTCCAAACTTCTTTAGCATTTTTTTTATGTACTTGGCCTGGGAAATGAAAATTCTTGCATCTAGTTGAGACATCTAGAGTCCCAAAAAGAAGGCCAACTGACCAAGTAGGGACATTTCAAACTCACTCTGCATGTCTTTGGAAAACTTCTTACTCAACATGTGATCATCACTTCCAAATATGATGTCATACACATATACTTCAATGATAAGTATGTTGTCCCAATCCACTTTTAAGTAGAGATTTCTATCTGCATTTCCCTTTCTGAATCCTTGTTGTTGCAAGTACTTGTCCAATCTTAAATACCAATCTCTAGGGGCTTGCTGAATCCATACATAGCTTTCTTCAATCTCCAAACATAATTTTCTTTTTCTAACAGTAAGAGGCCTTCTAGTTGTTCTATGTAGACCTCTTCTTCTAATTCTCCATTTAGAAATATTGATTTTATGTCCATCTGCTAGACTATGATTCTTTTGGAACATGCATAGGCCAAGATCATTATGATTGTTTCCATTCTAGCAACAAGAGAAAAAGTTTCTTCAAAATCTATGCCTTACACTTGAGCATATTCTTTGCATACTAGCCTTTCTTTGTTTCTGGTTAACTGTCCATCTTTGTTTAGTTTGTTTATGAATACCCATTTTGTATCAATCACATTTTTGTCCTTAGGTCTTGGAACCAGTTCCCATGTCTCATTCTTCTCTATTTGATTCAGTTCTTCTTCCATGGCCTTGATCCAATGTTCATCATTGTTGGCTTCCTCAAAGCTGTTTGGTTCAACTGTGGATAATAGTGCTAGATTTCTTTGTTCTGGTGTACGTGCTCGTCTACTTCCCCTGGTTTCTATTCATGCATTTTTATCTCCAACAATTTGTTCTAGTGGATGATTCTTTTGAACCCGATGGTCAAGTATTTTAATAGATGTCTGAAAATCTTGTCGATTGTCTTATGTTTCTTCTTGCTCTACTTCTAGTTACTTCTCTTCTGGTTCTTTTGGTTCTTCCTCTACATCTTCTTCCTTTAGTTCTTCTTCTGCTTCTCGCTCTTTTGAATTTCTTCTTTCTTCTTTAGTCTTCAACACATTTGTTTCATCAATTTTTACATTGATAATTTCCACGATTTTGTTGAGCCTTAGGTTGTAGCATTTATATGTCTTGCTTTTGCTTGAGTACTATCCAACCAGTATGCCTTTATCAACTCGAGAGTCAAATTTTCCAATCTTGTTATCTTCTCTTTTTATGTAACATTTGCTTCCAAACACTCTAAAGTGCTTGATGTCCGTCGGTCTTGCCTTCCACGGCTCATATGAAGTTTTGTCATTGTTACTTCTAAGCATTCCTCTGTTCAAGATATGAATAGTTGTATGTATTGCTTGTACCCAAAAGATATCACCCAACTTAGAATCTTTCAACATGGTTCTGGCCATTTCCTGTACAATTATGTTCTTCCTTTCAAGAACTCCATTTTCTTGAGGTGTCCTCGCTGATGAGAATTGTCTTTTTATTCCATGTTCTTCACAAAATTCCATGAATTCTTTTGATGTGAACTCACCTCCATTGTCTGACCTTAAGCACTTGATTTCCAAATCAGTCTCATTTTCAACCATCTCTTTGAATATCCTAAAACATGAAAATGCCTCTGAGTTTTTCTTGAGAAAATAAACTCCAGACATTCTTGTGTAATCATCAATGTAGAATAAAGTATTGTTCACCATTCAGCCCTTTTGTTCTCATCGGTCCACATAGATCAGTGTGTACAATCTCCAATGTTTTTGTTGTGGAGTATTCCTTTTTTATGACTTCAGTTCTTGTTTGCTTTCCTTGTAGACAGTGCTTGCACATAGTATTAGATGGCTTTGAAATTTCAGGCATTTCTCTTACCGCTTCCTTTCTGTTGATTTTGACAAGATTGTCAAAGTTCATATGACCCATTATTTTGTTCCAAAGCCACCTTTCATTTTATTTTCCCAAGCAACATCTTTTCTTTCCGATCTCATTTAAGATGTATATGTTGTTTAGATTCCTTATTGTTGTCGCCACCAACTTGATTGATCCTTCTTTCCTTATCTCGCGTTTCTTTGAGTCAAATAGAAGTGTTTGTCGTTGGTCACACATTTGACTCACACTTAGTAGATTATGCTTCATATTTTCAACAAGTAATACATTTTCTGCCATGGCATCTTTGCTTCCAAACATGACTGTGTCGTTTCCTATAATTTTGGTTGAGTTATCATTCCTAAACGAAAGTGATACATCTCTTTCTTTCTTTAGAGTTACAAACCTATCCTTGTCACCTATTATGTGCTTTGAGCAACCACTATCAATGTACCAATCACTTTTTCTGCTTTGGGCTTGTAGATCAATTGAACATTCTTTAATGTTCAGTTTATCTTGCTTCCTTTTCCATGTCCTTGATTGTTCTTTTACATGACTATTGAAATCTGACTTTGGTTCCTTTGGAGGAACAATCAATCTGCAATCTTTGGCCATGCATCCAAAATTGTTGCATTTGTAGCATTCTACTTCATTATTTAATGAGCCAAAACTATTATAGTTTATGTTGTACGCTTCATGAGGCTTTTTGAGATAATTTTTCTAGACTAGCCTTCATAGTTGTTTTTTTTCTTAGCATAGGCTCTACTATTTATAGCCTTGTGCCCGAAATTGTTACAGGAATAAGATAAACCAAGAAAAATAGTTTGGTACCTGACTGTGGGGGATCTTCTAGTTGGTGCATATATTCTGTAATCTTCTTCTTGAGTTCTCTCCATTGTTGGTTGTTGATTATGTGTTCTAGATCTTCTAGGTGGTGCAACTCTTTTGTAATCTTCTTCCATTTCCCGAATGTTGTCCTTTAAAGAGGGACCTATGATGACTTATGAATAACTCTTTTGTTTTGCTTCCTTTTCTGTCGTCATGGAGCTCGAACCCTTCTCGGTATGAATTTGTTTGTATTCTAGTCCAGACTTGTCATAGTATCTCCTTTGAATGCTGATGATTTCATCCAATATTTTGGTGTTGTTTTGTTTCATATCCTTCTTTTGGAGTTCCTTCCTTAGTGAGACTATTTATGCTTCCAAGCTCTCCTTCATTTTCTCATTTTCTTTCAACAGGTTTTTGAGTGTTTCTTCAATCCTTTTGGCTTCTTCCACTTGGACCTTTAGATTTGTAATCATCTGTTGGACTTCTTTAGAGTCTTTGTTGGGATTTTGAGAACTTTTATTTAGATTGATCAATTCTTCCTTGAGTGATTTGTTTTTCTTCCTTTCTTTTTTTAGCTCACTTAAGGCATTGATTAGTTCTGCTTCAAGATCTACTTCACCTTCTTCTTCATAATCTTCTTTATAATTTTGTTGAGTTTCCAATGCCATAAAGAGCACTCTTTCTGAGTCACTGTCATTATCATCATCTTCATCAAATGAGGAACTATCTTCTCTTGAGTAGAGGTTTTTCTTGAAGGTTTACTTTTATTTCCCTTTTGGTACTTCTTTTCTTTCTTGGGAACTTCTTCTTCTTCAGTTTATGAATTCTTAGCATAAGGACATTTAGTAATAAAATGACCAACTTTACCACAATTAAAGCATATTATTAAAGGAAGCTTACCTTTTTACTTGTCAATTCCTCTCTTCAACTTTCTTACGAAGTTGGCTATTTCTTCATGTTCATGGGAATCATCGATACAACTGTAGTTTGACTTTGACATTTGCTTATTCTTTCTTGTCTTCTTGGATGCTTTGAAATTTGCTTCCTTCATGGATGAATTATCCTGTTATGTTCTCATTTCATAAGTTGTAAGTATTCCATGTAGCTCGCCCGAGCTCAACGTAAAAAGATCTAGTCTTTCTTCTAGGGATGAAATCTTCGGGTCAAATCTCATTGGAAGAGACCTTAATACCTTTTGAACAATTATTGGTTCTTTAATTTCTTCTCCCAAGATTTAATAGAGTTCACTATTTCATCAACTCGTAGAAAATAAGATACAATATCTTCATCTTCCTTCATTTTTAGCTGTTCAAATTGACCTCTATAAGTTTGAAGCTTGGCCCCTTTGACTTTGGCATCTCCTTCGTAAAAATTTTGAAGTTAGTCCCAAATATCCTTTGCAAAATCACAATTCATAACCTTGACATATACTGAATCAACTAGGCCATTCAGAATATCATTTTTAGCCTTCAAATTGCTTTCACTAAGCTTTTTTCCATCTTTATATGTTGGGGGAGTGGCAGGTGCCTTGTATCCGTCTACTACCGCTTGCTAGACATCAAATCCATAAGCTTGCAGAAACGTTTTCAACTTTTTTCTCTAGAAGGCATAGTTATGACCATCAAACAATTGCATTCCATTCTTGAAGCACTCCATGATCTACCTTCCAGTGATTAGATTGTTTCTGAAGGACCGACTCTGATACCAATTGTTGGAATATTCACTAATACTGAGAGGGGGGGGTGAATCGCTCACAATATTCAAGCATTTAAGATATCAACAATTTATCACTTATTATTGCATTCAAGATACCATAAACATATAACCATAAATACACATTACACAAGAATTTTACGTCGAACCCAAATGGGAGAAAACCACATAATGCTTTCTTATATATATCAAAATATTACATTCATAGGAAGCACCAAATTCCAAAATTCTCCAACACTAACCCCTTGTTTATAGGCTCCAACCCGAAGGAAGCTACAACTCCCTAAGTTCTCCAGCTCCAAATGGAAGGAGGCTCCAACCTAAAGGAAGCTAGAACTCCCTTTCTTTGACCCTTCCTTCATCCCTTGAGTATAAATAAGAGAATTGATCTATCACTATTGTTGTCACTGATATTGATACATCATCATCATCAAATCTAATACAACGACACAAAATCCATGCTAGGATCTCCAAGAATATCCTCCAAATCATGATTTCAAAATCACCATAACATACATCAAACCATGTGCCAAGACATCCAAGATGTGTCTCAAAGAATATACCATGCCTCAAAGAATATAGCCAAAATGTGCCTTAAACATGTGCCAAAATATCCAAGATGTACCTCAACCATGTGCCAATATCTCCAAGATATGCCTCAATCATATGCCATAACCTCCAAGATACAAGCCTCGAAATATGTATAATAACATACCTTTCATCATATGAACAACCTCTTGCATGAGAGATCAGATATTCAGACCTTCCTCAACTTCATCATCAAAAGAATACCTTCCTCAAAACTTTCCTCGGCCTTGCAGCACTAGACCGAGCAACAAGCGGGGCCTCGCATAACGATACCAGGATAACCAACAAGGGCCTCGCGGGACACCTTATGCTTGACTCATAGGGGTGTGCTCAATTAGGGTTACCAGAAACCCTTCTCCAATCTGCAGCTTTGAGACTTTCCTCCTTCACACTCCTCCATTACTTCACATTCGCTAAGAGATCACATACTTGCTTGGTCATTATGAGAGGCTCTTTGATGTGTATTTATATTTTTTCAAGTACCTCCTTTACTTGAATTTGAGTCGACCTGTAAATTCTTGTTTGCAACAACTTTTCTCCTTTAATTAATTTTGGGGCCGATTTGTAACTTATTGTTGCAACCATTTGGGGGATTTTTAACCATACTTTGGGGCTTCATATTTAAGAGGGTATAAATTTTCAACCATGACGAACCACATGGTGCACCACCTACCATTGGAAACGATGTGACAAGGACTATCCATCTATGAGATTTTTACATGTATTTGCAATGTCCTTCACCCTATTTTTCCTCAAACAACTTCAGGATTCATGAACACACCTTCGGGGATTCTTAACCACTTAACCATACTTCAAGGGATTCTTGTATACTTATTTAAAGCGTCTTCCCATGAGGACCATGATTAAAGCTACGCAATAAGGGGACCACTTTGGAGACTACTTCAAATACACTCATTTCTTTTAGAGACTTCTGGACTTCTTCTAAGATTGACATCAATGAAAACCAATTTTCCAACATAAATATAGGATTATACTCCTTGGAATATTTTCACCTCAGTTGTTTGAATGTCTTAAGGGTCAAAACCCTGTAAATCTGTGTGAATTCGACAAATTGACTTAGTAAATTCAAGGAAGATGGAGTCCATTGTGGACTTGAGAAGAAAGAAACTTAGAACTCCAATTAGATCAAGGAGAGGATGCCTTTGAAGCTCATTGTGTCTGGGTTATTTAGAATTCAGATTTTTAAATAATTCAATAGCAAAGAAAATCCTAGATTCTCATATGCCTAGTGTTGGTTGTGGAGCCTGATTATCTTCTTGATTTAGAGGCCTTGTTTAAGTCGTGTTTGGATTATGTTTCTTGACGGGGGGTTGTGGGGGGGCTTTCTCCCCCACATCTATTTCGAGGGGGGTTCGGGAGGTGGGCGGGGGGGGCGACAATATTTTTGAGCCCCCCCCTGGTGTGGGTTCAAGGGCAGTTCCCCTGAAAAGAATTTTTTGGGAAAATTGCCTTGTAAAATATTGTAATTTTGTAGTCAATGTGAACCATTCATCATTAGGTTGCAGATCTAACTGTATAAGTTATGTTAGGGTTTTTTTCCCTATAAGGAAACCCTCTTTATGTATGAGGGAATTATATTGCGGCGATGTATGTGAGTGAATATTGTAGTCTGAGAGAGGAGACTATGAGAAAAAGAAGAGGAAGTTACAACAGGTGTGTTATAAGTTGTATCCCTTCATTTGTTGGATAATAATAAAGAAAGGACTAGCAATTTTTCTGGTGGACGTAGAACACATTGGGTGAACCACGTATATTTTTGTCTCTATTGTATTGTGTATCTTCTATGTTTTATTTCCACATATGTTTTATATTATTTCTCTACGATCCTTTTTTTCTAATAATTGGTATTAGAGTGAAAGGTAACTCGTAGGAAAAGAGGGTTCTTGGTTTGAGTGGGAGCAATGGCGGAAGATGGAAAGTTTAGGATCGAGAAATTTAACATCCAAAACTACCGATTATGGAAGATGAAAATGGAAGACTATATATATCAGAAGGATATTTTCCTACCATTGGGTGAAAAATCAAAGCAGTCGACGATTATGAAGGATGAAGAATGGGAGGTTCTTGACATAAAGGCACTAGAAACAATACGGTTGTGCCTGGAAGCGTCAGTGGACTTCAACATTTCAAAAGAAAATATGACAGAGGATTTGATGAAGGCATTGGCTAAACTATATGAAAAACCCTCAATCTTCAAAAAAGTATTTATGATGAAGCGATTATTTAATACGAAGATGTTATAAGGTGGGTATGATGTTGATCATTTGAATGAATTTAATATGGTTACTAATTAGCTAAGTTCTGTAGGAGTGAAATTTGATGATGAGGTTAGGGATCTTCTAACATTGTGCTCATTGCCAGAAATTTGGAACGACTTGGTCATGGATGTAAGTAAATTCGTATCTATTTCAAACACTCTGAAATTTGATGATGTTGTTAGTGTTATCCTTAGAGATGAAATGCAACAGAAAATCATGGGTGAAACATTAGGTAATGCGTTGACTGTGGAGAATAGGGGAAGACAAAGGGAGAGAGGAAAGATCCCGAGAAACCATGGGAAGTATAGGAAGGGATGATCCAAAACCAAACTAGCAAAGATTGAGTGATGGAATTGTGGGAAGAAAGGACATATGAAGAAAGACTCCATATCTCCAAAGAAACAAGGAGATGGACAGTAGGAGAAAAATAAGGAAGCAAATGTAGCAGGTGATGTGTTACAATATGCTTTGATTCTTTCTTTAGATAATATTACTGATTCTTGGGTGTTAGATTTAGGGGCTTCATTTCATGCCACACACCATAGGAAATATTTTCAACACTATGTTCGAGGTGATTTTGGACAAGCTTATTTGGGTAATGATGAACCATGCAAAATTGTTGGAATGTGTAAGGTACAAATAAAGTTAAAGAATGGAAACTGATGGTTATAGAAAGAGGTGAGACATGTTCCAGATTTGAGAAGAAATCTAATTTCAACAGGGCAGTTGGGAAGTGAACATTGCATATCTACATTTACAGAAAAGGCATGGAAGGTCACTAAAGGATCACTAGTAATAGAAAAAGGAGATAAGGTACATACATTGTATTTATTTACTGGTAATGTTGACTCTTCTATATATTTAGCTTCTACAAGAGTGGATATAGCATTGTGGCCTCATAGGTGATCAGGGGATCAAAATTTGCTCAATTTTCAAAGTGCTCGGATTGCGACAAAAACAGTGCCATTGCGTCCGTCTCGTTTTCCTGATTCCGGCGGTATATTTATTTTCGCAAATGGAGTCCGTATGGAGGAGATATCGCGATTTGACTGCCAAGTCAAACAGGTAAAAATTTGGGGTGCTGACTGTACATGTTCGTACAATCCGTACGGCCACGTGGAGGGCCGTACCATAATGCTGATGTGGCAGAGGGCAGACATGGCGTGTTTGTATTGGTTGTTTGTCGGCGAATGCTGTGCTGACACGTGTTGTATTGGAAACGAATGAGAAGGGGACACGTGGCCCAATGCTTGGGAGCCACGTGTCCCTCATTTGATTGGCTTATTTGCTTTGTTAAAAATAGTGGAGGCCGCGGGGTTCGACCCCCGGACCTCCCACAACACAAATTTTTCACAATGCTCCATTAACCATTAAACCGCCCGGTGTTCCTTGTTAGCAAGGCGGGGCACTTTATATTTAAAGTTACATAATGGTTGTTTTAGAAAAGGGCGCGGGCCGGGGCCCAAGCCCCGACCCGTGGTTCTATTATAACATATATGACCGTATGTTTTAACATATGGGCGCGGCATAACATAACAAAAGTTTTAACATATATTTATTTGTGTGGCGCCCGGATTAAACATTTGCGCGGGCTTTATAACCTATGATATGTGTTATGTATATTAAACCATATTAAAATGTGCGCGCGGGTGTGTATGCGCGGGAGTTATGTCGTTTGAACGGTTAAACCACTTTTGCGCTCAGCCCAAGGTCGCATGGGTAATATGACCAAGAGTCGAGGCGGTTAGGGGTTGGAGGCGCCCTAACCGTTCTACGGTTTGGACCGATGCGCGGTTGCGTACGGGTCTTGGTTTTTCCGCTTAAATGAGCGTGTGTGTCAGGTTTGGAGAACAAGGGTGCAGATTGTAGAACCAGAGACAGCAAAGAAGAAGGGGAGACTTCAAGAAGGCTATCTTCTTCATTTTTCGACCGTTTCAGGTGCCGAAAGAGCCCAGACAGGGGTTTTGGGACACTGCGGAGCCATTGAAGCAGTCAGTTTGTCATTTTGAGCACTGTAAGACATGTTTTTGAGCACTTTGAGCAATTTAATAATAATGATCCATTGGAAGCTGGACCAGGAGATGTAGCCCGGAGTGGGGTGAACTCCTTTATCAAGTTGTTGTGTTTATGTCTGATGTTCAATGATTTATTATGCTGTCTATGTGTATCTTTACATAAGTAATCCTTTATTATGTGTTGCAAATTGATCCGGTTGCTTTAAAAACACATAACAATTTCACTTGCAATATTTATTCAAGTTTCAAGTCTTCTTCAATTTTAGATCAATAGGCTTGTACACATGAGTGAGAAGGGGATGTCGATACTCCACAAAAGGAATTTGTTGCCAGATCCTAAACAAGTTGATTTGGATTTCTGTGAGCATTGTGCTTATGGAAAACAGAAGAGAGTCACATTTCTCAAAGTCGGAAAGGAAAAGAAGAGTGAAAAGTTAGAGCTTGTGCATACAGATGTATGGGGACCAGCTTAGGTATCATCTCTTGGTGGCTCTCATTATTATGTTACTTTTATTGATGATGCAACCAGGTAAACTTGGATTTATTGCATTGAACAAAAATCTAATGTTTTTTACACTTTTAAGAAATGGAAAGCTTTGGTTGAGAATGAGACAGGAAAAATGTTGAAGTGTNGCTCTCATTATTATGTTACTTTTATTGATGATGCAACCAGGTAAACTTGGATTTATTGCATTGAACAAAAATCTAATGTTTTTTACACTTTTAAGAAATGGAAAGCTTTGGTTGAGAATGAGACAGGAAAAATGTTGAAGTGTCTCAGATAATATAATGGAGGCGAATATTGTAGCAAGGACTTTGATAATTATTGTTCATATCATGGGATTCGTAGAGAGAAGACAGTTCCATAAACACCACAAGAAAATGGTATGTCAGAAAGGATGAACAGGACAATCATGGAACCTGCAAGGAGTATGAGATTGCATGCAGGGTTGCCCTTACAATTTAGGGTAGATGTTGTAGATATTGTTTTTTACTTAATAAACAAAGGGCCTTCAAGCTCCTTGGATAGTGGTATTCCAAAGGAAGCATGAACATGTAAAAAGGTAAACTAATCATTTTTGAAGTCTTTCGGTTATGAAGCATTTGTCCATATTAATAAAGAAAATAGAACAAAGCTTGAGGCATAATCCAAGAAGTGTACCTTTATTGGATACAATGTTAATGATTTTGTTTATCGCTTATGGGATTATGAAAACCACAAAATCATTAGGAGTAGAGATGTGGTATTCAGAGAAAAGGTCATTTACAAAGATCAGTTGCAAGGAAATAAATAGGAAAACAAAAACACACAATACACAGTGCTTGATGAAATCAAAGAAAATGAAATTCCAAAGGTTCCAAAGTATAATGTACAACAACAGGAGCAATAGGTACATCGAACTCATGTAAGTGTTGTTAGAAGAACTACCAGGTTAAGTAGACCCCCTGAACAATACTATCCTTCATTGTACTATTTATTGTTGAGTGATTCTGGTGAACCATAAAGTTATGAAGTAGACACTAAAAAGAAGTGAAAGCAAGGCATGAAAGAGGAAATGGAATCCTTGGTAAATAACCAGACTTGGGACTTGGTTCAGTTGCCTGCAAGAGAAAGAGCATTGCAAAATAAATGGGTTTACAAGTTGAAGGAAGAATATGGAGGCAAAAAGTGGTACAAGGCCATACTTGTTGTAAAGGGATTTGCACATAAGAAAGGTATAGATTTTGATGAAATATTTTCTCATGTTGTTAAAATGACTTCAATTAAGACTATTTTAAGTCTTGTGGTAGTAGAATATTTCCATCTTAAACAGTTAGATGTAAAAATCGTTTTTCTCCATGGGGATTTGGAGGAAAATATTTATATGTAGCAACCATAGGGGTATGAGGTCAAAGGGAAGGAGAATTCGCTATGCAGGTTGAAGAAGAGATTGTATAGCCTAAAGAAAGCTCCAAGGCAGTGGTATTTGAAATTTGACAACTTTATCACAGAACAAGGTTATAGTAGATGTCATTCTGATCACTCTGTTTATTTTAAGAGGATAGAAAATGGAAACTATATTATCTTACTATTGTATGTAGATGACATGCTTGTTGCAGAGTCTAACATGCAAGATATAAATGTTCTCAAAAGAAAATTAGAAAATTCATTTGCGATGAAGGATTTGGGTGCTGCAAAGAAAATCCTTGGTATGAGAATAACAAGAGATAGGAAAAATTGCAAATTGACATTGTCTCGGGGAGAGTACAAAGAGAAGGTGTTGGAGAGGTTTAGAATGAAAAATGAAAAACCAGTTAGTACACCTTTGACCAGTCATTTAAAATTAACGAAATGCGTCCCACAACACATGAGTAGATAGAATACATGTCCACGGTCCCTTATTCATCATTAATTAGCAGCTTCATGTATGTGATGGTGTGCACAAGAGAAAATATTGCACATGCAGTGGGAGTTGTGAGTAGGTAGATGAGCAATCCAGGTAAAGAATATTGTGAGGCAATAAAGTGGATTCTCGAGTATTTCAGAGGTACTACTACTCATGCATTATGTTTTGGAGATTCAAACATTGTTCTACAAGGATATGTTGATTCAGATATGACAGGTGATAAAGATAGCAGGAGAAGCACCAGATGGTATGTTTTTACTGTAGGTGGAATAGCAGTGAGTTGGATTTCGAAACTAAAAAAGGTTGTTTCACTTTCAACAACGGAAGCAGAGTATGTTGTTGCTACAGAGGCTAGTAAAGAGGTAATTTGGTTACAGAGGTTTATGGAGGAATTGGGAAAGCAACAAGAGAATAGCAGGTTGTACTGTGACAACCAGAGTGCCATTAATCTTGCAAAGAACTCAACCTTCCAATCTGAGACTAAACATATACAGATCAGGTACCACTTCATACAATCTATTTTGGAATATGGACAATTGAAGTTAAAAAAAGATACATACTAGCCTGAATCTTGTAGACATGTTAACAAAGATAGTAACTAGGGAGAAATTGATTTTCTGATCAGTTTTAGTCGGATTTCGAGCATGAAAGTGAAGATGAGAAAATTTACAGGTCCAAGGTGGATCATAGTCCAGCAAGTACAACAACAGTGGAGTTGTTCTTATCAGTCTCCATTAAGTGGGAGATTGTTGGTTGTGGAGCTTAATTATCTTCATGATTCAGAGGTCTTGTTTCAGCCATGTTTGGATCCCATTTCCTAAAGAGGGGTGTGGGGGGCCTCTTCCCCCCACATGTATCATTGAGGGGGTCCAGGGGGGGCGATGACAATCTTTTGGATCCCCCCCAACAGAGGTTTGGGGGAAGCACCCCCAAAGAGAAAATTTTGGGATAATTACCTTGTAAAATATTGTAATTTCATAATCAATCTTAATCATTCATCATTAGGTTGCAGATATGAAAGTGGAAGCTATGTTAGGGTTTTTTTCCCTAGAAAGCAACCCTTTTTTATGTATGAGGGAATTGTATTGCGACGATGTGTGTGAGGGAATATTGTATTCTGAGAGAGGAGACTATGAGAAAAAGAAGAGGAAGTTACAGTGGGTGTGTTGTAGGTTGTATCCCTTCATTTGTTGGATAATAAGGAAGGACTAGAAATTTCTCTAGTGGACGTAGCCCATATTGGGTGAACCACGTATATCTATGTCTCTATTGTATTTTGTATCTTCTGTGTTTTATTTCTACATCTTTTTTATATTATTGTTCTACAATCCTTTTTTTTCTAACACCCAATGGTCAAGGTTCCAATGGGTATGGTTTTGTTTCAGGCTAGTCAACTAGCATCTGAATCATATCCATCCTTTTGTGAGTCTTTAAAGTGATATACGGGAATGATGGAAAAGGTTCCATCTGCACATTTCCATCTAGGAGGGATGCCAGTTTGGAAAATCTAGATTTGACTTTTCTTTTTAAAGGAATTGAATGTGTTACCCAGATTCCCAAATGTTTGGATGGTCATGGTCCTATCGTCCAAGTTCTAATCCCTATCCAACATTCAACTTTCCATTAAAGGTGTAGTCCTAAAGACATCCACTAGTCGCTCACCCAGATTTATGGGTTTTGTGTCAAGGTTCTGTCTATCGAGCACATGGTCAAGATTAGATCTTGATTGTTTATCAACGAATTCCATGCATTATAGACCATTCATTTTTCCTCGAGATTTATGCCCTATCTTTCATCGACGATCTAACAATTGCTAACATGTCCACTTTGTTGATGTGGTAGGAAACATGTATGTTTACGTGGTAGGTAACGTGGAAGTTGATGTGGCTTATGGGCTAACGTGGTGTGACACATGGTGATGATGTGGCATGATATGTGCATTGAAATTTTGATCGATCTAACATCCAGATCTAGCTCTACTTTTTCGTAAGCCTTAAAGAAAAACCCATATTCCCAGGTATTGAGAGCATCACGGTTCCCAGGCACAGTTTCATTAAGCGTTAAGTGTTATTTTTGGATAGCAGACATCCAACTTTCAGGATAAAAAGGAAACCTAGATCGTCTGGATGCAGTTGAGCCTATTAATATAGCCTTTAAGTAATCCTGGATTTGAGGTCCCATCACCCATTTTTCAAAGGAAGCATCCATGTAATTTGACATGTGTGGTGTGGTCCATGTGGACTCGATGACATCACCTTGAAGTAAAATTACTCCGAGAGATTGTATCTTTCTCTCAATAGCTCATAATCAAACATAGTGACAGTCGTTCAAAAGCTCTTGAGGAGCAGATTTGTCCTATGAGCTCAAAATAATTGATTAAGTTAAGTTTAAAAAGGTAAGTTAGAGGGAATTCAAAAGGATTTTGTATGCCCCACCAACCTAATGAAGTTTAGGTGCTCGAGTGTATCATGAAGTGGTGTCAGAGTAGTGGTTCAAATACTAGACCCGAATGGGATAGAGATTGACCACGAAGATCTATATGCCAAGGCTATGAAGAGCATGATGAAATTTTTTTGCATTAACTACCTCATACAAGTTGCACAAGTTTTTCTTGAGATAGTGAAATGTGAAATTGTAATTGTTAAAAAGAAGGACAACATATTTTATTTTCAGAATTTTTATGCCTTTTGTCTTGTTTTGAACTAGAATGGTTCTTACAAAAAATTATTTATAGTGATGTACACTAACAACAAATTATGAGTGTGAATGGAAGAAAGAACAAAGTCTTGATTTTGGGCTCTTGTAGACCCATGAAAACCTTATCAAGGCCAAGTATTTGTATGCATTTTAATTATGTAATTAACTAACAATGGCCTTTTATTTCAACACTAAGAAGACACAGTGAAGTGAAATGAAGGAAATGACAAAAAAATGGTACAACATGACATGGAGGAAACCTCATGCATCAGAGATGAAGAATCATATGAGAGGACGTTTATAAAATCTCCTCTAGAATTGGAAGAGACATTGAGAAGTTTGAAGGTTGAACTTCAGATCTATCGGGCTTATAATGAGAAGCTCATTAGAGCACAAGAGAAACAAACATAATTGAATGTAGTATTGATACAAAGCTTGTCTAAAATACAAAGGAAGTTGCAACAAGGGCCAATTGCCAACAATGCAAAAAGGAATCACTCCGGGAATCTACAAAGCCCATCATAAATACAAAAGCATGGGCCAACACTCAACAATACAAGAAAAAGGCACAAAAATACCAAAAGGGACACATCTAGTGAAGACTCTTCAACATATTCCTCTAGTGAGAGGACTACCACTTTTGAAAGACTATCCAGCAATGAGATTGGTTCAGGTACTTGTAAGAAAAGGAGGAAGAGACACTCCATGAGTTCCCTATTTGAGGAATTTAAGAAGGCTAAGCCACCCATATTTGATGGAAAAATCAAGAAGGGTGAGGAAGCAGAAGCGTGGTTACTAGGAATGAAGAAATATTTCTGAGTGCATAACTACTCCGGGAATATGAAAGCAAGAGATCCATATTTAACTTAAATGGAAGGGCTTCCATCTGGTGTGAAGACCTTAGAAATTTCAAAGGGGTCATTGAGATGAAGCTGACCTATAAGCAGTTTGAGAAGTATTTCAAGAAGGCATATCTGTCGGAAGGATACTATGATGACAAGATCAGGGAATTCCATGAAAATAAATTGGGGCAGCTCACCATGGATGAATATGTCAAAAATTCATAGAAATATTGAGGTGTGTCCCATGCATTAAATATGAGAAGGTAAAGATAAGAAATTATAAGCTCGTACAACATGGGAATGGAAATGGAAACGTGAACTCTACTCTATAGGATACACTGCTTTCTCAGTGGATTACCACAGTCCTTTCAGGATAGAATTGAATTCGATAAACCCAAGACACTTGATGGAACCATTCGAAAATATAAGCATGCTATGAGAAATCAAAGCATAAGTGTGAGCCTCACAAGGAATGGAAAAGGAAGGATAAGACTAGATTTAAAAAGAGAGGATTTAGATCACCTCAATATAGAGATCCGGGAAAGAGTGCCCAATCCAATTATCCAACTAAAAGCACGCATCAACAAAATAATCCCTCTCGAAGTGGGAATAGGCCAGTAGAACCCACAAAAGAAAAAACAAAAGAACGAAAGAAAATACCACTGAAATGATAGGGTTGTGGAGAATAACATTTGTCAAGATATTCACATGAAGAATGATAATAGGAGAATATACAATGTATAGGAGGTTACCACTATGATGATGTAGCCAAAAATGTACCACAGATATATGTAGTTGTCGAGAATCGACGGGGAGATCATCAGGCATCCGTCGTGGAGATGAAAGGTATACTTGTCAACCGATCTATTTCAATTTTGATTGACCCTAGTTCTAAGATCATGTATATTTCACCACAAATTGTTGAGGCATGTGTGAGGCATACAAAGTAATGGTTGATTCAACTAGCTACAGGAACCAAGAAAAAAGTGATTGAAGTAATAGAAGCATGCCAATTTGAGATGAATGGATTGCACACACAAGAAACCTTGAATATACTACCCTTGGGGTCATATGATATGTTGATCAATATGGAATGGTTGGTAGCACATAAAGTTAAATTGGATTGTTTTAACAAGACCATGGAATGTGAATATATAAAGGAAACAAAAGGATCTTACAAGCATCCAAAAACCCGTGTCAATAAAGAAAATTTCATTGTTGTAGCTAAAGAAATATTGCAGAAAGGGATGTCCATTGTATGCCATACATGTGTTAAATTCAACAGAAGATAACAAGCTAAAAATTGAAGGCCATCCAGTGCTATATGAGTATGGATATATATTTCCAAAAGAAATAATAGGACTGCCTCCCAAAAGAGATATTGATTTTTCCATAGAACTTATGCTAGGAGCAGTACCTGTGTCTAAGGTACCTTACATGATGAGCACACCTAAATTGGTGGAGCTGAAAATGCAATTATAAGAAATGTTAGAAAAGGGATATGTCATACCTAGTGTGTCCCTGTGGGGATCACTAGCATTGTTTGTTAAGAAAAAGGATGGTACTCTCAGGATATGCAGTGATCATAGACAGTTAAACAAGATGACCATCAAGAAAAAATACCCATTACCTGAGATTGATGACCTCTTTGATCAGCTAAGAGGGGCCACAACATTTTCTAAGATGGATTTGAGATCTAGATATCATTAGGTCATAATCAAGGATGGTGACATATATAAAATTGCATTTAGGACAAGGTATGGCCAATATGAGTTCGTGGTGGTGTCGTTTGGACTTACCAATGCACCAACTACGTTTATGTGCCTGATGAATAATATCCTCAGTAGGTACTTGGACAATTTTGTTTTGGTTTTTATTGATGATATCTTGATTCAATATAAGACCAATGAAGATCATGAGGTGTACCTCAAGCTAGTGTTGCAAATATTGAGAGCACCAATTATATTC
Organism: Picea engelmannii; assembly: GCA_009831015.1. NCBI lineage: Eukaryota > Viridiplantae > Streptophyta > Pinopsida > Pinales > Pinaceae > Picea > Picea engelmannii. Next base: position 195,046 of record ML792759.1, read on the forward strand.
TAACTGAAACGAGTGTGACTTCTTTCAGAGGTAGATTCATTACTTGGGTCGTGTAATCTAAGAGGAAGGAGTTGTAGTAGACCCTGATAAGATTAAGGAAATCATGGATTGGATTTCTCCTTGGAATGTATCATAAGTAAGATCATTTATGGGATTGGTCGGATACTACAGATGATTCATCCAAGGATTTTCAAGGATCATCCAACCAATCACTTCATTACAAAGAAAGGGAGTTAAATTTGTATGGTCAATAGAATGTGAAGCAAGTTTCCAACTGATAAAACATCTTCTGACTAATGCACTCGTCCTAAAGATTGTAGATCCAGACAAGGATTTTTTGGTTTGTAAAGATGCCTGGAAGGAGAGGCTCGGTGGAGTCCTCATGCAAGAAAGGCATGTAATCAATTATGAATCCAGGAAACCAAATGAGCATGAGAAACATTATGTTACTCGTGATATAGAGCTTGCAGCTATTATGCATGCCTTGAAGATGTAGAGGCACTACTTGCTTGGAAGGAGGTTTTTGTTGATGATTGATCACACCAGGCTGAAATACTTGTTTGATCGGCCTCGTTTAAATGCCAGATAGGCTAGGTGGATGGCTCTCATTAGTGAATTTGATTTTGAAATCCAACATTTTAAAGGAAAGGAAAATCAAGTGGTAGATGCACTCGGCTGAAGTATGTAAAAAATACTAGCGACAACTAGTATATGTGAGTCAAACATACAACACAGAATCATAAATTCCCTACAAGGTGATGAACACTTCAAGATCATAAGGGAAATATTGGAGCAACAGCCAAGAGGGCAGAAGTGTGAAGGATATTGGCCAACGAAGAATGGGTTGTAGATATACAAAAACATGTTGCACATACCAAATTATTTTGAGTTGAAAGGTCTCATAATAGATGAGTTCCACAAGAGGCCTTATGTAGGTCACCCAGGCTATCAGAAAATGAAAACAATCGTATGAAGGATATACTATTGGCCCAGGATGAAGAAGGATATTGCATAATACATTGTTAAATGCCTAGAATGCCAACATGTTAAGATTGAGCATAGGCATCCAATAGGATTGTTGCAACCATTATCGATTCCAGAATGGAAGTGGGAAGTCATATCTATGGACTTCATCACTGGTTTTCCAAGAACAACCAAGCAACACGGTGCAATTATGGTAGTGGTGGATAAGTTGAGCAAGGTAGCTCACTTTATTCCGGTAAAATCCACCTATAAAATTGTTGACATTGCAAATATCTTCATAAAATAAATTTTTAGGTTATATGGCATGCCCAAGACAATCATATCAGATCGAGATGCCAAGTTTACTTCAAATTTTTGGAAGGGTTTATTTACATGCTTAGGGACACAGTTGGCTTTCAACACTGCCTACCTTCCTCAAACAGATGGGTAAACAAAAAGAGTTAACCGAGTGCTAGAAGACATGTTAAGAAAGTATTTTATGCACTAGCCCAAGAAGTGGGAAGATTACTTATTCATGGTGGAGTTTTCCTATAATAATGGCTACGAGGAGTACTAAAAATGAGTCCCTTTGAGGCCATATATGGAATAAAAATGTAATATTCCAATTAATTGGGATAACCCAGTGGACTGAATTACACTTGAACCAGATATGATGAAAGAAATGAAACATGAAGTGGCCAAAATCAAGCAGAACTTGAAGGTGGCACGTGATACACAAAAGAGTTATGCCGACATAAATCAAACTCATAGAGAGTTCAAAGTGGGAGACCATGTCTAGATCAGGGTTAAGCCCAAGATAATTTCTCTAAGAATGGGAACTTGGGCTAAGTTATCACCCTGCTACTGTGGACCATTTGAGATCCTAGAGAAAGTGGGAGCAGTGGCATACAATTTTACCTTACCTCCTACTATTAAAGTTGTAAGTTTTTAAACCTTTTACAATAATGAAATGCACACACGTATTCTTAAAACGGAAAAGAAAACAATTGCAATCACACATATACAAAGATATTTACACTAGAAACCCAAACTAGGAAAACCAACAGCCTGTTTAGAGTTGCACCTCTAATTCTTATTCATCATCATACGACTTCATTCTTTACAATAAAAAATATATAGGATCTCATGGAATCGAAAACCCCTAATCGATTGCCCATATTAGACTATACCCCTAATTCCTTAACTAGAATTAGAAAAGCATGGGATGAAATACCATGCACCAATAAACTGCCAAAGTCGAAAAATAGTCTGTGCAAAAGGTGAAAAAACGCCCAAATAATTGGAAAATATACCCCCAAACAAAAAAATTCTCGAGAGTGGACGTACAATCATGCAAAGAATATAACACATACCCAACATTCTCTCACTTCTTGTTTTCTTTGCATACAGGAGGGGCACAATCTTTCATGAATAATAATCCAAGGCATAAATGCCCATTGATTCTCTACACCGAGAGAAATTCTCAGTGCTCACAGATTTTGTTAATGAATCTGAAAAATTCTCCAAAGTTTCCACCTTCACCAGTAGCACCTTCTTCTCTTCAACCATATCTCTGACAAAATTATACTGAACATCAATATGCTTTATCAAAGAATGATAAGTTGGGTTCCTTGCCAGGAAGATTGCACTCTGGCCGTCACAATCTTCCTTACAACTTGTTGTACCAACCCAATACCTGAACACAATCTCTATAACCATATTGTTTCCTTGCTTGCATGAGTCGTTGCCATGTATTCAACTTCAGTAGTTGAGAGTACCACTAAAGACTATATTTTTCTCATCCAACAGGTTGTTCCTCCAAACAGGTTTTGTTTTTGTTTGCTAGCCTGTCTGTCACCTGTGGGACTTTCCTGTGGTATAAGAAACAACAACCCAAGGGCATCTAAACCGTCAAAATCACTCGGGGATTGCACCCAGTCTTGGCCACACCAACCCTTAACATGGATGTATTTTTCAGGTATCTCCTCCTGACTACCACGAGTTTCAAACCTTGCTCGCCTTACAGAATGAAACCCTCGAAATCTAATCACACTTTGACTTCATCCAAATAGGTTAAACACATACCCACTTATAGATATTCTACGATCCAAATCTCCAGCCTACTCTGCATCAACAAATCCATGTATGTCCAACACTCTGTCCAATCCTGGTCTTCCTTGGTAGCACAATCCACAACTAACAGTGCCACACAAATACCTGAAAACCCTCTTTATTATTGTCTAATGCTCCCTCCTGGTTTTGACATATACCTACTCAAAACTCCCACCGCATGTGCAATGTCCAGTCTAGTACAAACCATTGTGTACATCAAACTGCTAACCACACTAGCATACAAAACACGAGACATGTCCTCTTCCTCTTCCCGTGTCTTGGGAAACTGATCTGCAAATAAATTTACACCTATAAAAATAGGGACCTTGACTGGTCTACATTCTTGCATCTTAAACATCTTGCATAAAAATAGGGACCTTGACTGGTCTACTGGACCTTGACCTTGTCCCGATCTCTTTTAATTTCCATGCCGAAAATAAAGTTTGCAACACCAAGATATTTCATGTAAAATTTAGAGGACAACTAAATTGAACAGAAATAAGGTGGAATATACCTTTCCAATTGCCTTCTTTCATGAACCGATCTTCTCAATACTGAAGTATGAGGCTCTTCTTCTTCTAATTCATGTTCTTCTATAGAGTCTGATTCATTATCCTTCAATTCAAACTCTATTTTCTCTGGTTCTACCTCCCTTGGTAGGACTTCCTTTTTGAATATATCTTTGATTTCTCTAAATACCACATCTCGAGTATACACTACCTTCTTAGTTTCTAGGTTCTAGGGCTTGTAACCTTTTAGACCATATTTATAACCAATAAAGATACACTTTTCAACCTTTTTATCCATTTTGCTCCTATCTTCCTTTGGAACATGTACATAAGCATCACAATCAAAAAACCTGAGATGTGTAAGACTAGAGGGTTTATTTCCAGTTCATACCTCATGTGGAGTCTTGTCATCCAATGTTGTTGAAGGTGATAGATTTACCAAGTAATAAGCAGTGTCTGTTGCCTCTGCCTATAATTCTTGTCCTAAGCTCTTCCTAGAATTCTTGTCCTAACCCGACACCACTGAGCATGCTCTTTGATTTATCCATCAACATCATATTCATCCTCTCTACAACTCCATTCTGATGAGGTGTATATGGAGTAGTCGTCTACCTTGTTATACCTTACTTTTTATATAATTCCTTGAATTTATTCCTACAAAATTCTCCACCATTATCCATCCTCAACACCTTAATTTTTTTCTCCGTCTCATTTTCCACAAGAGATTTAAACTCTTTAAATTTTTCAAAAACTTTATATTTATTCCTAAGGAAATAAATCCATGTATTCCTCGAGAAGTCATCTATGAATGAGACATAGTACACAGATTTACCCAATGATGGAACTGACACATGTCCAAACACATCACTGTGCACCAACTGTAATACTCTCCTAGTCCTCATAGCACTAGAGGAGAATCTTACTCGATTATAATTCCCATATAAGAAATGTTCACATAAATCAAAATCTAGAGAGAAATGGACATACCTTCAACTATACCCTTACTGTATAGTGCTCAAAGGCCCTTCTCTCTAATATGTCCCAGTGTTTGATGCCACAAGATGGTCTTTTCTCCAAAGATTGTAGGATTTTTTCCTTCTTAAACTCCAATCTTATGAATAATGGAATTGTTGAACCCATCACTAAAAGTGACTCCCAAGAGATTATATGGAGTTCCAATCTGAAATCCCATCAACAACACCATTGCTCCTCAAACCATCCTGCAAGTTTATTTTTCAAACATTGTTTTTACACCTACATCATCCATCTTACTTACATAAATCAAATTTTTGGCCAATCTTAGGATGTGCAGAACACTAGGGAGTGTTATCATCCTACCATCCACGAGCTTCAACTTGACTTTTCCTCGTCCTACTATTTTGGATGTTAAGTCATATCCTAGAAAAACATCACCCCCATCATACCTTTCATACTTGCAAAGCAACTCCCTATGAGGAGTCATATGAAAGGATGCACCTAAGCCAACCAACCATGCCTCATGATCTACGTGTGTGATTGAAGAAGCCAATTACACATCCCCTCCTTCATCTGTGGAGGTTTTTGCTTCTGTATAAGGAGCATCACCAAATCCCTTCCCTCTCTCAAAACTTTTGGATCTATAATTTTTCTTGTAATTCTCTTCTTTTCCACATCTCCAACATACCTTTACGAATTTTCCAAGAGATTTAGATTTTCCTATAGATTTGGATCTCCCACTTGAGGACTTTTTTTTATTTCTTTCCTGGGAGCGTCCTCTTACAAATAAGGCATATGTAGTTTGTCCTTTCATGTTTTTCTACATCATCTCCTCAAGGATATTGAGACCACATCATATGAGCTTAAAGTAGTTGCATTATTTCCTATGGCTACAACTAAACTTTCCCATGAGTCTAGTAAAGAGAAAAATAAACGGATACACTTGTCTTCATCATAAATCTTAATAGCAACTGAGAATAACTAAATTACCACAATATTGAAGGAATTTAGATGCTCTGTCACCGAGTCTCTGTCTTTCATCCTCATGTTTTACAACTTCTTCCGCAAGAACGGTTTGTTAACCAAGGACTTAGACTAATACAAAGCCCCTAAATTATCCCATAATGCCTTAATTGTAGCTTCCCCTAACACATTCATTAATATTGAATCTGAGAGACACAATCGTATTGTGATATTTTCCTTCCAATCCAAATTTTCCATTCTTTTGTTGACATTCTCGTAGGTGCAATGCCTGGATCCATAGTGATCCATTAATCTTTGTCTACCAAAATATCTTCCATATTGAGATTCCATAGCTCAAAAATTTTCCCATTAAATTTTTTGATCTCTATTTTTTAATTGTTCGTCGTTTCCTTTCACCACAAGAGTCAATACTACAGAACTCCCATTGTAACAAGGTTTATAATAGACTCGAGGAAAACCCTTAGCCACAAAGGAATCCCCTTGAAGCCAATAACTGCTATGATACCAACTCTAATTTTTTAAACCTTTTACAATAATGCAATGCATACACAGATTCTTAAAACAAAAAAGAGAAGCATTGCAATCACACATATACACAAAGATTTACCCTAGAAACCCAAACTGGGAAAAATAGCAACTTGTTTAGAGTCGCACCTGTAATTCTTATTCATCATCATACGACTTCATTGTTTACAATACAATATATATAGGATCTCATGGCATCCAAAACCCCTAATCCATTGACTCAGATTAGACTACAACCCTAATTTCTTAATTGGAATTAACAAACCATGGGATGAAATACCATGCACCACTAAATCACCAAACACAAAAAGTTTCCCTTGCTAAAGGAAAAAAACTACCCAAACAATTGGCAAATAAACCCCCAATAGGGGGACCTATAGTCATTTGAAGAATATAACACATACCCATTAAAATCACATAATGTATTTCATGTCTCCTTACTTAAGAAATATGTTCATGATTCTAATCACATTATTGATTGGACTGTGACCCAAGTGGAACTCGAAGGTGAATTCCAGCCCGAGCCTCAGTGCATACTAGATAGGAAGGAGACATGTCTCCATAGTCGAGCCATCGCATAAGTCAAGGTGAAGTGGAAACACTTTGGAGTAGATGAGGCTACATGAGAACTAGAGGATGCCATGAAAGTGGCGTACCCATTTTTGTTTGTTGTATAAACGTGATAATACAAATGATAGAACATTGAGGATGATAGAACATTGAGGTGGTTGGTAGTTGAGTAAGCAACCACCCATGATAATGGGAGTATAGAGAAATGGTTGGGAAAAATATGAAGAATGTGAGGTAGGGTACAACAGGTACCCACTGCAATCTCCAATATTTACCCACAAATGTATGGAAATTGGGAACCTTTTGGAGGAAGGGAAAAATGAGAGAAAACCCATGAGGGCGCAGTGGGTGGTAGCAGAGAGTGTAGTGGAGGAGAGCGGAGAAAGATACAAAAGGGAGATAGATCTGGAAAAACAAGAGTTGTGTGGGGAGAACCCACAAGCAAATAGAGAAGATAGACAACAAGTTATGGGCTAGGGGAATTTCTTGGTGAATAGAATTTTTGAAGCACAAATCTTGGACTACGAAAATTCAGGCAAAGAACCCTGAACCCGACCTAAGCAAGAGGTTTGTGAATTGATGATTTCTAGAAAGGAAAATGGCACTGAGAGGGGAGGTCATTGAGGAACTGCAGAGGCAGTGAAGGGACTCCCTTGGGCCAAGGTAATCCATTTGGGAAGGCATCTGGGAAGTTTGTGGAAGCCCTAACTTGGTGGGTAGGAAGGGGTTTATATTGTTAATTGTTTGTGAGGGAGAGTGGCCTTTACATCCATCAAATTCCCTAAGAGGTCTAAGTTTCCCTTATAGTATCATGACCTAGAAAGGGTGTGCCTAGTTGTAGAAAGGACTAGTGCAACTGAGCCTATGGTTGGGTGGAAAAGTGCTCACCCTCAGTCTGTTTTTTTGGCCAACAACTTATGAACAGATAAGTGCATATTTATTCTTAGTTGAATTTGATGTCTATTCAAGCTATAATATTTCTATGTTTGTGTAATTTATGAAACTGTATGGGTTATGAGAAAAAATCCAAGAGAGATGGAAGGTATGTATGCTTGGTGTTCTCTGAATGCACTAAATTTTTCGTTACTGGTAATTATCTCTTGAAAATCTGTGATGAATGGCAAGAATTTGTGCTCTGTATTCCCTGTATGCTCAGATGTCTACTTTCTAGTTTTTTTTTTTCTCTTGAAAGTATATTGCAAATATACCCAATGGATGAGAGCCCACTCTCTAAGAGGATTGCATGGATTACATATGGAATGAATGTGGAATCATAGTTTTTTTGCTATGCAATTGAAGAGATGTGTGTGTGTTGATTTTTTATGCACTCATAAATTATTTATTTCCTTCGAATCAGAGTTCCTTGTTTTTAAGTTACAACATGGTTATGCTTTGATTTTGAGGGTTGTAAGCCCCATTGTCAGTATCTCTTGATTTTAAAGGGTGTTAGGATGGTAATTCTAAATAGCATGAAATCTAGGATTATACTCCTTGGGAGCCTTTCACTTCAGTCATATGAACGTCTTAAGGGTCAAAAATATTTAAATCTATGTGAATTCGACAAATTGACTTAGTAAAGTCAAGGAAGATGGAGTCCATTATGGACTTGAGAATAAAGCGGCTTAGAAATCCATTCGGGGAGTGGATGCCTTTGAAGCTCTCTATGTCCAAGTTATTCAGAATCCAAATTTTTAAATAATTCAGTAGCAAAGAAAATCCTAGATTCCCAGATGCCCAGATGATCAAGGTTCTATCGGGTATGGTTTTGTTTCTAGCTAGTCAACCAACATCCAAATCTGGTCCATCCTTTTGTGAGTCTTTAAAGTAATATCTAGATTCTCGAATATCCAGATGGATAGGGTTCCATCTGTGCAGTTTCGTCTGGGAGGGAGATCGGTCCAACAAATCTGAATCTGACCTTTCTTTTTAAAGGGTTGAATGTGTTACCCAGGTTCTTGGATGTCTGGATGGTCATGGTTTTGTCATCCAGGTTCCAATCCCTATTCATCATTCAACTTTTCGTTAAAGTTGTACTCCCACAGACCTCTACTAACTGCTAACTCAAATTTATGGGTTCTGCGTCAAGGTTTCATCCAACATGCACATGGTAAAGATTAGATCTTGATCGTTCATCAACGAATTCCCTAGATTATAGACTATTCATTTTTCCTTGAGAATTATGCCCTATCTTTCGTCGATGATCTGATGATTGTTGACATGGAAAGACATGTGTACCTTGATGTGTCATGACACGTGGAATTTGACGTGGCTTATGGGCCGATGTGGCATGACACATGGTGATGATGTGGCATGACACGTGCATCAACGCTTCGACCGATCCAACATCCATATCTAGCTCTACTTTTTCGTAAGCCTTAAAGAAAAACCTGGATTCCTGGATACCTAGTGTTAATCAACTGAGGGGGGGTGAATCAATTGTTATTGTGCTTAAACAATTATACCCATTTTAAACTCATTACAGAACACTTAATGATGATCACAATTATTCAGGGAAGTAACCAATAGAGTATTCAACATCAATCACACACATGAAGTATACAGAGATAGATATTCCTGAGGAAACCCATAAAGGGAGAAAACCTCTTCTTCTTAATATGATAAGTATTCTTTATATTCTATACATTATCATTCTTATGAGCACCCACTCTTTGTGAGGCTACCACTTCTGTTTTACAAGCTGCAACTTGTTGGGAGCACCAACTCTCTGGTTTCTCTAGCACCCACTAGAAGGAAGCAACAACTCCCTAAGTGTTCCAGTACCAACTAGATGGAAGCACCAACTTCCAGTCACACAGGAACCAAGTTATGTAACAGAGAACAATTGTTCTCCCTTGCACCACCCTGCCACCCTAGTTTCTTTGGCTGCCACCAGATGGAAGCTACAACTCCCTGTGTTCAAGCACCCACTTGAAACTCTGAGGACAACACTCCTCCCTAGCACCTCCCTAGTACCCTTAGATATAAATATTTGTTACTGAAATTCATTACAGTGATATAGTATTAATCAATGGCTTACCATTCTTATCACTATTCTGCTACCTTGCTCTTCTCTGCCTACATCAGTGTCTTCCTTCTAGCATCTTCTTACACTTTCTGTTCTTTTTCTCTGTCTCTGCTTGTGCACCTCAGCTTTTTCTTCCTCTCTTAGATCATGCTTCATTATTCTATCTCTTTTTGTTCATGTTGTATTCTCCATTACATACAGTTCAACTTGTTTTTCATAGAAACAACAACCTCTCTCTGTCACGCCATTATCCTTTTATTCATGCTCTCATCCACCGTTACACTCCCATCTCCAACGCTCAAGTTGGCCATCTTAGAACACTCATTTCAGGAATCTCAGAACACTCATTTCGGGAATCTCAGAACATTCATTTCGAGAAACTCAAAACGCTCAAGAGCCATGATTCCAATGCTCAGGAACAAATGATTCAGCCACTCAGGAACGATGATTCAGTTAGTGTAATTGAATCCTAACTGATCAAGAAATCACAAGATGAAACAGTAACCCTTCGATCAGAATTGGTTTGATCAATTCCGTCGGATTATATCTTATTTAAATATATTATCTCACATGACCAATGGTGGTGACCAGATGCTAGGCTTAACGAGCACTTGAGCGCTTATCAATTCAACGGTCACAATTCAACATCCTGAAACGGACGATTGTCGTAATTTCGACATTTTTCCCTTCAGAACTTTTGGGTTTGAAACCTTTTAAAACTTCTGAATCAGATTTCTCGAAGAGATGGAACGGTTTATGTTTATTTCGTGGAAACGGATCAATCTTCGGATTTGATTCTTACAAGGCTTAATCTGACGGCCAAGACTTAATCAACTGTTGAGATGGATGGCCACCTTTTACTCCGGGTCTTCGGCTATTATACTTACGTTATCCTTCCACTATATCTTGATCAATGGTTGAGAATGCACCCGACATCAGATCGACGGTTGAGATCTTCTTTGGGTCTCCGGACTTCAGAGATTTCAACTTACGTTATCCTTCCACTGGAGTAGATCGACGGATGAGAATACACCCGAAGTGATCTTTCAGATCGGACGACTCATGTTCTTGCTGACGTGGTCTGCCACATATGTCCTTTGCTGACATGGTCTGCCATATATGTTATTTTCTGATGTGGTCCGCCACATGTCCTTTGCCGACGTGGTCTACCACATGTCCTTGCAGACGAGGTTTGCTGACATAATCTGCTGACGTAGATCTCCCTGATCTAACGATCATCGTATGTTCTCCAGATCCGATGGTCCTTATTTATTTTGGATTTTCGGCTCTCCAGGCTTCAGGTTTTTCAAATCTCAAATTTTACAGAGCGTAACCTCCTCGCCTCTTTCTATCCGAAGTGAATGATGTTCATCGATCATGTTCTTAGATCGATGGCTCGATCTATCTACGGTGCATCTTTTCTATCTTATCATGTCCTTCCACTTGAATTGATCGGACGACTGACGAGTATTCGCATAAGTGATATCTCAGATCTTTTACCTTGCTTATCCTATCCTTCCACTTGAAATGATCTGACGGTTGATGGGAATTCGAGTTTGATCTGATGGCTGATGGGTATTCGGATAATCAAACTCTCAGCCCTTTTATCTTATCCTGTCCTTCCACTAAAATGTGATCCAATGGTCATGAAGACACTCGAAGTAGATCAACGATCAAGGATGACTGTGGAACCATAACTTGCGAGTGATTTAACTCATCACCAAAACTCCACAATTTGAAGTTGTGCGTCGTTGGTGAGTCAACCACAATCGTCGATCTTCGAGGCTATAATATCTAACGGTCCTGAGTAATTGCAGGATTGGAAATAGCATGATCCTTAATTCTCCTTTCGTTCTCCACAATCTATCCCTGTCGTTGATCTGGTGATTGCGCATCTGACGGTCACAACTCAATCCAACTTAATCTGATCGCTTGTTGGATCAACCACAGTCGTCGATATCCGAGTCTACAAGATCTGACGAGCTAGACCAATTGTGAGATTAGAACTAGCGAGTCGTTTAATTCTCCTTCCGATCTCTGCAATCTATCCCTTCCGTTGATCTGGTGATTTGACATTCGACAGTCATGACTGATCATTTGTTGGATCAACCACAATCGTCGATATTCGAGTCTATGAGATCTAACGATCTAGACCGATTGCAGGATTAGAACTAGCAAGTCGTTTAATTCTCCTTTTGCTCCCCGCAATTCATCCATGCCATTGATCTGGCTTGCAGATCTGATGGTCATGATCCTCCAATGATCCTTAAGCCCACAGTCACTCATATGATTGACATCCGTAAAATGAGACGATCAACACGGTCGATTTCTTGATCGGACGGCTGTTGAGGCTTCTCACCCTGAGCTTACACTTTTCCTTCCGAGCTTTGATCTCTGCGTATTGTTCGTTCCTCCTCTAATCTTATGCTTTTCATGTTTTCCATCGTCGTTGTTGTTCTTTCCATCAATGACAAGCACACTCTTCCTATAAAATATGCCAACAATCTCCCCCTTTGGCATTGATGGAAACCCTGAAAGGCTGCACTATTCTGCTTAGACCTCCAACTGTAGCATCCAGACCAGAACTTTTCTCCCCCTTTGACATCAATGTCGAAGAAAACATGTTCCTCCTGAGCTGTTGTGATACTTTTCGAAGGTATCAGATATTCAACCAACACATACTCCCCCTTACAGGATGGACTCTCTTAGGTGAGAGAAGGGATGACACCCAACTTCTGACGGAGATATTCAAATGGTGTCTTGGCTAGGGGTTTAGTAAAGATGTATGCAATTTGTTCTATGGTTGGAATGTAATGAACTTGAACAATCTGATTGGTGACCTGCTCTCTCATAAAATGGTATTTTATGGGGCTGTGCTTGGTCTTGGAGTGGAATACAGGATTCTTTGGCACGTTGATTGCACTAGTATTATCACAATGAATTGGGATCAGTGCAGTATGATTTACTTCCAAGTCTGCAAGTGTCTGAATCATCCACAGTACTTGGGTACAACAAGTGGCAGCTGCTATGTATTTAGCTTTAGTAGTCGATAAGGAAACGGAACCTTGCTTCTTGCTCAACCATGCTACAAGAGAATCTCCTAAAAATAATGCACCTTCACTCATGCTTTTCCTTTCATCCATGCAGTTAGCCCAATTAGCATTTGAATAGACTGATCATTGAAAATTCTAATTCCTAGGATACCATAGGCCATAGTTCATTGTTTCTTTCAAATATTTGAATATTCTTTTGATAGCTAGCAAATGACTCTGTTTAGGTGCAGACTGATACCTTCCTACCATTCCAACATCATGCATTATGTCTGGACGAGATGTTGTGATGTACAACAGGTTGTCTATCATAGACCTATATGAACTTTGATCAACATTAGGTGAGTCATCATCCTTTCTTAGCTTGCATCCAGTGACCATAGGTGTGCTCACAGGTTTAGAATCTTCCAATTGAAACCTTTTCAATATTTCTCTTAGATATTTTTCCTGAGAAAGAAATATTCCTTCAGACCTCTGAGTAATTTGCAGACTAAGAAAAAATGATAGTTCCCCTATCATAGACATTTAAAATTCAGACTGCATGGCAGAAGCACACCATTTTACCAATGAAGCATTATTACTTCTGAAGATGATGGCATCTACATAGACCAACACAATGAGCAAATCCTTACCCTATGTTTTGATATACATATTGTTGTCAATTGTTCCTCTCTTAAACCCTTTGTCTTGAAGATACTTATCCAGTCTATGATATCAGGCATGAGGAGATTGTTTCAACCTAGATAAGGCTTTCTTCAGCTTGCAGACAAAGTCAGGATTATCTATCAGTGAAAATCCTTCAGGTTGTTCCATATATACTTCTTCTTCTAGATCTCCATTGGGAAATGTTTACTTAACATCCATCTGATATACTTTAAAGTTCTTATGACATGCGTAGGCAAGAAACATTCTAATGGCTTCCAATCTTTCCACTAGTGCAAAGGTTTTATCAAAATCTTGTCCTTCAATCTGTGCATAGCCCTTACATACCAATCTTGCTTTGTTCCTAATAACTTGTCCCTGCTCATTCAATTTATTCTTAAAGATCCATTTGGAATCTATGACATGTTTACCTCTAGGTCTAGGAACCATCTCCCAAGTATTGTTTTTCTCAATCTGGTCAAGTTCATCATTCATGACTTTAACCCAATGGTCATCTTTGTTGGCTGCATTAAATTCTTTAGGTTCAAGCAAAGACATAAGGGCAATTTGAGATTGTTCTGAGACATCATTCAATACTTTCTTGTTCGAACTCCTTGGTTTAGATGACCAACTATCTGATGTTCAGGATGATTCTTCCTAATAACTCTGGAGGGTGTCTTTGTCTTGATCTCCTGGTTTGAGTCCTACAAAGTATTTGTATATAACTCAGAGTCTTCTCCTTCTTATTCTTGGACCTGTTCATCTTCAGCTTCAGTTGTGTCCTTTGTAGCAGACTCAATATTGCTCACCTCTCTTATTGGGACTCCTTCATCAACCTTTAAATCAATGCAATCAACTAATTTATGCAATATTTTATTAAAGCATATATATCCTTTACTATTGGTAGCATATCCTAAGAAGATGTCTTCATCATCCCTGTCATCATACTTGCCAAGGTTTTCATTATTATTCTTTATGTAGCACTTACTCCCAAAGACTTTGAAGTGTTTGACTGAAGCAGGTCATCCATACCACAGTTCATAAGGTGTCTTGTCATTGTGTGGTCTGAGGTGGGATTTGTTAAGAATATGGACTGTTGTGTGTATTGCTTCTACCCAGTAGGTTTGACCAATGTTCTTCTCATTCATCATTAACTTGGCCATTTGTTGAACTGTTCTATTTTGCCTCTCAACTACTCCATTTTGTTGCGGAGTTCCTGGGATTGTGTATTATCTCTTGATCCCATGTTTATCACAAAATTCCTTGAAATCACTTGACATAAATTCTCCTCCTCTGTCTGATCTTACTACCTTTAGCATGTTGCTTGTTTGATTCTCAGTTAAAGCCTTAAATATTTTAAATTTCTCAAATGCTTCAGCTTTTTCTTTGAGAAAAGCAACCCAAGTGAGTCTGGAGTAATCATCAATGATCAGCATGAAGTATTTTTCCTTCCCCATGCCTTCCTGTCTTGATGGTCCATATAAGTCCATATGAACTATTTGGAGTGATTTCTCTATTGAAGTAGAGCTCTTGGATTTAAACTGAGTCCTAGTTAGCTTTCCTACTTGGCAAGGTTTACACACAGAATCTTGTGGCTTTGATATTCTTGGAAGATCTTTTACTGCCTCAAGATTTTTGAGCTTGATTAAGTGGTCAAAGTTTAGATGTCCAAGTATCCTATGCCATAACCAGCTTTCATCATGTTTTCTTAGATGACACTCATATCTATCTTCTTTCAACACATATACATTATTATCTATCCTTATGCCTTTAGCCACCACTTGTCCTGAGTTTACAGACTTTATCTTACAATCTTTGGAAGTGAACACCACTTCACATCCTCTGTCACACATTTGACTTACACTGAGCAAATTATGTTTCAGCCCATCTACAAGTAGAACATCCTAGGATTTTCCTTTACCATTACTCAAACTCACCATCCCTTTACCATTGATTTTACCTGGTTCCTCATTTCCAAAGGTCACATTTCTTGTTTTACTTTTACTTATAGACAGAAACTTATCCTTATCTCCAGTCATGTGATTGGAACATCCATTGTCTATATACCAGGGGTCTTTTCATTTTTGAGATGAAAGTACTAACCCACATTTTTCACTATCTTTCTTTTTCCATGTGCTGGCATTTCTAGCTAAGTGTTTTATCCTTAGATCTGCTTTGTAATCCTTCATATGACAATTTGCAACTTTGTAGCCGAAGTTATGACAGTTATAGCATTCAAGCTCATTGGTCAATAGGTCAAAGTGATTGGTGCAAATTTGTCTACTCATTGGTTGTTTGGTTCTATGTTGCAAAGATTGTTTATTTCTTGATCTCCTCAGTTGCATGTCTCTAAACTTAATTTGACAATTTGCAATCTTATGACCAAAATTAGAGCAGTAAAAACAGTAACCATGGAAAAACATTTGGTACCTGAAGGATGGACTTCTTCTTGGCATTTGTTGCTCCATCTTCTAATATCTTTGTTCTTGATCAAGGATCATCTTGTCTTTATTAGCTTCTGGTGGCAGAGTACTCACATGGTCTGATTGTCTGTTGACTTGGAACTTGATCATCTTTACTGACTCTTTGCTTTCTGGTTGTTTGTTGCTTGAACCACTTACATAACCTAAACCAGTCTTCAACAAAGGAGATCTTTGTTTTCTCATAATTTCGTTTAGTTCCGTTGAGGCTTGAATGCTTGGAAGATTTTGGAGATACAAGGCTTTAAACTTCTCCATCTATTTTCTGGTTTTTACTACCTCTTCTTCCAAGGCTTCACATCTTTCCTTCTTCTCTGATAACTGTTGTTTCAGATTGTCCTCTATTTTCGTTGCCTCTTCTAATTCCACTTTTAGCAGGGCAAAGTATTCATCAGTTTTTTTACTGTCTTTCTTAAACTATATCAGGAATTGTTTTTGCTTTCTCTTCTTAAGTCCGAGTCTATCAATCTCTTCCAAAGCAGTGATCAACTCTCCTTCCAAGTCAACCACGACTTCTTCATTATTAACATCACTTCCTATACTTTTATTATCATAATCCTCTTTGGCCATAAGCATAAAGTCATTAACCTTATCTTCACAAGAAGAATCACTATCTATGTCTCCTGAAGAGTCATCATTGTTTACACATAAACTTTTCTTTTTACCAAATATCGTGAATTTGTACTTCTCTTCACCTTTAGAGTTCAGGTCCTTCTCCTTGTGTGGACACTTAGATGCAAAGTGACCTATCTTTCCACAATTAAAACATTTGAAGGGTAACTTGCCTTGGTACTTGCCTGATCCTTTCTTTAGTTTTCTCACAAATTTTGCTTCAATTCATCAGTTTCATAATCCTCATTCTCATCTACTTTAAATGATGCTTCTCTAGAGTTGGGTTTATCTTTACCTATCCTCATTTCATATGCAGTCAACGTTCCTAGAAGTTGATCAAAAGGCAGAGTTTTTAGATCATTAAGTTCTTCTATAGCAGAGACCTTTGGGTTGAACCTATCTGGCAGAGATCTCAAAATTTTATGAACTAAAGAGGATTCCTCAATTTTTTCCCCAAGTGCTTTCCTTGCATTTACTAGTTCTTCAACTCTCAGAAAGTACTTCCCAACAGTTTCATCCTCTTTCATCTTTAGTTTTTCAAACTGTAGTTTGTAGGTTTGAAGCTTGGCATCCTTTACCTTCTCATTACCTTCATAACTGCTAATGAGTTTGTCCCACATTTCTTTGGCAGATTCTAAGTGCATAACTTTTACAAATTTTGCTTCTGCAAGCCCACACATAATATCATTCATAGCCTTAGCGTTGAAGTTGAATTCTATATTGTCATCATTCGAAGCTAGTACAACTGGCATTACATAACCAGTCTCTACCACATCCCAAACATCTGCACCTAAATCCATTATGTAGGTTCTCATCCTAACTTTCCAGAAGGAAAAGTTTGTTCCATTGAATAGGGGGGCCTTATTGGTTGAAGTTCCTTCATGGCTAGTCATGTTTAAGCTCTAGGATCTACCCTTATATAAAAGGAACCCGCTCTAATACCAATTGTTAATCAACTAAGAGGGGTGGGGTGAATCAGTTGTTACTGTGATTAAACAATTATACCCATTTTAAACTCGTTACAGAACACTTAATGATGATCACAATAATTCAGGGAAGTAAGCAATAGAGTATTCAACGTCAATCACACACATGAATTATACAGAGACAGATATTCTTGAGGAAACCCATAAAGGGAGAAAACCTCTTCTTCTTAATATGATAAGTAGTCTTTATATTTCGTGAATTGTCATTTTTATGAGCACTCACTCTTTGTGAGGCTACCACCTCTGTTTTACAAGCTACAACTTGCTGAGAGCACCAACTCTCTGGTTTCTATAGCACCCACTAGAAGGAAGCAACAATTCCCTAAGTGTTCCAGCACCAACTTCCAGTCACACAGGCACCAACCTATGTAACAGAGAACAATCATTCTCCCTTGCACCACTCTGCCACCCTGGTTTCTCTGGCTACCACCAGATGGAAGATACAACTCCCTGTGTTCAAGCACTCACTTGAAACTTTGAGGAAAATACTCCTCTCTAGCACCTCCCTACCACCCTTAGATATAAATTTTTGTTACTGAAATTCATTACAATGATATAGTATTAATCAATGGCTTACCAATCTTATAATTGTTCTGCTACACTGCTTTGTTCTGCCTGCATCAGTGTCTTCCTTCTGGCATATTCTTGCGCTTTATGTTCTTCTGCTCTATCTCTGCTTGTGCACCTCAACTTTTTCTTCCTCTCTCAGATCATGCTTCATTGTTCTATCTCTTTCTGTTCATGTTGTATTCTCCATTACATACAGTTCAACTTGTTTTTCACAGAAACAACGACCTCTCTTTGTCATGGCATTATCCTTTTATTCATGCTCTCATCCACCGTTACACTCTCATCTCCAACGCTCAAGTCATCCATCTCAGAACACTCATTTCGAGAATCTCAGAACACTCATTTTGGGAATCTCAGAACACTCATTTCGGGAATCTCATAACACTTATTTCGAGAATATCAGAACACTCATTTTGGGAATCTCATAACACTCATTTCGGGAAACTCAGAACTCTCAAGAGCCATGATTCCAATACTCAGGAACGAATGATTCAGCCACTCAGGAATGATGATTCAGTTAGTGTAACTGAATCCTAACTGATCAAGAAATCACAAGATGAAACAGTAACCCTTCGATCAGATTCGGTTTGATAAGTGTCGTCGGATTATATCTTATTTAAATATCTTATCTCACATGACCAATAGTGGTGACCAGACGCTAGGCTTAACAAGCACTTGAGAGCTTATCAATTCAACGGTCACGATTCAATCTCCTGAAATGGACGAATGTCGTAACTTCGACATTTCACCCTTTGGAACTTTTGGGTTTGAAACCTTTCAAAACTTCTGAATCAGATTTCCTGAAGAGATCGAACGGTTTACGTTTATTTCGTGGAAACATATCAATCGTCATATTTTATTCTTACAAGGCTTAATCTGACGACTAGGACTTAATCAACCATTGAGATGGATGGCCACCTTTTACTCCGGATCTTCGACTATTATACTTACGCTATCCTTCCAAAGTATCTTGATCAATGGTTGAGAGTGCACCCGACATCAGATCAACGGTCGATATCTCCTTCAGGTCTCCAAACTTCAGAGATTTCAACTTACACTATCCTTCCACTGGAGTAGATCGACGGATGAGAATACACCCAAAGTGATCTTTTAGATCAGACGACTCGTGTCCTTGCTGACATGGTCTGCTGATGTGGTCTGCCACATATGTCCTTTACTAACGTGGTCTTCCATATATGTCCTTTGTTGACGTGGTCCACCACATGTCCTTTGCCGACGTGGTCTGCCACATGTCCTTGCGGACGAGATTTGTTGACGTAATCTACTGTCATAGATCTCCCTGATCTAATCATCATCGTATGTTCTCCAGATCTGATGGTCCTTATTCATTTCGGATTTCCAGCTCTCCAGGCTTTGGGTTTTTCAAATCTCAAATTTTCCGGAGTGTAACCTCCTCACCTCTTTATATCCGAAGTGAATGATGTTCGTCAATCATGTTCTTAGATCGATGGCTCGATCTATCTATGGTGCAACTTTTCTAGCTTATCCTATCCTTCCACTTGAATTGATCTAACGACTGACGAGTATTCGCATAAGTGAGATATCATATCTTTTACCTTGCTTATCCTATTCTTCCACTCGAAATGATCTGACGACTGACAGGAATTCAGGTTTGATCTGACGGCTGATGGGTATTCGAATAATCAAACTCTCATACCTTTTAGCTTATCCTTTCCTTCCACTAAAATGTGATCCAACAGTCGTGAAGACACTCGAAGCAAATCAACGATCAAGGATGATTGCGGAACCATAACTTGCGAGTGATTTAACTCGTCACCAAAACTCCGCAATTTGAAGTTGTGCGTCATTGGTGAGTGAACCACAATTGTCGATCTTCAAGGATATAAGATCTGACGATCCTGAGTAATTGTGGGATTGGAAATAGCATGATCTTTAATTCTCCTTTCGTTCTCTGCAATCTATCCTTGTCATTGATCTGGCGATTACGCATCCGACGGTCACAACTCAATCCAACTTAATCTGATTGCTTGTTGGATCAACCACAGTCATCGATATTCAATTCTATGAGATCTGACGATCTAGAACGATTGCGGGATTAGAACTAGCGAGTCATTTAATTCTCCTTTCACTCCCCGCAATTCATCCCTGCCGTTGATCTGGCTTGCAGATCCGACGGTCACAATCCTCCAACTATCCTTAAGCCCACGGTCACTCATATGACCGACGTTCGTAAAATGAGACAATCAACACGGACGGTTGTTGAGGCTTCTCACCCTGAGCTTACGCTTTTCCTTCCGAGCTCTGATCTCTGTGTATTGTTCGCTCCTCCTCTGAGCTTATGCTTTTCTTGTTTGCCATCATCGTTGTTATTCTTGCCATCAATGACAAGCACACTCTTCCTATAAAATATGCCAACATCTAGATCATAATGTTTATTAGACATGGTTTCGTTAAACATTAAGCACTATTTTGGGACAACAGGCATCTGATTTTCAGGATAAAAAGAAATCATGAATTATTCATATCCGATCGAGCCTATTAATATATCCTTTAAGTAATCCCAAATCCTGTATTTGAGGTTCCATCACCCCTTTTTCAAAGGAAGCATCCACATCATTTAGCACATGTGGTGTGGTCCACATGGACTTGATGACGTCACCTTGAAGGTAAAATAACTTCGAGAGATTGTATCTTTCTCTCCAGAGCTCAAAATCGAGCATAGTGATAATAGTTGAAAAGATCTTGAGGAGTAGATTTATTCTATGATCTCAAAATCAATGATTGAGTTAAGTTTAATGAAGGTAAGTTAGAGGGAATTCAAAAGGATTTTGTATGCCCCACCAGCCTAATGAAGTTTATGGGGTCATTTGTATCACAATATTGTTAGGGGAGATAGGAGTGAAGGTCATGAACTCAACGATGTGAATGGTTAATGGGATTGAGCTATCAAAGTTGATCGTATTCCTAGATTGTGTAAATTAGATTTAGTTAGTTGCACATCATTCATATGAATATCGTACATCCGAGTAAGGTAAGGCCTTGTGGTTTCACATACAGTGCAGAACACCTCATAACTTTGCATGAACCCTGAGTTGACATTTAAAGTTAAACTTAGGAGTTCAACAATCTTTTTGTAATTCCTTGGCCCATCAATTCTTAGTATTTCCTAGAATAATAACTCTCAAATATACAACTCATAGAAAAAACAATTACCCTAAGTAGAAGTGAGCTCATAAAATTTGAGTTAGCTTAAAACAAATGTGTGAAGATCATCCCATGCTATACCAACATGTTCACAATAAATAATCACACAGTTGCCATACAATTGGTGACTATCAAATGCATCATTAATGAGTGTTACATCGTTGTAACATCATCTCAAATATCACACAATCAACGTCTCTTCATACTTTGTAATCTCTTAAGAAAGTTTGCCAATGATCAAACGTACACAATAGATTTGTCAGAGGTGGTGAGAACAACATTGGGGCACTAGATTTGCCTAGAGAGAACTCACTAATAGAGCATCCAAATTAAAAAGTTCAACTCTCACACATACACATGTTACCAAGAAGCCACAATATTACCACAAAGTCATTGGCTCATTGTGTTCATCCCTAGATCCAAACCAAAGAGTTCCATAACACCAACAAAGCTTTGATTATAAATGACACTCCTTATGTGCTTGCTTCATGCAATACATCAAAAAATAACAAGGTGGGTTTTTTATACTAGGTTAGGGTTATTCCCCTTAGGTATCCTTTGAATATTGCCCACCTATGAAGTGCATCATCCTCTCCAATTGTTTGACATAGTGCTTCTAGGGTAAACAAGTGATCATCCCTATTAGTTGTTCCATCGTATATTGATAATTTTGACATATCTAAGTGGTGACTTTATTTTTCTTCATCTTTTGTCCCCATTAAAGTTATTATAGTATTCTCCCCCACTTCATCTCGTTTTGGTCTTATTATGTCTTTTTTTAAATGGACGCATGACTCATTGAAAGACTCTAATCTAGTGTCTTTGGATGACTTTGACTCATGATCATTGGATCTCGGAGGTTCACCCATTTTCTTATTTTTTTTTATTTTCTTGATTGGGTACACTTGTTTCTTGATGTATTATTTCTTCAATAGGGTTCCCCTTAGCGCTTTATTGGTTTCAAGTAGTCTTCTTTAATGGAAATTTGTTAATGCTGTCCACTTGATAACCTCCAATTTTTTTCTTACCTCTTCGCTCATTTTTTGGTGGAGATTTCATTTTGTGCTCAAGAAATTTATCTCCCTTTTTCATGCAAATTGTCCACTCCTTAGCAATCATTGATACTTGATGCAATAAAAATCCTCACACTCAAGCCTTTTCAATGGGCTTTCCCCTCATCACTCTCCCAAAATTCAAGAATTAGGATGACCTATCCTCGATACCAATTGATATGATCTCTCCTAGTTGCAAAAGGGCATTGGCAAATTTAATTGAAATAACCCCCAAAATGTTGGCTATTATTTTATCCAATGAAATTTATAATTGAACTAACCTTATCACATCTTCTTACAATAGATAAGAATAGAAACCGTGACTACTTTTTCATAGAAAACACAGATCCATATCAACATTTATTAATTCAATTTATCAACCATCTATTATTAATAGTAAACATATTGCATTAATAGTATCATAATGGATTCACGAGTAACAAAATAGTTATCAAAGCAACCTACTCAATGACAACACAAATACCTTGAGAATATAACAAAACTTAATATGAATCAAACACCTAATATATAATAAACATACCATCACTAATATTCAATGTAGGCATCAATTAAGTTATCAAAGAAAGCACACCACAATAAATAAGTGTTGCATGGCAGCGTAGTCCCTGCCAGGTTGGAATGGGAATAAATGACCGAGTATAAACACGTGGGCGGGAAGTTGAAGTACATGGAAACACAAAATAATTAGCATTCACGAATTAGTTTTCTTTAAAACAAGGGCTGGTGGATACAAAAGAAATTGAAATTTATCAAGTTATAGGTTCCTGGACAGCATAAATTATACATATGAAATTTGTAATTTTATAAAGTAGATATTTACTTTTATAGAAACGAAATATGTACTTTTATAAAGTATGGGAAAGAGATTCCATACTTGGCAATTTTTTGGATCGCAGATTCTCAGGCTGGCGTGCCGAAAATCAGACTCTGTTGTTCCGTTCCCTACAAATAGCACCCAGAGTTCCGCGACATACAAATTGACAATTGGAGTTATGGACTATTTCAAATTTAAGGGCGTACGTATGTTACAAAAAAACTAGCATCAACATAAATTATAGATACCAAATATGTAATTTGATTAAGTAGATATATAGAGCATGGGGGTTGTCGGGCTGGCAGGCAGAAAATTGGGCTTGTGTTGTTTCGTGCACTACAAATAGCACCCAAAGTTTCACGACATACTAATTGACAATCAGACTTGTGGACTATTTGAGATTTAAGGGCCAACGTCTGTAACATAGGTTCGTGGACAAAAGCATAAAAAAAAATAGCAATACCGAATTAGTTTTCTTTAAAACAAGGGCTCCTGGACATACGAAATTGAAATATATGAAATTATAGGTTCGTGGACAGGAGAAATTATACATATCAAATATGTAATTTGATTAAGTAGATATATAGAGCATGCACAGAAGCTTCATTCCGGGTTGTCGGGGTGTTGGGCTGAAAATTGGGCTTTTTTTGTTCTGTGGCCTACAAATAGCACCGAGAGTTCCGCGATATACAAATTGACAAGCGGTCTTGTGAACTATTTGAATTTTTGGATCATGGGTTCTCGGGCTGCCGGGATGAAAATTGGGCTTCTGTTGTTTTGTGGCCTACAAAAATCAAATATGTAATTTGATTAAGTAGATATATAGCGCTGAAAAATGTTGGGGTTGCGGGCTGAAAATTGGGCTTTTGTTGTTCTGTGCCCTACAAATAGCACTGAGAGTTCCGCGATATACAAATTGACAAGCTGTTTTGCGGACTATTTGAATTTTTGGATCGCGGGTTGTCGGTCTGGTGGGCTGAAAATTGGGCTTTTGTTGTTCTGTGGCCTACAAATAGCACCTAGAGTTCCGTGATATACAAATTGACAATCAGACTTGCGGACTATTTGAATTTGAAGGGGCTTGTGTCGAATAACGAAATTGAAATAATAAACTCAATAACTTATCTTTTTATCAATAAAATCATTTATAATTAATTAAAACAAATTTAGCATTCCCAAATTAGTTTTCCTTT
The DNA here is from genome assembly GCA_009831015.1 of Picea engelmannii. Classification (NCBI taxonomy): domain Eukaryota; kingdom Viridiplantae; phylum Streptophyta; class Pinopsida; order Pinales; family Pinaceae; genus Picea; species Picea engelmannii. The sequence continues at coordinate 219,315 of ML792759.1, forward strand.
TTACATATGCCTGTGGACAAAAAAACAAAAAAAATAGTACTAACGTCTGTTACATAGGCTAGTGGACAAAAGTATGAAAAAAATGGCATTCCCGAATTAGTTTTCTTTAAAAAGCGGGTTCTCAACTTAGCCAGTTTTTGGATCACGGGTTCTCGAGTTGGGGACCTGAAAGTCGGGCTTTTGTTGTTCCATGTCCTACAAATAGCACCGATAGATCCGTGATATACAAATTGATAATCGGACTTGCGGACTATTTGAATTTTAAGGGGCTCATGTCCAAAAAATTTAGCATTTGCGAATTAGTTTTCTTTACATAGGTTTTACATACTCTGGTGGAGAAAAGGACAAAAAGTATAGTACCAATGTCTATTACATAGGGCGGTCGACAAAAGGACCAAATAAATAGCATTCTTGAATTAGTTTTCTTTAAAATAGGGGCTCCTCGACACAAGAAATTGAAATTTATGAAATTATAGGTTCGTGGAGACCATAAACTATACATAGCAAATACACAATTTTTAAAAGTAGATATTTACTTTTATACATACAAAATATGTACTTTTATAAATTATGGGGATGAGATTTTATAGAGCAAGGATGGAGCCATCATTCCATACTTGTACGAAGGCCTAATTCCATACTTAGGCAGTTTTTTAATCGCGGGTTCTCGGGCCGGCGGGCTGGAAATTGGGCCTCTATTGTTCCATGGCCTACAAAGAGCAGCCAAAGTTGTGTGATATACAAATTGACAAGCGGGCTTGCGGACTATTTTAATTTTAAGGGCCTTTGTGGCAAACAGTATGAAGGACATGTGGTAAAGATGCAAGAAATGGCATACTCTCTATACGTTTGAGTAGAAAGAAAGTAGAGAACACAATTTTATGACATTTATATACAAAAATAATAAAACGTGTTACATATTCCTGGAAATTTAAAGAAACATATGTGTGTGTGTGTGTGTGTGTGTGTGTGTGTGTGTGTGTGTGAAATATGATATCTCAAATTTGAGTGAGTGATTTATGTCATACTTAATTTTGAAAATGACCAGGTAGGAGAAAATATGCATCAGAAAAAAGAGAATTGAGATAAAATAAATAGAATGACTTCACATTCAACATAGCTGAAGATAAAAATCTAGGAACACATAAAAGAAGAAAAAAAACTAGCATTCCTGAATTAGAGCATGGACAGAACCCTCATTCCATACTTAGCCAATTTTTGGATTGTGGGTTCTCAGGCTGGGGACCTTAAAATCGGGCTTCTGTTGTTCCATGTCCTACAAATAGCACTGAGAGTTCCATGATATACAAATTGACAATGGGACCTGCGGACTATTTGAATTTTAAGGGATCGTGTCCCAAAATTTTAGCACTCGCGAATTAGTTTTATTTACATAGGTTTTACATACGGTGGTGGACAAAAGCACGAAAAATATAGTACCAATCTCTGTTACATAGGGCGGTGGACAAAAGGACCAAATAAATAGCATTCCCGAATTAGTTTTCTTTAAAATAGGGGCTCGTGGATACAAGAAATTGAAATGTATCAAATTATAGGTTCCTGGAGAGCATAAATTATACATAACAAATAAACAATTTTTTAAAGTAGATATTTAGTTTTATACATACGAAATATGTACTTTTATAAAGTATGGGAATGAGATTTTATAGAGCATGCACATATCCCTCATTCCATACTTGCACGGAGCCCTGATTCCATACTTAGACAGTTTTTGGATCGTCCATGGCCTACAAAGAGCACCCACGGTTCCGTGATATACAAATTAACAAGCGGACTTGCAGACTATTTTAATTTGAAGGACCTTTGTGGCAAAAGTATGAAGGACAGATGGTAAAGAAGCAAGAAATGGCATACTCTCTATACGTTTGAGTACAAAAAAAGTAGTGAACACAATTTTATGACATTTATATAAAAAATAATGAAACGTTTTACATATTCCTGGAAATTTAAAGAAACATGTATATATGTGTGTGTGTGTGTGTGTGTGAAATATGATATCTCAAATTTGAGTGAGTGATTTATGTCATACTTTATTTTGAAAATGACCAGGCCGAAGAAAATATCCATAGGAAAAAAAGAGAATTGAGATAAAATAAACCGAATGACTTCACATTCAGCATAGCTGGAGATAAAAATCTAGGAACACATAAATATATAAGGAGACAAAAGAATAGTTTTATTTGGAATATATGAAAAAAATAACAGTTTGTTACATATCCCTGGAAATGTAAATGTGTTTTTCATATAGACTGGGATTGGGCTCCCACGGACCATAACAGAAATATGTACAAGAAATAGGACTGTGGAAAGAAGTCGGACATGGTAGAATGTAATACCTGAAAAGTAGAAATGGGAAGATCAGTTTTTGGCTATAGATTTCTACTCAGAAAACTTGGAATAACTGGATTGATAAAGAAAGGACTATCACTATACACTTACAGGGATGATACGTATAAGTAATTTTGGTGTTTACTTGGTCATGCCTTTCCCTGTTGATTTTTGTGGACGGCCTGCTTGAATATCTGGATTGATAAACAAAGGATTTATGCATTTCCCTGTTGGATTTCGTCGGTGACCCACTTCAAGTTCTCTTCAATATAGCTTCTCAAGGGGGCGACATTGATGTCATTGCAGATTTTAATGTTGAAAACTTCATTTTCTAATTCGCTTAGATCAATTGAAAGTTTACACAGAGCTTCATGAATCTCTCCATTCTGTACCGAATACCAGACTAGTTAGTTGTCCACCTCTTCTTCATGATATTCAAGAATCCTCTAAAAATCTTCTAAAGACAAGGCCTTCAAATTATCAACTTGTTTATCGAAAGATTGCTTGGTTAACGCCAACGAGTTGAGGATTAAGCTGGGGTCCTTAAAGCCGTTTGTCTTTCCTGCTAAGTCTAGTTTGGTGAGCTTTGTGAATAATGTTTATTTCTTTGATATTGCTTGCTCACATGATTGGACGATGAGATACAAGTTCTTCACTTTCTCTTTCCAACATGCTTCTAATTGAGTGAGCCATTTATTGGACGGGAGATCATGTTGTCTTCTTCTCATCTCTGGCATGTTGTTGACATGAAAGGAAAAAGGGATGACCATGTGCACATAGAAAGTTTCTTCATTTTTTAAATCTGTCTGCAGAAGTAGGAGCAAGTTATGTGCCCTACTCCCCAGGGAATCCATATTTTGTGATGTTTCCCAGGCCTTAATAATCAGTTCCATTATTTTGTTGATATTGTTTTCCATATATCCTCTACAGGATGCGAGGAAGCTGGAGGACCCTTTTACATTTGTTGCAGGGGTGCACGCAGTCGCAGGCATGGATATTTCCAAAGAACTGCCAAGCAGTGGCATAGGAAACAAAGCTTCCTCTAATTCCTTAATCCAGTTCTTTAGTCTGGCATTTTCGGCTTCAATGACTCCAACAAAATCATGAAGAGCATCTCTGGTTGCCATGTGAAGTTGAGAGATTTTGGACGCCTACATATTGGCAAGGTCAAGTTCTGAACGATGTTTTCTTTTCTTATTTTTTACATCTCTTTTTTCAATGATTAATTTTTTTGATTCGGTTTCAAAAACAACACTCTGGAATACGAAGGATTCATCTTCGTAAAAAAAATTGGTATCAACCATGTCCATTGAGCAAGCATGCTGAATTGCGTCTCCGGGCTGATCAAGGTTGCAGAATATGCTTTCCATATCAACGTCAAGATCCATGTTTTCACTGTAAATTTTGGGCTGCTCTGCCTCCCCTACAATTCTTTTTCCCTTCTTCTGCACGGGAAGCTCGTGAGGAAGATGTTCGTTGTATCTCTATAGAACTGTTGTGGAGTTGCTACCAGTAGTTTATGGAAACGTTGGTTTTCTCCAAACGTTGCTTGAAATGAAGAAATGGAGGGGACAATATAACCCCCTGGAAACATTGCTTCAATGCGTGCGAAGGGAAAATATCCTCATTAATGACAATATCTATGCGTGATGTATGGTGACCTGTTAGAAGTAAAGCTTAATTATTGCATACTTAGAAGTGCGAAGGTGGCGGTTATGACTAACAACATTTAAGGATTGGAGGTTTCATGAACGAACCAAGCTGGCGGCGTGCGAATGACATTCCATGGTATTTGAAGTTAAGATTGGGAAGAGATTGGAGGTTTCGTGAAGGAAGCAAGCTGGTGACGTGCGAATGACATTCCATGGCATTTGAAATTAAGAGTGGGAAGGGATAAGAAAAGCCTTCGCAAAAATTGCATTGATGGCAGAACTTCTCGAGCCTTGCGCGCATCAATGACAGCTTAGACGGTGCCTACACGATGACCTGTTAGCATTAAAGATTTAGAAAGAAGACATACATACATATACATAC
>ML792760.1:0-13837 GCA_009831015.1 Picea engelmannii
TATGTTTACAGAAATGGCATGCAGTTGCCCACCGTGGAAGACATAGACATAATCACTTTAGTTCTAAAAAATCCAAAAACTGGTTGGAATTGGATACCGGTTCAGATATGGAAACAAAGTCTTCGTTGTTGCATGAATGCAGGGCATTTGGATTCAGAGGATAGCGATCTAGAGATCATGCAGGAGCAATTATTTTTAGATTTACAATAAATATCCACCCATTCACAAAACAAGGAAGAATCGACAAACCCTTGGACTCAAATAAACTCGGATTTGGGAATTGTTACCAAGAGATCTCAAAGCTTATATCAAATTAGATCTAAAATCCAAGTAGATCTGAAAATAATGATCAATATTTCAGAAGTGAAAATCCATGTTCCTGATTCCAAATAATAAAAAATACCTTTTTGAAGACATTCCTTTGTTTGACAAAGAAATCCAGGCTGAACCAAATCTATGAAACTCTTAAATTAGATCTGCTATGTTCACAACCAGATTTTTACTCTTTCCTCATCAATATTCAAATTGCAAACCTTCCATGGAAAAAGTACCATGGAATTACCAGGCCCTTAAGACTAAAAGTCGGGACAAGAAATTGGTGGAAAAGGCCTCAAGCCATCTCACATATTGTATTCATTCCAATGATACAAATATATAATACATAAGTGATACAACCTCAATTGCTCTCACATCAACACCTTATTAGGAGATAAGAAGGAAGAGGCAAAGTAGGATCTAGAACACACTTAAGATAAAAAATATATCCCATAATGTGAAATATATAAAGGTGGTGTATGACTTCATGATTGTATAGGGTGTCATAGGCTAACATAGAGCTACTATAGATTAAAGAAGAGTGCTTGAAGCATGCCAATATCAACCTAGCTAGATGAAGAAAATATGGATTTGAGGGTGTTTAATGCATGCATTTATTGAGGTTTAAAATGATAGTGCATTGTTGTTGGAACCTATTCATTTGTAAGAGCGAAATATGATGTACTACTGTATACATATAAGATGCTATAGCTATTGATATAAAAGGCTCTTGTCGTAGTGTTTTGTATCCTTTTAAAGTGTTAGAAATAATGGGTGTGCTCGTTTAACCATAGACAATATAGCAATATTGTCACCCAACCATAGGCCGAAGCCACCCCCGAGCACCTTAACCTTGACAGAGAATAATTCTGGAAGCAAACCCTAGGCCTAATAGCCAATCAATGTAGTGTACCTCTCTCCAGAGCTAGCACACAAGGCAAAAAGTCCAAACCATAACCAATAGAAAGTCCAAGCCTAAACTGAGAATACGAGTTGCAGTAGCTGCAACTGCAACTACTCTCTAGACTTGCGCACTTACTCAATTTCTGCAGTGCGCACTCTTATATTTCTGCAGTTGCGAGCTGTGTGTATATAAATGAGCTCTGGCATCATGTATTTATACTGCTCTTTCTTAGTTGTCTGGGCCGACTTCTCTTTCTTGAGGCTAAAGACTCAATATTAATTATTTTCTTTAGCTGACTTGTCTTCTAGGGTTATTTCCAAGACTTTAGGGTTTCTTCTTGCTTTTCGGAATATTCTATTCTTGTCAAGGTTACATGTGGAGGTTAATACCTCCCGTAAATACCATAATATCAACACTCCCTCCTAGCTAGGGAGGTATTGAAAACAATGGTTTTGAACACAAACATACCATTCAACTGGTAGCATCAGCATAGCCACACAGGCTATCTCATGATCAAATCACGAGCATTATCATCACTATCAATATCATCTAATAGCATCAACTGCATCATCTCTCGAAGCCATACTCCATCTGAGTAATCAGGCATGACGCTGAATAAGTCACTCACTCCACAGAGTGATACAAGAACTATTCTTCTAATCTAGACATATGTCCTAGAAGAATAACTGTTCCAACAGATGTTGGAAGCCACGCCATGGGCTACAAGGACTATTCTTCTAATCTAGACATACGTTCTAGAAGAATAAATGTCCTGGACCATTTTTCGTTTGGAGAATGTTTGTCCATCAACACATTGACTATCCATCTAGTTGATAATCATCTTCAACACTACTGATAGTCTATATGGAAATCAAAACAATGTCATTCAATAGAACACAACTGTGTCTATCCATAGTAGTACACAACTACTATCTAGTGGTACATAACCACACCAAGTAGCACATGACTACTTAATCAGTGACACAGTCACAACCAGTGGAACACATCCACCACAGTAGCATACATCTATTGTCCAGAGACATACAGTCTCCATAACAATCATATCATTTGCTATCAACCTGCAGAAAACAATATCATGATATGAACTGAGTCATCTGGGCCATTCATCCACTCACATATGTGAGATCTGGAAGAGCATCTGCCCTCAGAATGTAAAACATTAGCCATGGGCTATCTGGACTATTCTTCTCAAGCATAGAAGAATAACTGTCCTTGATTTCTGAGCCTGGACCATTCACTTAACTGGGCCATTCCTCCGACACTAGTCATAGTGCAACCTGGAGAGAATGAGTCCGCCCTAGGGAATGCCTGTCCCTGATTGTTGAACCTGGACCATTCCTTCGACACTGATCATAGTGCAACTTGGATAGAATGAGTCTGCCCTACGGAATGACTGTCTGGACCATTTCCTAATGGAAATTATTGTCCTGCACCAACCTCCAAAACGAACCATTCTTTGAAACTGCTCACAACTGTGAACTTCGAAAGAATGACTGCCCGACGAGGCAGACCATTCTACTTGACTACTACTCAGAGTGACTGCCAAGAAGAATGACTGTCCTAGACCATTCCCCCACATTGGCCACAAGGGGAATCGATGTCTATGGTACATCAACAATCTATCGAACCATTTTCATTATGAAAATGACTGTTCGATCTGGACCATTTTTCGAACTGGAAAATGCCCGTCCGTCAGAAATCTCAAACCACTTTCGGAACTGGAAAGGAACTGCTCATCCTGGACCATTTTTCGAGCTGAAAAATGACTGTCCATAAATTAATAACACATCAGTGCTCCCTCCCAACCTGGGAGTAATCTCTTCCTTTTTCAATAAGGAAGTTGTCTCCACGAGTCCCATCTTGTTTCTTAAGTACGCAAACTTTTCATCTTGGATAGAGGCTTTATCAAAATATCTGCTATTTGCTCGTCGGTGGAGATATACTGGAGAACCTCTTCTTTCTTCTGGATTTTATCACGGAGAATATAATGCTTGATCTCAATGTACTTCAGTTTGTCATGGAACACTGGTTTTCTCTGAAGGCTTTCACATAGCTCGGATCATTACAATATATCATGGTTGAATTCAGTACTTCTGTTTCTTGCTAGCTCATGACATCGTGGCAAAGCTCAAACTGAAACATATCCAAGTAGCACTTCTTCTGTCATCATGAGAGTTTGCCATGGATTAACAATCCATCATTCCAGACTTATGAGTAACCATTCTAATACACTATCTCTGTCATAGAAATTGTTCACCACGCTTTTGCTGTATATGAGATACTCTACCTCAAGTTGTTTGAATCCATACAAGGTCTTCTTATATCTGCATACATGGGTCTCTTTTTGGTATAAGCTTCTTTCTCACTTGCTTTATTGGGAAGAACAATCTTTTACATGTAAATTCCAATCCATGGATATTACAAGAGGTATATCTGGAACAAGTTGTTGTCATAGTCTTCTCCCTCTTTCTGGAAGAACCTATGAATCTTGCAATGCTTCCATTCATAAGTCTTTTTCACATTGTTCTTTATCATAACTTCCATTTCTTCTACTCGATTTCTTTCTAGTGAGTTCAAACCAAGTTGGTAGTCTTTGTGATTCTCGGTATAATAACTGGTTGTTCTGGTTTTTGTAATCTTCATGTTCTTCCTCATGTTCCTCTTTAGCTCTTGTGTGCATGGAGTCTTCTATAGATTCCATGCCTCGAAGATTCCAACTTCTTCCTTTCATCATAGGATCATGGATGTAGATGGACAATCAGGGATACTTTAAGGTTTCCTTTTGAAGAAGACTTCTTCTAAAGGCAAACTCAACACGTGCTGCTTTTCATGGCTGCTACTTTCGATGGGAACATGGATAGATACTTCATAATCCTCAATGGATCATGTTATTTAGGATTGGCTCCCTCCTAATCCTTGCTTCATGCATGCTCTTCCTTTGGAATTTTGAAATCATCTCCCGCCATCTAAGATAGTCCACGCTTCTGTCTACATTCTTATTGCCTTCTGCAAGGTGTCACAAATATTTTTCTAATTTCCTCTGTTTTGACTTCTTCTGGGTCTCTTCAGGTTTGATTCTGATTTTGACTTATCTGGCAGTTGTTACTTATATAATAGCTTCCATAGGAATTGTTACCAAAGATTGTCAACATACTTCATCTTTTCATGTGTATTGCTTGACTTGTAGTCATCGTAATAACAATCCTTATCCTTTTATTCTTCCATAGGTATTGTTTCCCTTGAACATATTTTCTTCTAAGAAATAGATATACATGATATGTACAAGAACTATGTAAACATGATATATACAAGAGCTTTGAATAATATTGTTACATAAAAATTTCTTTTACAACATATTCATCTTCAGAAATTACACAAACTTATCTCAGAATTTCTTCAGCAAAACTCCTTCTGAACAGTCCTAGAAAATCTCCTTGATTTCTGTGCCATAAATTCATACTGTTGTACGACCTCCTCAACAATAAATGTTGTATGAATTGTCTCGAAATGTGCACCCTTTTCTGAGTTTGCTGTATGAAAATTACAACATTAATGACACCTCGAAAATCGTGCCCTTTCCTTGGAAAATGTGCCCAGTAACCCGAGCTGTATGGACCTCGATTTTTGTGCCAATTTCTGTACGGACTGTACGGATTTTCTCAACATAAATCGTGCCCAGCAGGTACCTCGATTTCTGTGCAAATAAATGCTTGTGTGGCTGCCTTGGAATGCATGCCAACCTTCTCAGAACTCTAGCTACTGTCCTCCTCGATTTATGTGCATAAAAATGGATGTATGACCTCTAGAAATTTGTACTATACGGACTGCATTAAATGCTGTACCCTGCCTTGAAATGTGTGCTAGCTTGCTGCCTCGAAATGCGTGCCCTAGCTCTGCAAATGTTGCCTCCTTTCTCAAGCTCAACCTCCTCTTTCTTGCTCTCTCAAAAATTTCCTCCTCTTTCCCTAGTTGACCTCATGAGGGAAGGTGACGAGTCATCTCATCTAACGGTTGAGATTAGATGAGATGAGTGGATGAGATTGAATGTCTATTCACTCACCCTCTCACTAAACTTTAAAGTCATAAAATCATCTTTTAATTTGTCTCTCACAAATTAAATGACTAGGGTCCACATTAGACACTTTCTCACCCCTTAGGCGCCTAGGTGATGAGAAACACTTGCCTAGGTACTTTTTAATTATTTTAACACTCCCTTTTACCGAGGAAAGTGTTACTCATCACCCCAAGCTTGTCCCTGAAGAATACAAACTTGCCTTTGCCCAAGGCTTTGGTGAGTATATCCGCAACCTGCTCATTTCGCTGACTGGAAAGTCAAAGGAGCGAAGTGCTCGTTTGATTGGCGAGTGGTCATATCTCGTGGTCACATTGTCGAGAGCTGGAGAGCAGAGCTAGAGAAGCCAAGCTCTATTTCGGAGTTCGTGACATGGAGAGTCAAGAGGACTCATCACAGAATACCCGAGACGCGAAAGTGCGAAATGCGTTTTCGAATAAGGTTGTGGTCACAACCAGTGGTTACATCTGCGGAAGATGGAGGAAGAAGCTAGCGGTGTTAAGCTCCATCTCGGAGTCTCGGCGATCGCAACTTGGAGTATCGAGACCCTTCATCACAGGAATCGTGATATGCGAGATTGCGATGAGATCTGGACTGTCGGATCATTGGAGATCTCGACTGTTGATCAGGCTTGATAAAGTTCATAAGTTCACGAAATACGAAGCGCCTTTTGGCGCAACCTGTGGTCACTGTCGGTGGTCATGTGAGGGGAAGAAACTAACGGTGCTAAGCTCCATCTCGGAGTCTCGACGATCACGACTTGGAGTGTCGAGACCCTTCATCGCAGGAATGCCGAGATGCGAAATCACGAAATTCAAATTCTGTTTAGCGCTCGGTCACAACTAGTGGGCATATGAGATAAACGGGAAATCCTGTAGATTTAATCCAACGGTACTAATTAATTGGAAACTTGATCGAAGGGTTACTGTTTCACCTCACAGGTAATCGATCAGTTACGATTCAGTTAGCAGAACTGAATCATGATTCTTGGACAATTGGCGATTCAGTTGCTGATGCGTTTTCTTGGAGATTCAAGGTATAACTGAATAGGTTGTAGTGTATAAAAGAAACACGCAGTGACTGTGCGCAGTTGGTTGTTCTGAATGAAAAATGAGTTGAACTGTAAGAAAGAGAAAATTACAGTATGTGCAGTGTGAGATGAAACTCAGAGATGAGTAATAGATGAGGAATAGATAGAAGCAAGAGCAGAATTGCAGAACAACTTGAAGCAGAGCAGAATTGCAGAAAAGACAGAGGAAGAGAAGAATTGCAGAACAGACAAAGGAAGAGAAGAATTGCAGAACAGTTAGAAGCAGACCAGATTTACAGAACAAAGAAGAAGTGTTAAGAATCGATTTATCTGTGTTGTTGGTTATTCAATCATTTATTTATAATCAGGGAGGTAGGGTGGTGCTAGGGAGGACTGTGGTCCTTTGATATTCGAGTTGCTGCTTGAATATTGGGAGTTGTAGCTTCCATCTAGTTGTGGCTAGAAAACAGGGTGGCAGGGTGGTGCTTGGGAAAACACAGAGTTTTCTATATGCAAGTTGGTGCTGTATAAGTGGAAGTAGGTGCTTCCATCCAGTCGGTACTGGAACACTCAGGGAGTTGGTGCTTCCTTCTAATGGGTGCTAGAGAAACCAGAGAGTTGGTGCTCTCAAACAAGTTGGTGCTTGTATAAGTGGAAGTAGGTGCTTCCATCCAGTCGGTGCTGGAACACTCAGGGAGTTGGTGTTTCCTTCTAGTCGGTGCTAGAGAAACCAGAGAGTTAGTGCTCTCAACAAGTTGGAGCTTGTAAAATAAAGGTAGTAGCCTCACTTTGAGTTGGTGCTCAAACATAGATGATGTACAGAACTTAAAAGACTGCCTATCATTTCGAAGAAGAAGAGGTTTTCTCCCTTTATGGGTTTCCTCGTGAAAATCTGTCTCTGTGTATATCTTATGTGTGACTGATACTCATTATTTATGTTGTCCATATGTTTTATAATATTGATGATCACTTGAAGAAAGATTAAGAATGGTTTAATAGACTTAAAATTGTTTAAGCACAATAACAATTGATTCACCCCCCCCTCTCAGTTGTCTTAGTAATTTCAACACCCATTACTTTGAGCAATGAACATCTCATCATAAAATTTGGGATTTAGAGCATGTACCAAAGTGTGCAATGGAGTGTTAAAGCCATTCCACCTAGTAACAATGATGGACCTCACATGCTTAGCAAAATCAACCTCAACAAAAACCAGAGTGGGAGCCTCCCGTGTAATAATTTCCACCGTTTTCTCAACCATGGTATCCATGCCATCATAAATCTCTGCCAAGAAAGGTTTGTCCGTGTCTGCATCTCAGAGAAGCTCAAATTGAGGTAATGTAAACTTGAGCAAGAATTCTACCTGCCTCCACCAATCCTCATCAATCAACACCCTTCGCACCATACTTCCCCTCTCTGAATTTGCATGTCTCCACTTAGCCCAAGTCACACCCACCACCATACTGATCAATGCACTTTTGACCTCAACAAGACGACGCAACATGATGAAGTTTGAGGCATATCTCGTCTCAACAACTTTGAGCAACTAAAATTTGGAGTATTCTCGATACATTGCTTGAGACTGGTGGTGGTTGGTGACGAATTTAATGATCTCCCTAGCTTGCCCTGTGACATCCTTAATCCATTCAGTTTTCGCCTCAATCTCTTCTAAAATCAGATTTAAATTATGGTCAATGCAAGGAGTCTAAAAAATATGATGATATCTACTCTCAACAATCAAGGCTGCAGCTTTGCAAACGGGTGCATTATCTGCGATAACTTGCACCACATTTGCTGGCCCTACTTGTTCAATAGCAGGAATTAAAATATCAACAATGAATTTGCTATCTATTACCTCCCCAGAACAATCTTCTGCTCTTAAGAACATCGCTCTTGTTGGTGATGATGCAATAACATTGACCAAGGGCCTCCGCTTTGTATCAATCCATCCATCAGAGATAATGGAAACCCATGTGCTGGTCCATGAGCTACGAACTGGTTTGAGAATATCATGAATCAATGCCCTCTCTTTCTGGAGCAACACTGTTATGAGTTTTTCATAGTTTGGCCCCTTGAAACCTTGAGGATTCTCGTTAATTGCCTTCACCATATCCTTACAATAGGGGGGCCAAACCACATTAAATGGGATGCCACATGCAAATATGGCCTTTGCAACTCTTGACTCTGCTTCTTCTCTCTTTTGATTGTTGAACATCTTCATCAATCTGCTGTCTATAGCTGCACCTTGTCCTCTAGGGCCTTTGGCTATCTCGTTTTCTACCTCTAGCACCCTCCTCTTCCTTGCTTCATGAACAATCCTTGGCTCATTGCTAACACCCAAGGAAGGAGGATGCTTGTTAGTGCCATGCATAGCAATATTGGCTCTATTATCCTTAATTTTTTGAGCATCATCATACTCTTTCCGGAATTTATCCCTCACCTGCAGATCAAGAGTATGTGGAAAACCTTCAATACCCTTCCCTTCATGCAAAATGTGAGCCTTGACTCTTGTGTAAGAGCCCTTGAAGGTCTTATCCTTCTTGCATAAATTGCACCTCCATTCCCATGAACCTCCACCAACACCCATAGGCTTGACCTTGGTAACATGCATCCAAAGAGGAAAGTATTCTTGCTGCCTGCTTACTTCAACAACTCTAGGGGCAGATGAAACAACACTTTGAGAAGCCATGAATGTTGCAAAAACAAGAAGAAAATCTGCTCACCAAACAAAACAGAAATTTGTTAATGCTCACCAAGAGAACTAAGAAATCTGCTAAGCAAACATAAAATAAATCTGCTCACCAAATAGAAAAGAAATCTGCTCACGAAAACCACACACAATCTCCTTGCTGCTGCTGTAGGAAGCTCCTCTTGCTAATGAAAGTGTGACGAATGAGTGAACCAAGTGGTTTCTTATAGCAAAGGAATGAGATTTAGGGTTTCTATTAGTTTCTAGAAATTTCTTTTTTAAATGAAAAAAAAGGGAGAAAATCAATTTTATTCTGATTGGAGAATTTAGAAAAGCAAAAAAATAATTAAAAATAAGTGTTTAGGGGTCCCACAGCCCCCTATTTTTTTAATTTGGCCTCTTAGACGGCTTAGAACGGCTGAAACGTCGGCCGTACGGGTTGGTACGACCGGGAAACGCCGCCAGCCGTACTGTATGGTGTTTCCAAATAGAAAAACATCGTACGATACATCCAGCGGCGTTTCCCAGCCGTATCGTACCCGTACCGGCGTTTCGGCTCGTTTTAGAGGGGGAAACAGGGGGGGGTAGGGCGTTTCTTGCAACTTAGCATAAACCCCTTTTTGAAGAACATTGTTTCTTCTTTTTGGAACGTCTCTCTTTGGCTTCACAAAAGGTCCTTCACAAAAGGTCCGTGGTTTTGCAGATATTATCTCTAGATTTCTATTCTGCACTTGTTGGCTGTGGAGGTATTTCATAAACTATGCAGATAATGGAAATTTTTTATAGTTCATTTCCTGGTGAATCTGTTTTACAAACAAGCTAAGTGATAGCTACTTTCTATGAATATTGCAAGTCTGTCATACTTGATTTGAGCCCTGGTTTAGTTTGAAATTTTGTTATTGAGTAACATGAATGTTTTGAATATCACTAATTGATTAATTAGCTCGTCATTGCCAACTTTAGCATGTAGCAACTTAATCCTAATATTTAAATGACGAGCCTGTTGCTCGAGTACTTGTCTTGTGTTTTGTTGGAAGCAATCTCGACAGAGGCATGTCTCATTATAGTTTTCTAATTCTTACATATTCTAAATGAGGAGAAATTTGAGAAAAAGAACTCAATATTTTTGGTATCCTAACATATGGTTGTATATTTTGAAGATGCTGTGTCAAAACTCGAAGAGGCATTGAAAGTTAGCCCAAATAAACATGATACATTGTGGTGCTTGGGAAATGCCCATACATCCCATGCATTTCTTATCCCAGAACATGAAGTCGCAAAAATTTACTTCAGGATGGCTTCTCAATATTTTCAGCAAGCAGTAGAACAGGTATATGCATTAACCTTAGGACTAGTAGATGGGATTCTATATTCTTTGCATAAAACCACTCTTGGTTGTCATGATTTTTCTTCCTTGGTTAGTCTAGTCACTGAAGGTGTGTGTTATACTTGTGACATAGAGTTATACAAGAAGTAGATGAATGGACTTAAATATTCATAATTAAATTGTCAAGAAAATTTTCAAAGGCGAGTCTTATGTAAATTTAGAATTTTTGAGAAATAAATGATAAAAATATTTAATAGCTTCCTGCATAAGCGCAAGTATAATAGAAGGTACACCGTTGGCTTAAATTGAGTACTTGTTAGCCCATCTATCAAATGAAATGGAATATAAATCACGAGACGTTGCCATTTTTTTGTAAAATGCTCATTATCTGTACTGCCTATAGTTTGCATTATCTTCCAAACAAGGCAGATTAGGCTTTAAGCAATCAGTTAAGTTCGGGTTAGAAAAGTGATTGTTCTATTTAGGATGCAGAGAATTTGGGAACAGGCATGTCCTAGAAAAAAACAGCTCTGCGTATGTCAGTTTTGAAGTTTTCTTCAACCAAGATAAAACAAAAATGAGCTTTTGGAAATATAGAACTTTGATCACAAAAGTAGACATATCACATAAAAGTTGACATAACAAAAATGAAGAAAATTTTGGAGTTTAAACTCCAGGAAAAAGGATGGGAGACGACAGATGCATGAAAAGATTTACTTGCTTTTTTGTTATGGAAGATATCGTATCTTGTGTATTACTTTATTTTTTTGTATTTTCCTTTTGTTGATTTAGTTTCTGTTTTTCCTTCTGAAAGAAAATGCATCTTTATATTTGATTAATGCACATAACAGGATACATCGTATAGCTTTACATTATTGGGTCAGAAGAGGGGAATATGGGTTTCCCCTCCCAGCATAGGCAAGGAGAGCCAGCATGTTTGCTTTGGCACCTATTACAAGAGATTCCAACTCTAAAATGCCTACCTTAGAATGATTTTGTATTGCAAAATTTGAACTATAAGCCAACAATTCACCCAAATGTAATTGTAGAATCTTCATGAAAGGTTGCCCAACAATGCCTTTTCCATGGAAGGAGATACCTGATAAACGTTTTCTGTTGTATATTTTTCCTTTAGTTGATCTAGTCTCTGTTTTTTTCTTCCAAACGAAAGTGCATGTTATATTCGATTAATGCACATAAAAGGATACATAATATGGCTTTACATTATTGGGCTAGAACAGGGGATATGGGCTTCCCAACTCAACATAGGTGAGGAGAGCGAATGTGTTTGCTTTGGAACACCAACACTAAAATGCCTATATTACCATGAATCTGTATTGCAAAATCTGAATTATAAGCCAGCAATTCACTCAAATGTAATTGTAGATTCTCCATTATAGGTTGCCCGACAATGCCTTTTCCATAGATGGAGATTCTTGATAAACGTATTGTGTCCTATGTACTCTTTCCTACTTGCCTAATCATCCACTTATCTCAAAAAATGATCTGTTTCGAATGAAGAGTGGCAATAGAGTTAGGAGCACTTTGTTGCTATCCATTCCCATAATCTTTAGGCTAGCTTTCATCCCCATAATAAATGTGTAATTGTGTTAGGTTTCTAACAAATGATACAATAACCATGTATGAAACCAGAATTATGGAGCCTTCCTTGAATGCAAGGCTATTGTTGATGTCGAAATATCCTGATCCCAAGGCAATTAATGCAACTTAAAAATTTCACCTCACAAGGAAGTTTCCTGGATCTTAACACTGTGAATTTGCAGCCTTAGGGTTGGTCTGAAATATATTTTTACAGCAGCAAACAACAGACAATATTTCACTCCTTTTCAACCCCAATCAAGAAAACAAGCCAAGAGAAAGGATACCAATTGTGTGACAACAAGCTTCAACCCTCTAGGGCAATCTTATGAAGCATAAATCAGATCTGAAATGTACTTTATGGCAGCGGTAATTACAGAAGTCTTCTGGATAGAAGGCCATCTTGGGGCTTAGTTTGCCTAGTGGGTTGACCAAAGTAACCCAACTATACTGTCTGATGATGTCCTCTCTAATGATCCTATTCAACTCCTACCCATTCAGTAGGAGCCAAGTGGGGGTGTTGAGAGAGTATCTGAAGGGAGGGATTCGGTCTATCGAGATACCAACCGATTGAAGTAGAAGGGTAGCCTCTGCAAACTAACAATGAGCTTGATCAAAGGTACTGGAAGTAGTTATGGCCTTCGAGGAGCAATAGGCAAGATAATAATATGTTAGCTGGGTCTTTGTAAAGCATTGAATCTGATGCAAAAGGGAAACTAGTCTGAAGATGGTTTCAATCTTGAAAGGGGGTGGCACAAACTTTGCCTAAATATTGGCTTGGGGAACTGTCCTCCTACATTTGATGATGCAATGAAGCATGAGAGCTTGAACTCTCTTTGTCATGGTTCAGTTTGACTCCAGTAAGCTCAGTCCACAGACCTTCGAACCATAGAGATCTATGGGTTTGTTGAGGGTGTCCATGAGGTCAATCTTGGATTGAATTTCCTAAAAATTGTTCCAAAAACACTAGTGGTCGAGTAGAGTGAGGGATCCATAGCCCTTGTTGATTTGGGGCTGGAGGGTTTTCTTCAAACCAAATCTGGGCCCTGAAAATTGAACACTCAAGCAGATGTAAGCAATAGTGATTTGTATCTCCACACCTTGGAAATAAAAATTATACTCTGAGAGGATGAGTTTCGATTTGTTGAAGATCACAACCTTGGTTTTGCCAAGGTTAACTGTCAATTGATGAAGATCACAAAAATTGGATATGACGTCAAGCTGTCTTTGTAATTCCTCCGTGGTGGAGGACAAGAGGACCACGCCGTTAGCAAAGAGGATGGATATCAAAACTTGGTGAAGAAGGTACCCATCTCTTGGCTGGATATGTTCTCATAGAAAAGACTCTAGCTTATACATGTATATCCCAAACAATGTAGGTGAAAGAGGACAACCTTGCTTCACCCTAATGGTGCTCTTGATAAAGTTTGACACTCTATTAGCTATGTTGAGTCTACCAAGGATGGACTCATAAAGGTGCATGGTAGTCGTGATTAAAATGTCTAAGATACCAATGTCTCTAAGCCTCTGGAATAGGGCCTCCCTCAGGATTGAGTCAAAGTTCCAAGGCTGTTGGGAGCAGGAGCGTCGATTTCCAAAAATTTCCGGGAGCGGGAGCGTTTTTTATATAATACATAAAAAATATATATTTTGATATATATATATATAAAGCATGCAGAATGTCGAATCAATTGCAAAAAACATGAAAACATAGATATAAGATCATTTAACTAATTGATTAGTGATGATCCAGTGTTGCCAGAGCGTGGGAGCGGGAGCGGGAAGCGGGAGCGTGGGAGCGCATTTTTCAAAAAATGGTCGGGAGCGAAGCGTCTCCGGAGCGTTTTTATATATATATATATATATAAATATATATATAT
>ML792760.1:36447-47354 GCA_009831015.1 Picea engelmannii
CACATCTCACAGGTTTGTAAGCTGGAGAATGTCTCACATAGCTGCAATCATCAACACCATCTCCCCCTGATGAATAAGATCTAACCACATCATGAGAATATGAAGTTCAATTGGATGATGCGATTGAGAAGATTGAAAGGCTGAACCTTGATGGGAATGCAACACCATCTCAATTAGTGGAGCAACCTGGACCATCTCAAAAAGGTCCACCAAAGTGGCTCATAAAGACACTTGAAAGTGTTCATCTTGATGAAGTTGGAAAGACGGGAAATAGAAGTTTTACAAGACAAGATGGCGGTGATGTAGATAATTCAGATTCCGATGATGTAGATAATTTAGTTTCAGGTGATGTAAGTGACCTGGATGTTTCATATGATTGTGAATTGAACCAACTTGCTTTGAAGAAGCTGCTTCCCATGATGAGTGGAAAGAAGCCATGCAGAAGGAGTATGATGCTCTCATCAAGAATGGGACATGGAAGTTGGTGGATCTTCCATTTGGAAACAAACCAATTGGATGTAGCTGGGTCTATAAGAACAAGTACAAATCATATGGCTCACTTGAAAAGCATAAGGCGAGGCTTGTGGAAAAAGGGTATGCACATAAAGAAGACATAGACTATGGGGAGACTTTTCTCCCACAACAAAATAGGCTACCATTTGTGCATTGTTGGCTTTGGCTGCACAAAATAGGTGGAAGATTTAGCACATGGATGTGAAGACAACTTTCTTGAATGGAGACTTGAAAGAGAATGTCTAGATGTCTCAACTAGAAGGATTTGCTTTGAAAGCTCAAGATCATAAGGTATGCAAGTTCATCAATTCTTTGTATGGCCTAAAACAAGCACCTCACACATGGTATGTAAAGTTAATTGAGCATCTTTTGAAGATCAATTTCAAGCATTTTAATCTTGATGATGCAACTTTGTTGGTCAAGAAAGTTATCAAAAATGTTGTATATCTTGTGATGTATGTAGATGATCTTTTGATAACAGGGAACAATGAAGCATATATTGCATCCATAAAGAAGGAATTGATGAAGGGTTTTGAGATGACTGACATGGGATATCTTTACTACTACTAGGGTACTGAAGTAATTCAAAATCCAAAGTATGTATTCATCTCCCAAAAGAAGTACATTGACGAATTGTTGAACAAATTTGGCATGGCTGATTGTAATCATGTCTCTACATCAAAAGAAGGGAATGAATTTGAGGATGCAACTAAATATAGATAGCTTGTGGGGAGTGTTATCTACCTTACTACTATCAGACTAGACATTTCATTTGCAGTTGGGATCAATGTTTTAAAACTCGGACTCGGCTTCAGAATCGGTCGAGGGTCAACTCGAACTGGGGATTGACTCGGACTGATTTGATTTCAATGCCTTGGTTTTACTAAAAAATACATAAAATATTTAAATTTAATAAAAACAAGTACCAAAATATTTAGTTTGCTCATGCATATGCCATATCAATAGAAACAAGTACCAAAATATTTAGTTTGCTCATGCATATGCCATATACCAAGTAAAGGTGAATATATAAAAAAGATTCAAAATGGCCAAAGTGCAATACATAACATGATAACATCGTAACAATTGTTATTGGTCAGTAACATATATCAACAACAAAATACATAATCAATGAGGCTCTAGCCTCTAAATGGCCTCTAGAGTCTAGGATTTAGAGTCTGAAAAACATGCTACAACCGTCTTCTTTTGCCTAGCCTTGTTTTCTTCAAATTTTGCAAGCTGATTTTCCAATCCCGATCTAATCTGTCCAATCTCCTCTAATGGGGCCATGCATGAGGAAACTTAGCCTCTTCTACCAGCCAAGTGGTTTTTCAACCTATGAATTCCCCTCCCTTTATTTATTTCTTACAATATTAGCAATAAATCTCCTCATCCACAAGATCAACATGGATCCATGCAGGGTCTTTGACTCTTGGGGTGGCAGCCATGGTAAAATTTCAATTTGCAAATTCAAATATGCAACATTACAAGAAGCAAACCCCATCTTAAAATCTTGATATGAAAAGTTCATACTTCAAACTTCAAAGTTAAAACTTCAAACTAGTAGAAGGCTGAAAGACAAAACTTTAAAGATCGATTTCAAAAATTCAGATCTGTAATTTAATGAGAGGAAAACCTAGGAACATATTTATCATTTAACATACTGTATACTATATACCAAAAACAACCCAAGATCACTGCCAAACCAGCTCCAAGCTCACTCTAAATCACTGTTCTTCAATGTTGCTCCAAAACTCCAAATGCTCACAAATGCTCAATGAGAGAAGTGTGACTGTGTGAGGCAAATAGAGGGTAGGGCTATCTTTATAGTGTTCATTTAGGGTTCAGGAGGGTTCTCTTAGGGTTTTAGAAACTATAATTTAATAAAAAAATAATTTTTTTTAACCTACAAGCCATGGTGGGTTCGAGGGTTTGATTGAGCCGAGTAGGTACGGACTTGTCTAAGTTGACTGGTTTGGTACCGAACCGACCAAGTCAAGCCTTGACTCGGTCGGTTCGGTACCAAACCAGTAGGTTGAGTCGCTGGAAGGGCCGAGTTGGCCCGGTTTATGGTTGGCTCGATTAACTCGACCAGGTCTAGGTCCAAGCATACCGAGTTTTAAAACACTGGTTGGGATCCTTTCTAGGTTCATGCAAAAACCTTGTGAAGGACATTGGTGTGCTGCAAAGAGAGTTCGAAAGTACTTGAAGGGAAATCAAGATTTTGGATTCAAATACTCTAAGGTGGATGACTTCAAACTAGTTGGACATATAGATTCAAACTTTGATGGGGATAAGGAGAATGAAGTGTCTACTTCAGGATAGCTCATGAGTCTTGGATCAACAACTATCTCTTGGAGATCATGCAAACAATCAGCTCCAACAGATTCCACTAGAGAGGCAGAGTATGTAGCTGCTGCACATGCAACAAATGAGATTGTGGCTTAGGAAGATATTGGAGGGCTTTCAGGAGAAAGAGGTGAATGCTACTCCACTTTTGATTGACACACTTCTGCAATCAAATTGGCCAAGAATCCTAGATTCCATGATTGAACCAAGCACATCAACACAAAGTTCCATTTGATTCGACATCATGTTGAGGCCAAGACCATTCAACTGATACATTGTTCCACAAGCGAGCAAATTGCAAACATCTTCACCAAAGCGCTTGGAAGAGAAAAATTTGAAAAGTTTAGAAAGATGCTTGCACTTACAAACACCCCTTTGGATTAAGGGTGGTAATGTTAGATACCTAATCTCCGGGATTATGGTATATTGTAAATATTTAATTTAGGAATATGAAGAGTTGGGTGAATAGGAACAACCATTGGACCTGTGGGAAGATGAAACCAAAAGTCATCTTTGATTGTATTTATATATGGTTCTCTTTAATAAAATACACACACAGCGTGGATTTATTCAATACCCAGCTTGCCAAAGAAGATTCAAAATAAGTGCACCGTGAACTACCATAACATTGCAACACAACTTAATCAATGACATCCAATAGGTTCAAAGAGCTAGAACAAAGCATAATCGTACCAAATCACATATTACCCAAGAGATTGATTGCATCATAGTGAGTCATATATGACTGGCTTCCATGGATCTCCTTGCTTGCAGTGGAGGTAGTGGTCTAAGGTTTAGAGGATGGAAGAGTGAAGAAGTGTCCGCTGCTACAAAATTGCCCAAGAGAATACTATCTAACCTCTGCTTTGTCTCTCAAATCTGCATATATAGAAGTTCACTCTAAGGGAATCAATTTGCCCTTACTACTAGTGGATGAAAGCAAGAAAAACATGCCAAATTCTATCAACCTTTGCAACACTGCCAACTCAGTTTGCTGCTGTTTTAGCAAGCTTTTCTCTGCTGTTTTAATCCTTGTTCCAAGAATTGGTAAAAGCCTTCTACTTTAATTCTATTAGCTTTTTTGGAGTTCACTTTATTCTCATGCAAAATAATTGGATAAAGATGAGCTTTAAGCTATTCTTGACAAAACAACATGGTAACTTGGCATGTTTGCGAATAAAAAATGGCAAGGGCGAGTTAGGGCATAAAACACTTTATTTAAGGCTTAAATTTAGGCTAGATAGATTTAGCACATGTCAAATACCCAAGAGGTCAAACTAGGTTGTGGAGTGGTCAAATTTAGCATATGGAATCAAGGTTTGGAAAGTCAAACTTGGCAAGAATGAGCCTAAACATAGCCCACTCAAATTAGGGTTTTGACATGAGTCAAACTTAGTCTTCTCAAACAGAATGTACATCCTGTAGTAAGCTACCACGTCACCCTAGGAGAAAATCCACTTGCACAACATTGATCTTGACTCATCACTCTTCACCCACCAGAATCCTCGAACCACTCCACCACTGCATGTTCAGAACCAAGACATTCAACTTATACCTGCGATACATAGAAATTGCTAATTATAGATGTGCCTAAAAAGTAGTCGTCCTTAGAAAAACCAAAAATTGAGAGAGACTAATCCTGAAGAGATGGAGCATCAATCTATCTTCTAGAAAAACAAAAAGCAAAAAGTGAAAAAGCAGGCAAGATTGATCATTTCACATGCAGTTAAAAGCTGTCTCATTGGACTTGCTTTTTTACAAGGATCAAGAATATATAATCATCTCTGACATAGGGGTCCAGATCTTTGGATACTGAACAAAAACAAAACTGCCAAAATAGCAGTTTTTCTGCAATCTCATTAAACTAACTCTGGAAGGAGCCCTTTTCAATGCCAATGTCTAGATGCATCTGAAATGAGACCAGTGTGATGGAATCTCAATGGATCTTAACCCTCCACTTGTAGAAGTACGATCAGCAGTTAACACCCCTGAGTACTCTTTATCTATTTTTGTATATCCTTTTGTGCCTGGGGGTAGCATTTGACACTATCACATTGCCATTGTGACTTGTTGATTTGTCTAGTCGCATTGACCTATTTTGGTCGCTTCTGGACATTGATAAAATATCTTTCTTTCTTTATAAAACAGTTGACTTGTAACTTTAGCCTCAACTGTCACTATGTTACAGAGCTCTTAAATATTTTATGTTCAGTTAACTTTGAAGTTTGGAGCAATTGATGTATGTTACATTGATAGAAGATTAATATTCAGGCCGTGAATTGTATGCTAATTCCATTCCTAAGTACGTTTAAGCTCATTTCAGAAATTTTCTTGAAATTTCATTTCTCTCCCTTAAAAAATAGAAGTGCATTATTTGCACTATCTTTTAAATTAACTTTGAAGATGTCTCTCGCAAAATAATCTTCACGTCTGGGCTATATTTATTTTTGTGTACTATTTAAGAAAATGTAGGTGTGTTGTACTCTTGGATAAACCACTTATCTAGGATGCACAAACTTGTTGGAGGCTTGGTTGATGTCATTTCTTCACTGCTTGTATTGTTTTCCATTTTTTTTTATCAATGCTCCTTTTTCTTGACTGTAGTTTTGTGAGATTATGGCAGATCGAATACTGGCCTTATCCTGAAACTAAGATATTTCATCGTTTTATTTTTACAGGACCCCACGAATGAACTGTACCAGAAGTCTTTAGAATTGACAGAAAAGGTATTACTGTCCCTGCCTTTTTCCCTTGTACATTTGAAGAATTTTAGAATTGATTGATTATGGCTGATAGAATTGGAGGGAAGCTTTGACAATATATCATGTTCTTCATAGTTTTATAAGCATGCTACTTGTACTCAAGTAGGTCATAAACTGAATGAGATATAAAGTGATATGTTTTATTTTTAAATCATTGGTTCATGTTAATATGCATTTGTATAACAATCAATTATTTTCAATGGTATTAGATTTAGACAGTTCACCTAGGTTAAACTAGATGTTGAAGTAATTACCACGACTGGGTCGATGTGTCATAGGTTCAGCCTTCCAAGAAGGTGTTGGTGTTAGTTTTGAATAATAACAGCTCGGGTTTTCTTGTGTCTTCCTATTGGTTGACCATATTACCATTCTGACTTCTGGCTAATGTTGCTTGCCAATGTATATACATGCATAGTAGTGCTAGCCTTCCAATGTAGTATCCATTGGTCACAATAGTGGTCTTTTTGAATCATTGTTCCCTTTGATGAATTGGTTCTGCTTGGAATAAGTGCCAGTGCCTAGCAATCTAGTCGTGCCTGAAGGTGGATAGGGATAAGGCTGGTTTGATTGATGTGCCTTGGTGGACTGGTCCAAACGCCAAATTACTATTGGATGAGAGTTATGAAATTCAAGAGACTCCTTGAACTGTATGGCAAAATTTCAATCTCTGAAAATACATTCCCATGATTGCTTACATGTAACCAACACCATAGCAACCTTCTACAGATAATTTTTAGCAAGTGTAATTGTGGTTATTTTGAGAAAGCTGTAAATTGTTATTGTTAAAATGGTCATTACCTGCAACGATCTAACCTGGATTGTATTTGAACTCAAATTTGGCAAGAAAGAGAATTGTTTAAAATATTTAGATGTCAAAAATATGACAAGAATTATCTCCAAATTTGGCATGTTATCACAAAATCTAGCACTTTTGCAAAGCCTTCACAAGATGCTTGACTAGTGTGACATATAGAAGTAATTGTCAGTCACGTAAGCAATTACTTCTCTCGTTTCAGTGAAGGATAGATATCCAACATGAGGGATGCTTTCCTAGCCTCAAAGGATCCTATAGCAAGCTAAAACAAGTCTAGGCCCCCCTATCTTGGTTGCTTGATTAGCTAGGTCAAGGTTAAGGGCAAGATTATGACGAGTTAGATCAAGCAACTTGATTGTGCGTGTGTGAGGGGTGCTAATAAGACAATGAATGATGTTTGTTAAGCTAAGAAAGTAATTTAAGTGTGCTGAAACATTAGCTATCGAAAGAAAAATGAATGTTGTAAATAAACATGAATGATAGATAAGATAGTTGAGCATGTAACAAGTTTATAACAGCAGCAACAAATCAACTCTAAAGTCAGCAATAAGACTATGGAAACTTGGAAAGTATGCCAAATGCCAAGTAAAAGACTTATAAACCGTCAACCAATGATTGCTTGAAAGAAAGAGCTTTAAACTATGTTAATTAGATACAATATGACAAACCCTAATGGCTGAAAATGCAATTATTCCAGCAGCAATGATGTTAGATGATGAATCTAAGTTAATATGCAAGATGTTAGACTAAGAATGATAGTAAATGAAGATACAAATGCAAAGGTCCTAATCTAACACCAAACATTGAGAGAGAAAGGGGTTTTAAACTAGGGTTTTATCACTTGCAACAAGAAGACTAGTGTTGTTTTCAAACCTTGGGCATATGGAGTCAATGGAACACCTTCCAATAGAGGCTAAAAGCAAGAGAAGACTTGAAGATCAAAACCATAGAATTATACCATCATAAGTCTAGGCTTAACCTTCTAGGAAAACAAACCTTAAAATTTATACAATCATAAACCCTAGGTGCCATCTTGTTGATGTTTTGTAGCAACGACAGGTATTCCCTCTTGGACAACTTTTCTTAGAGAAGAAGATTCCAAGAAGTCAAGGGAAGACCATTGAACAATTGAGAACACCTCGGAAGAGAAGTCGACCCACAGTAAAATAATAAAGTGGAAATAGAATTTCTAGGAAGAGAAGTCCGCCCTAGCTAAGTGACTGAACTAGTATAAATAAAGGTGACGCCTTGCTCATTTGAAAACACACACACACACACACACTCATCTCATCATCTCAGAAAAAAGGAAAAGGAGGCGCAAGTACGAGGCAACCCTAGTAGATGCAACAATTGGGGTTCTTGGTGGTTTCTCTTGCGCTAGGGTTGTGATTCAGTTGTCTACCCTCGCTAGGGTTTGACAAGGAGAAGAGATAAGTTCTTGTTATCAGGGTTTCTTCATTACTGGTTTTGCTCTTGTGAATAGAGCTTGTTCATGGTTGTATTGTATTATCAGAAGTATTCTCTCTAAGAATTGGTTGGGTTTTTCTCCGAGTTTGGGGTTTTTCTTTGAGTTTGGGGTTTTCTCAGGATAAATCTTTGTGTCTTCTTGTGCTTGTCTATCTGCTTCTAGATCCTGCTTATATTTTCAGTATATGGTTGTTGAATGTTAAAATATTCTGGTAAATTTATTGCTACTGAAAATTCAAGAAAATCTAACTTGGTATTAGAGCAAGTTACCTTCAGAATAGTCTAATCACTGGAAGGAAGATCGTGAGCAAAAGTGGAAGGCCACATTGTTGAGATTTGTCGCCGCATAGTTTTTTTGTCAAGCTCGTTGAGCAATTTATTGGAGGACGCTGAGATTAATTTTTCCATAGATCAACTCTCCCTAGCCTAGCACACCTCTTGGTGGTCTCAGATTACAACTTGGTCAAAGTTGAAATTTCTCACTACAGTTGCAATTTCCAGTCGATGGTTGCAGTTGCAGTTGCCAGCTACAGTTGCAGTTGCCAGTGGCACAAACCTTGAGATTAGAAGACAAGTTGGATGGTGCTACAAATTTCAGAGTTACACACTTGTATATAAGTTATATCATGAGGGTGTTTGCAGGAGATGTACACTTGGAAAAAGGACAATTGTTCAAGCAGTGACAGTAGATCCAAAGGGATCATAGATCTAGTGCACTAAGAGGAAGCTCAAGAGTTGGAGGTAGCAATGATGATGTCTCCTATAGTATATGACAACTCAAAATCAAATGGAACAACAATAACAAGAGTCTAGGTTAGCATATCAAGTTTGATATTTCATATTGTTGCATCTTAGGTAAATGATGTAACTGGGACAACAGTCTTTAGAGTTCTATTATTGTTGAGTACTTTTGCTATCAAATGTTTAGCAACACTTGAGTATTGTTGGTACGATGATCATTATGTAAATGCTCACTGTTTAATACTAATGATGCACTTATTTACAAGATGAAATTGATCTCTTCTAGGAGATGTTCTTGATTGTTGTCTTTGTCCTAGGCAAGTTACCTTGTAAATTCCATGGAAGTTACCATGGAGATGTTCTTGTTTTGTTCCGGGCAAGTTACCATTGAGGAATAATCGGTCGCAACACTAGAAAAGTGTTGTTCTTGTTTCTTGTTCTTGCATTTTTACTTTGGCTCTTGTCCTGGGCAGGTTACAGGTGATAGCTCTAAGAGGGAGCTATAGTGACGGTTGTAGGAGGAAACAAATTAGATGGTCTCTGGTTTGAGACATGGACCAGGCTATCCAAACATGGAGTTGTATACACGACAATACACATCCATATACCGAAGGCGAAAAGGACGAAAGAAGGATATTTTTGTGGGATACAGAGTGTTCCACCCAAAGAAATATAGTGGGGAGCAGAAGGCTCCGTAGGATGATTGTACAATTCAGTTGTTCACTCTTCAGATCATCAGGAAGAGTCAGGAGAGCTAACAAAACAATGGATCTACCTAGAGATATTGAAGTGACCAGGAAGAGGCTAGCATGGCCTCGTGACACTTTGCAGGATGTAGTGATTCATGCAGCTCCCCGTGATACTTTTAGGGAGAACAAACGACCTCAGGGATTCTCGAGTTCTATGGCATTGTTGAGCCACATCATGAGAAGGAGCAGATGGCTCCATCAGTGGTGAAGCAGGCGGCCCCACCAAGTACCAACTCAGAGGGAGCTAGAGTTCAGAGGGAGTCAACCCTCAGGATCCAGTAGGGAGGAGCAACCTCTCAGGACAATTCATAGGAGATCAGATAGTAGAGGCAAAATATATAGCAACCGGTGTTGCAAGCCGTGAAGCAGTTTGGATTTGGAAGTTGCTTGTAGGGTTATTTGAGCTAGAGTTGGAGTCAACTTTGATATACTGTGATAATCAAAGTTATGTGAAGCTTTCAGAGAATTCAGTCTTTCACGACAAGTCAAAGCATATAGAGATCAAATACCATTTCATCCGAGAAATGGTGCAAAAAGCAGTAGTTGAACTTTGGTACATATCCACAGATGAGAAGATAGCAAACATTCTCACCAAGCCTCTGTCTAGAGTGAAGTATGAGTACTTCAGAGACAAGCTTGGCGTCATACCGAATGTCCACCCTCGTTGAGAGGGAGTTGCGATGTTTCTCCTACAACGGGAAGATACTCTCCCTTTGGCCAAGGGATTCCTAGATCAATCATGTGAAGTGACTGAGGGAGTAATGAGTAGCCTGGTACAAGTCTTATCTAAGCAATGTGAAGTGGCTAGGTGTGTTTGGGACTTGTAATTGTAGAAATTATCTGAGGTCCTATGAGGCTGCCATCTAAGGTCTGTCCTTGACCTTAGTATGGCTCTAAGTTTCAACTGTATGGCTGTCTTCTTTTGCTGTTTTAGGACAGCAAACAGTCATCCCACTTTCTGCTCAATGTTTTATAGGTTAAGTGCTCTTTTAAGGTGCCCTTGCAAGTGTTTTCTTATCTCAATGTTAGCACATGCAATATATTATATAACTTAAAACACATAACACTACCTCTAGATCTTGAACTTTAAAATGCTGATCTACACTTCTAAACATGCATAAATTTGACACAGGTATTTTTGGTCAACATGACCTTGGATAAACCCCCCCCGGGGAAAACCAGTTTGGGATATATGTCTATATAATTTTTATTAAAGCAAGAGATACAAGTAATGAAATACAATGGAACCTCTATACATAGCAAGCTCCTCACAAGCCTTGCCACAAGATCCAGAGAAAGAAGTGCCCAAACTGTGGTGCGCCCTCTCCCTTTGTTGCCCTCTGTACTGAACTGAGGCGCCCAAGCTCATCTGTAGCCCAATGAAGAAATCCGTCCACAGGAATGTCCTCTCCTGTGCTGCCTCTCCATAGAAACTGTCAGAGCTCGAATCCTCCAAGCAGATCTGCTACTAGGTAGCTGCCAGTCCTCTCAACTCATGTGCCCTCCTCCAAG
>ML792760.1:51560-74691 GCA_009831015.1 Picea engelmannii
TCACTTTTGACTTAAAACTCCTAAGTCAAAGTGAAATTAGAATCATAAAGTAAAGTATGAGGGTAATAGTCTTCCCCCTTTGTGCTTAGAGACTCATAAGCACATGGGGACCACTTTCCAAGGTATCCAAATCTCAACAGTAATGTGGTCTTTCCCATACCATGTGAAGTGGATGGGTGTGATTGGGACTACTAGGAGAGGAGAAACATCATAGATACTTGCAGCGTAGTCTTGAGTCTATGGTGGTAGTCTTGCCCATGCCATGTGAAATGGATGGGTGTGATTGGGACTACTAGGGAGAACATCATGGAAGAATACCTCCCTCGCTAAGAGGGAGTGTTGATGTTTTGTAGCAGTGGGAGGTATTTCCTCCTGGACAATTTTTATTAGAGAAGAAGATTCCAAGAAGTCAAAGGAAGACCATTGAATAGTTGAAGAACACCCCAGAAGAGAAGTCGGCCCACAGGAAAATAATAAAGTGGAAACAGAATTTCTAGGAAGAGAAGTCGGCCCATAGGAAAATAATAAAGTGGAAATAGAATTTCCAGGAAGAGAAGTCGACCCCAGCTAAGTGGTTGAACTAGTATAAATAAAGGTGACGCCTTGCTCATTTGAAAATACACACACACTCATCTCATCATCTCAGAAAAGAAGGAAAAGGAGGCGCAAGTCTGAGGCAACCCTAGGAGACGCAACAATTGGGGTTCTTGGTGGTTTCTCTTCTGCGTTACCTCTAAAAGAATTGTGCTAGGGTTGTGATTCAGTTGTCTACCCTCGCTAGGGTTTGGCAAGGAGAAGAGATAAGTTCCTGTTATCAAGGTTTCTTCTTTACTGGTTTTGCTCTTGTGAATAGAGCTTGTTCATAGTTGTATTGTATTATTAGAAGTATTCTCTCTAAGAAAAGTTGGCTGGGTTTTTCCCAGGATAAATCTTTGTGTCTTCTTGTGCTTGTCTATCTGCTTCTAGATCCTGCTTATATTTTCAGTATATGGTTGTTGAATGTTAAAATATTTTGGTAAATTTATTGCTACTGAAAATTTAAGAAAATCTAACTAGTTCCTCAATGGCGTTTAGCAAGAAATCAAGTGGAGATATGTCAAACCCTAGAGTTTATACAATCATAAACCCCAGATTTTAACTAACAAGGACAAGGTTAGGGGGATGTACAATCACAATTCCTAACTTGAGCTTAAATGCTTCAATAAAATTAAGATGGTCAAAACAAGGAGAGGGGATGAACAATTACAATCTTTCCTTGGGTTTCTAACAAAATCATTCAAGGAAACAAGATAACATGCAACTTATCAACCATTTGTTAAATCATTCACCAAGATATACGAAGAACAAATACTCAAACTTGGAAAGAACACTTACAATGCCAAGTCACTATGCATAAGGAAACCCTAAATTTATGAGTTATCCACCAAAACAAAAAAAACATCCACAAGACTAGTCTCCAAGAGGTGTGCACACATACTCCATAATTAAAAAAAGAGAAGAAATCTATAGAAGTGATTCTGCACAAGCGTGAGTTGTTAGCTAAGAGGGAAGCACTAGCCTTCTTATATGAGGCAACCTTAGCGCTTTAAACCCTCAAAGCCCCTAAAAACATAAAATATCCATGATACAAGTTGGATAGGTCATGGTAGACCCCCAAAATACACCAAAACGTTCCCCTCAAAAGTGACATGTGCGAGTGTAGGATGCCACAATGAGGGTGACATCACGCTCTAGAAGGGTGCATGCTTCCAAAGGCCATGCCTCATCATCAAAGGGTGCAAAGCATGGTGAAAAGCCACACCTCATCAAAGGTCACATCTCATTGTCAAAGGACACCAACTCATCATCAAAACAGATGCCCTCATGGTAGGTTGGCCCCTCCATCATCAAATTATCATAGCACGTGACATCATCATCAATATGCTCAACGTCCAAGGTGAAAAACCAATGTCCTGGTGATGTTTGTAGCATTGGATAGTTAAGTCCACATCGGTTTTGTGTCTAACATGTGGAAGTCGTCCTTAATGCCTCTCAGGACTTAGGAGATTTACTTTAATAAAGTAATTATTAAAGTGAATGTATTTTTGTAATTAATGGAGTTTAATTTAAGTCAAATGCCTAAGTATTTTGCATGAGTGAGTTCAATTGAATCCTAGCCATTAGATCATAAAGTGAAGGTGAGATCTAATCTCAGTGTTTGATCACTTTGGAGATCTAGGATTTTGGATTTAGGGTAAACTCAAGATTATAAAAGGCAACCTATGTGAGACGAGGAGACACACACAAAATGAGTGAGTGACATCTCATTGATTGGGTGGAGAAGGACTTTCATCGAAGTGTGCAGGGGCAAGGTCCGAGGAAAGGAGCGAAGGGGCAACAAAGGAATAGCCACCATGTGTGATAGGCTAGGCTACTTTGTTGCATTGTATTATTCCTCAGGTGGGCCATTATCCTAGGACAGGAGCCCAAGATTTTATATCAATAAAATCAACAAGGTACTGGTTTTCCCTTCGGGGTTTTTCCAGGGGTATTTTTTCCATAAATTATGTGTCTACTTTGTTTATGGTTTCCTTATTATGGTTCCGCTGTAATGTCCCATTAAAAACTTAGTTGTGCTTTTATTCAATAGATTAAGAAGTAATTTATTTGGAATTAATTGTCAGGTGTCGGGTTGAGGGAAATTTAACACGTCCAAGGTGGAAGAAAGGTCCATCATCCATCCCAAGGGGTGTCCAATCATCTCCAAGTGCAACGTCCTCAAATCAAACTCTAACATGCTCCAGGATGTACTGTCCAAGGTGAGGGGCTTGTTTCCCATCTGATACCCCATCTGACCATATCTGCAATATCTGTGCTTGTCTGTCCAACGTCCAAGGCCCAAGAGATGTGAAAGGTGCCTCAGGGCATGCCAAGTGTGTAACGTCCTCTGAAGAGTACATAACGTCTTGGGTATCATCATAAAAATGTCCTCCAAAGGACCATATCACGGTGCATCATGATCAAACAAAGTCTACAAAATTAGGTAAAACTAACAACTACAAGATACAAGAGCCATTAGAATCATACAAAGTAAGCCACCACTTAGTACAAAAGCCACGTAAGCAATTCATATTAGGTATCTTCTTCAAACTTCACCTTAGCTCAAGACTTTATGCAATTTGACAAGTTTAGGTATGGGAGGACCATCAAAAGACCCTATTAGGTTTTCCAATACCTAGGTAGAGAGATAGTTCCCAGAAAACCCATCAAAGTGTAAGTATAGTGAATGAAGTGGCATGTGGTTTACTTCATGGTTATGGAGTCATTGAAATGCAAGGTAACCGTGCTTTGTCCATCTCCATGTGCGCCTTTGTATAGGGAGTGTTTGCTGCTTGAGATACCCTTTCCTCGACAGTTTGTGTATTCCAAACCCCTTTCTTGCCTTTTCATATTCCTTAATTGCTTTTGCAAGTCCCCTTTTTAGGTTTCAAGCATTCATTATTTTTCTTACTGGGATTAAGTCCTTTTAATTGATATGCATTTGGTGCATTAGGACTATGGGTGATGGCCTCATAGCAAGGGGCTAGAGCTCAAGCTGACCTTTGGATTTTGACTTGGTCATTTATTATCCCATTATTTCCTCTTTCTTTTATATGATGCTTTCATTTTTATTCATTTTTTCTAGTAGCTGCATCAACCGTGACATTTTATCCCTTCTTCTCATAGGAGAATGAACCATGGGTCTTTTTGGTGTACATGTAACAACCATTACCAAAAGACTATTACACTGCGGAAGGCCCCGGGATGAAAAGTGTTAAGTATGAAAGGGAGCGGTACATTACACCTATCAAGGCCTCCCAGTAGTTGTAGATTTTCTGAGGTACTATGAGGTTGCCCAACAGGTCTGTCTTTGACCTCTTGTTGGGCTCTAAGTTTTACCTTCAAGACTATCCTTTGCTGTTGTTTTAGGACATAAAACAATCAAGTACTTTCTGCTCACAGTTTTGATGGTTAAGTGTCCTTTTGAGGTGCCCTTGCAAGTGTTTTATTATCCCAATGTTAGCACATGCAATATACTCAAAACAAATAACACTACCTCTAGATATTTACAACTCTAAATGTTGATTTACAATTCTAAGCATGCATGAAATGAACACAAGTATTTTTGGTCAACATGACCTTGGATAAAACCCCCCAAGGGAAAACCAGTTTGGAATGGAAGTATATATAAGTGATGTCTAAAGCATGAGATACAACACCAAATACAATATGATGGAACCTGCATACAAAGCAAGCTCCTCTCGAGCCTTGCCAAAGGATCCAAGGAGATATGCACCCAAGCTTAGTGCACCCTCTTTCTTTGTTGCTTTATCCACTGAAGTGAAGCGCCCTTGAACCTGGATGCTCTGAAGAAGAAACCCTTGCACCACAATGTGCTCTTGTGTGCTGCCTCTCCACTGAAACAATCAGATCTGACTTACTCCGAGTAAAACTACTCCCTGCTAGTTGTGCGCCCCCCTCCTATGGTGCGTCCTCCTCCAAGCAAGTGTGATCACCACAAATAAACTGGGCCCTAAGCCTTCAGGAGCCCTCCATGAAAGGAGGCGCCCAAGCTCTCCTCTCCCAATGCTTCCATTCCCTTCTCCTTGCCCTTCTCCAAGCTCCTTTGGTGAACATACAAGTGAGAATGAGCTTCTCCTTGCCCTATGCGCCCCCCTTAAGGAAACATAAAGAAACCTAAAAAAAATGGGTGGATGAGATCATCTCATCCCATCTCTAAAAGAATCTCAACTCAAAACCCACTTTACTCAAGTTTCCATAGTTTCTCTTTATGTCCCTCAGCTCACCCACAAAGTGAATTAATAGTCAGTTTAGGCTAAAATGACCAAATTTCACTTTTGACTTAAATCTCCTAAGTCAAAGTGAAATTAGACATAAAGTACATGGTACATAGTACAAAGTATTTCCCACTTGTGTTTAGAGGCTCACAAACACAAGGGGACCACTTCCCAAGGTACCCAAATCTCAACAGTAGTACCCTTGTTCCCCAAGAGTAACAACACTGGACTAGGACACAAATGATGGCCACCAAGGTGAAACAAAGCAAAAAGCATAACTTCCAAGCTCATAATCCATTGTCTTACTTCAATCCATGATCCTCACCTAAATTCCTAATGCATTAAATGTGGCACTTTATATGAAACAATGACTAGTGTACCTCAGTTGTGCTGGACCACCATCATCGGGTGAATCATGTTGATCAAATGCAATGAGTGGAGATGGATGAGGGGGGGAGGCATCTGAGGGGCAGTTGTCTATGGAGAATATTGATCATCATCATCATCGGGATCACTGTCTTCATTGTGGGCCATGAGACATGATCTTCTCTAGTTACCCCTAGGTGAGAGGGGGTAACATGGCAATACGAAATATGATTTTTGTCATATTCTTTGGAAATATAAAAATAAGATTATAAAGTTAGATTGAGTGTGGTTTCTGCTCAAGTCATTATGTCAAATCTCCACTCATCCATTATTAAAGAAAAAATGCATAAATGCTCAAAATAAATTTGAATTCTACCTAAAACTTTGGCTTCTTTTTATGCACATTTAAGGACACTTCATGAGATAAATATTCTCTTAGAACTAAATGGTTGTAAGGTGGAGCATCTTTCGTAGATGAAATTTAATATGCTTCACAAAAGCTCAACTTTTTAGTTTGTGTTATTGTTCTTGAAAATGTGGGTGTTGTAAAGGG
Source organism: Picea engelmannii (assembly GCA_009831015.1). Lineage (NCBI taxonomy): Eukaryota > Viridiplantae > Streptophyta > Pinopsida > Pinales > Pinaceae > Picea > Picea engelmannii. The sequence continues at coordinate 57,297 of ML792760.1, forward strand.
CTAGTGACCCATTTTTGTCCTCTTCCCTGCGAATTACATGTGCCTCTAGGAAGATCCAATCTGATCTTTGTTTCTGATCCGATCAAATCTGATCAAATTTGGCTACCTGACTCCAGAAAATCATTGTCTATATATAAACACATGGTTGGTGAACATCAAAAGCCATCCAACTTGCACTCACTTACATTGATTTGCAGACATTGTATAATATTCATCGCTCACATTGATTTGCAGACACTGTATAATATTCATCGCTCACATTGATTTGCAGACACTGTATAATATTCATCACTGGGATACTTGTGACTGGTCTTTTCAGGCCCAAGCTGGAAACATCTAGCATATTTTTCAAAATCCGGGAACACCGAGCTTATTTTTCAAAATCCGGACTTGGACAAAGTATTCCTAACTAGCCTCAGTTTCTTCATAGTTGGTTGGCTTTATTGGCCTTCTTTTCTAGATGCAGGCTTCTCTTTTACTTATTTTCCAATATCAATCTTCTTGTACACAAAAAAAAACCCCATTAACCTAGGTCCTGCACTAGTTTGTTTCTCATAGACAGGGATTAGAAATCCCTTGGATTTCCATAACATATATATCAAACAATAGCATTGTTTTTTCCTCGTGATTTCTGAGAAGTTGCAAAGTAAAATCCTTATCCACTAACCCATTTTTGTTCTCTTCCCTGCGAATTTCATGCGCCTCTAGGAAGATTTGATTTGATCTTTGTTTCTGATCTGATCAAATCGGATCAAATCGATGTTTGCTACTTGACTCCAAGAATACACTGTCTATATATGAATACATGGCTGGTGAATATCAAAATCCATCTGACATACACTCACTTACATTGATTTGCAACATTGTATAATATTCATCGCTCACATTGATTTGCAAACGTTGTATAATATTCATCACTGGGATACTTGTGACTAGTCTTTTCAATCCCAAGACGAAAACATCAAGCATATTTTTTAGAATCCTGGAACATCGAGCTTATTTTTCAAAATTTGGATTTGGACAAGGCTTCCGCTTGTGTATTCCTAACTAGTCTCAGTTTCTTCATAGTTGGTTGGCTTTATTTGCCTTATTTTCTAGATGCAAGCTTCTCTTTTACTTCTTTTCAAATATCTATCTTCTTGTACACATTAAAAAAACCTCCATTAACCTACACTAGTTTGTTCCTCATAGACAAGACTTAGAAATTCCTTGTATTTCTATAACATATATATCAAACAATAGCATTGTTTTCTCCTCGTGATTTCTGAGAAGTTGCATAGTAAAATCCCTTATTATTTTGAGTTTAAACTGTAGGAATACAACTTTTATGGCATCACGTATGCATCAATATCTGCCCTGTTCCTCTTAGGTGGACTGCTTTGACTCCTTCGACCATGGATCCACATGCAAACTAGGTTGTAAATGCCATAGCATAAGATTTTGTATTTGGACATCTAACTTAATTCATGTATACTGAAACGACAACAATATTACTAACCTTTGCCATGCATTTCAATTGAAGGCTCTTGGATGCTGTTGACTTCTCCACTGGACTCCATTGTGTGGAAGTTTGAGTAGCTTCGGAAAATATTCTTATTGTATTAGACCAGGTCAAAACCCTAAAATAATAATATATGTTGTATTTGTAAATTCGGCCCTATTGTGCCTTTGTAAAAGTAAAATGTAAATTAGAAAGTGTCATTTATACAAGTCGGCCCTGACCTAATTTTAGGGTGGCTCAACTTGTATTTATAAGAGTCTACGCACCTCATTTGGAGAACACACACAACACAAGTTCTCTCTCTCAAGGAAAAGTGTGCAAGTCTTAGAAGGAGACGCAACTACATAGTGAGGTTGTTTTCGTGGAGGGTTTTGGTTATCTCTTGGAGGCCTATCTTGGTCTAGTGGTGCGCTACCCTATTTTGGTTAGGGTTTCTGGTCTATTTTCTGGTTATCCTCTGTTTTGTGAGATCTCTCTTAGAGAGAGACATTGTACTTGTTGACGAATCTATATTGAAGAAGCTTTGCTAGGTTTTCTCCCCCAAGGGGGTTTCCTAGGATAAATCTTGTGTATACTGTGGATGTCTTTCTTTCAGTGATTCCTATGCATGCAGTTACTGTTCTAATTGTTTAAAGTTAAAGAATATTGAATACACTTAACTGCTTAAGTGGAATTTTAACATGGTATCAAAGCGCGCCTGAAAGAAGCCATTTTCACAAGCTAGAGGAACTCTTTGGGGAAAACAAGATCATAGGAAGACTCTCCTAACCCTAGCGCATCTTTCCCCTGGACTAGATTTTGTAGTTTTCACAGTTTCTGAAAATTAGGGTTTCTGCATAAAACCCTAGGTGATGACGTCACCTTCTTTCTGAAGGATGCTGGAAAAAGTAAATCCATCAATGAGTTCGCCTAAGGAGGGAACACCTTTCCCTTAGATCAGAATTCCAAAATTCTCAAGTTGAAAAATTAGGGTTTTCTCATGAAACCCTAGATCAAGACGTCTAGGCAGTTGTAGACTGAAGTTGGAGCAGATCACCTTGGCATAGCACACTCTCTGGTAAGTTCAAAACCTTTCTTTGAAATTTTTTTATTATCTTATCATATTTTCGTCCTAGGGCAAGATGACTCCCAACACTAGGCTTGATGAGAAGCTTGAGGGTGTTGATAACTTTTGAGCATGGAAGTATAGAGTAATGCTCATTCTAGAAGAGAATGATCTAGAAGGTTTCGTCAAAGAAGAAGTTCTAGAACCAGAGGAAGATGTGGCCAAGGCAAAGTACAAGACGAGTCTGGTCAAGGCAAAGAGAATCATTGTTGATTCTATCAAGGATCATTTGATCCCTCATGTCTCATCATCAACAACTCCCAAGCAAATGTTTGATGCCCTATCCTGATTATATGAAGGCAAGAATATCAACCAAAATATGACGTTGAGGACACAACTCAAGAGTGTGAAGATACAGATTTCAGAAACCATTCAATCCTACTTCAAAAGGGTATCTCAAATCAGAGAACAACTTGAAGCCATTGGAGACACAGTTGAAGAAGCTGAACTGGTGATGACTACATTGAATGGTCTCCCAAGATCTTGGGAATCATTCATTCAGGGAATCTATTCAAGAAGAAAGCTAACAGGGTTTAGCAGACTATGGGAGGATTTCACTCAGGAAGAAGCTAGATTGGCAGCAAGAGAAGAGAAACTAGGTGATGATGAAATTCTAGCTCTAACAACACATACAAGAAAAGGAAAGAGGAAGAAAGAGGTTCACTCACACAAAAAGGTTCGAGGGTCACAAAAGACACAAAAGTCTCAAAAGGATTACTCAAATTACAGATGCTACATCTGCCAAAAGATGGGACACATTGCAATAAATTGTCCCCACTCAAAAGATCAGGTTAGAAAAGGAAAGTATAAAAGACATCATGCTCATGCCATATAAGACGATGAACCTGATCAGAAGAGAGCCCAAGAAGATGATTCAAGCAAAGAATATGTATTGATATCAACTCTTACAGGAACAATTATTCATGGAAGTGACACATGGCTTATTGATAGTGGTGCTTCTAAGCACATGACAAGCTACAAGGATTCTTTCTCAGAATTAGTTCAAAAGGATTCACCTCACAAGGTGAAGCTCAGTGATGACTATCAGTATCCCATTAAAGGAGTGGGACAAGCATTTTACAGATTGGATTTCGAAAAACCTATGAAGATGAAGGATGTTTTGTATGTACCTGGTTTGAAGAAGAATCTCCTTTCTATCTCAACATTGGATGAGAAAGGATTCAGAGTTGCTTTCATTGATGGTGAAGTTCTCATGTGGCCAAGAGGAAAATCTATTGATGATGTTGTAGTGATTGGTGTTCAAGAAGGAGGTCTATACAAGTTAAAGGGACATTCAGATTCAACATTAGTACACAACATAGTTACTCCAAGTGAGCTATGGCATAGAAGATTTTCTCACATACATTACAAAGCACTATCGATCGTGAGCAAGATGGTGACAGGTTTGCCAGAAATCCAAGTGAATCATGAAGGCATATGCAAGGGATGCACACAAGGCAAGTACATGAAGAAACCATTTCCAAACAATGATAGCAAAGCCAAAGGAGCCTTGGACATCGTACATTTAGACGTGTGTGGATCGATGTCAGCCATTTCACTTAGCGGATAATGGAGGAGAATTCACATAAGATGAATTCAAGGCATTTTGCAAAGAAGTTGGGATTAAGAGGGAACTCTCTACTCCCTACAATCCTCAATAGAATGGTGTGGCAGAAAGAAAGAACCGAACAATCATGGAAGCAATAAAGGCCATGATTCATGATCAAGACTTAACGATGCATATGTGGGCAGAAGCAGCCAGGACTGCAGTATATGTGCAGAACAAAAGTTCCCACTGTGTACTTGGGAACAAGACACTAGAAGAAATGCTTACAAGTAAAAAGATAGAGGTCAGCCACCTGAGGATATTTGGTTGTCCAGTGTATGTGCATGTCCCCATGGACAAGAGATCGAAGTTGGACCCTTAGGCAAGAAGGGTATATTTGTTGGATATAGTGAAACATCGAAGGCATATAGAGTCTACATCCTTGGTCACGAACGTATTGAGACTAGCAGAGATGTCACCTTTGATGAGGATGCAAATTTCAGTAGATCGAGACATAATCATTCAGAGGAGGTCCATGATGAGGAACCTGAAGCTCCCAGAGTTGCAAATACAAATGCAGGAGATGATGTTGTACTAGAAGATCATGATATGGAAGAACCACAAATCCCTGCAGATTCATCTCAAGAGATGAATACAAAGAAGAGAAGACCAACTTGGGCTCAAGAAATTATTCAGGATGTAGAGAAGTATGGTGCTCCAGATGGATCTTTCGGAGAAAGCAAGAGACCGCAACCATACTCTAGTTACGTGGCATTGCTAAGTGACATTATTGATGTTGAGCCTACCTGTTATGTAGAGGTTGCAGAGAAGAAAGAATGGAAGGATGCCATGATTAGGAATACCAGTCCATTGTAAAGAATGATGTTTGGGATGTGGTTCCGAGACAGAAAGAGATGATAGTGGTAAGTTCCAAGTGGATCTACAAGACGAAGCATTCAACAACTCGCAGTGTTGAGAAGTACAAGGCAAGGTTCCTGGCGTGTGATTTCTCCCAGAAAGAAGGAATTGGTTATGACGAGACATTTGCTCCGTGGCGAGATACACTTCGATTAGAGCTATACTTGCGATAGCTAGAGTAATGAAGTGGAAAGTACACCAGATGGATGTGAAGACAACTTTTCTAAATGGTGTAACAAAAGAGGAAGTGTATGTGGAGCAACCACAAGGTTTCGAGACACATGACAATCAAACATGTGTGCAGATTGAAGAAAGCCTTGTATGGATTAAAGCAAGCACTGAGGGCATTGAGTGGTACATCTTTAGAGACAGTGGATGCCACCATGTATAGACAGATGATTGGTTCGTTGATGTACTTAACGAACATAAGGCCAGATACATGTTTTGCGGTGAACACATTGAGTCAGTATATTTTAGGGAGTACTTTAAGGTTGAAGGGATCACGATCGACAGATGGTAGAGGTGTCCTGCTTATGGTAGCATGTATCCCAAATGAAGTTGATCGCACAAATGACTGGCCTATGGTTGAACATAAAACAATAAAAACTGAGAATGTTTCAAATACAAATTTTTTACTTATATAAAAATAAAGTGATAAAAGTTATATTTTTAAATTTAAAACGTTATAAAAGTTATAATTTATAAAGTATTATATTAAATACTGGATCAGTTGAGTGTTTTAATATTCTATGTTACTGGATCCGTTGGGCCTGGGGGTTGGACCCACAGATCCCCGGATTGGATATGGATCCGGATCTACACAGTGGCACGATACATGTTTTTTATTAAATTTCAGCATGAACTATTAAATTCCTGTTGTTTTCTTCCTCTCGAGTCTCGAGGGCATACATAATAGATAGCGCACACCTTCCTTACCCACCTCGCCACACCCATCTGTCTTTCAGTAGTTAGTTATCCCCACCCAAATCGAATTACTTTATGTGGCCAGTTGCCATGAAGGAAAATTGTTTTGTATCTAGAGGGAGGGAATGAAGGCCTACTTTTGGTTCGGGAAGAATATGAATCTGTCTACTTCCTCGACCGACCCATTGCTTTCCATGGACTGATTTATTAATCGCTCATCCCGCTACTCGCTAATGTTATTTGTTGTGCTATGTTGGCCCGCCTTCTAATTAACCTGTTCAATGTTATTAAATTTCGGCCCCGATGGTTGTTTATGAACCTGTTCAATATTATTAAATTCTGCCCCCAGATGGTTTATGTTAAATTCTGGTCCGATGGTTTATGTATCCAATTCACGGTATAAATGCATGATTTTAAGTAGTTTGGCTCCCGATCCTATATGCTACAAAGGAATGAATATTAAATACTTCTTAATCATTCACTATTTAATAATTATAATCATTAAAAATGTTTATAATTTAATTTTTATAAAATAATTAATATTTAATACTTATAAACAATACCTTTTAATAAAGATTATTAATCTAATATATATATATATATATATATATATTATTAAAAAATATATTTATATTATTTTTATTTGCCATTTCCCTGCCATATCCAAATCCCGTCTTTTCAAACATTGGCAGATCTATATCCAGATCCGAATTCGGGTAACTTAATGTTTTATCCCTCTTATGCACCTAATAGACATGGTGTAATTAGATCCATGAATATGCAATGAAAATGGATTAAATTGATACAAGCTATGGGACCATCTTGCCTCCCACATGCGCCATTACATATCCCCATAGCCGAGGATCCAATCTGTTGTACAAGGGAATATTTCCTTTGAGATGAGAAGCGATAGATGATAGTTGATTCGATCTAATGGGTTTAGTCCTTAGCCTGAATGAATAGAGACATGAAATCTTTAGAAATAAGTGGTGGGTGTTGGACCAATGCCCAAAGAACTAGGAAATGGTAGATGCGTTCTAATTTTCATTTCCGATTCAGACCCCACTATCAGCAGACATTCAATTTTAGGTTAGGAACTATTAAGTTTTTACTATTGTTATTAGGTTATTTCCAAATTACATGAGCAATCAATGCATTTCCAAAACAACATCATAAAGAGGGTCACTGAAAGAAACACAATCACAAGGTACACAACATTTTATCCTAGAAAACTCTCATGGAGGAGAAAACCCAACAAAACTTCCTCAATAATAGATTGCCAATACAATGCCAAGACTTAAGACCAAAACACCAAGAATAAACCAAGATTGAGCATGCACCTCTCTTCTCCTTCCTCCTGCAACTGCAATTGCCTTCAAGATATGCACACTAGATGAGTGAGTGTGAGTGTACAAGTGAGGCAACATCCTCACATATAAATACTAGTTGAGGAGGTGCTAGGGTTATGTTTCTTCACTTAGTGGGGCCGACTTCTTCTAGAAGTGGTTAAAACCACTTTATAAACACTAGGGGCTGACTTTACAAATACCACCATACAAATATAGTTTGACCAATCCACAAAAGGGGATTTGATCTTATACAAGACCTGACATGATCAATCTGCAAAAGGGGATTTGATCTATAATATAATAACTCAAATATAATTAGAATATTCTTCGAAGTTACCATATTTCAACAGGAACCTGACTAATAAATCCCCTGGGTGTGAAATTGAACCTAACAAAAGCTCCCATGCACAGGTAGAAATAAACCACATGGAACTACCATTTACATAAAACCTTGCAGATGGTGCCTAGTAGAGGAATTTTGGAGCTTGAATTTACATAATTAAAGAGCATTGAACATTGAAGGTTGGGATCTGCCTCACTCTTCTCAAAACCCATCTGTTGCAAGTAAGTATCAATCCTCGAATACCAAGCTCTTGGAGCTTGCTTCAGACCATATAACGCCTTTTTCAACCTGCACACATGAGACTCTCTCCCATGCACCTCAAAGCTCTGTGGTTGCTCAATGTACACCTCCTCCTGTATGATACCATTTAGAAATGCAATTTTCACATCCATCTGGTGGATCTTCTAACCCATCTTTGTTGCAATGGAGATCGCTGCTCTGGTTGAAGTATATCTAGCAACCGGAGCGAAGGTCTCATCATAATCGACTCCCTCTATCTGTGAGAACCCTCGAGCCACAAACCAAGCCTTGTACTTCTCAATGCTACCATCTGCAACATGCTTGATTTTATAAAGCCACCTGGAAGTCACCACTGACTTTCCCTCAGGTCTCGAAACAACCTCCCACACATCATTCTTCGTGATGGAATTGTACTCTTCCACCATGGCATCCTTCTAGACCTGTTGATTTGCTGCCTCCTCAAAAGTGGAAGGCTTAGAGTCATTGATGTTGGTCACCATATCTAAATAGCTACAAAATATGTCTAGAGGCTTACTCTCCTTGACAGTCTTCCTAGGATTCCCCACAGATCCCTGAGCTTCCTTCAAGTTGTCTTGAAGCCATTTTGGCTTCCTCTTCTTTGAAGTAGCCACCTGTGGAGGGGACTCCTCCTCCTCAACCCCATCACTTGAAGACTGAGTGCTTGAAGAAGATGATCATGTGGTCATCCGAGAACCAGTAGATTGGGAACTTGTACCCCATGAACTAGTAGTCTGAGGACTAGTGACCTATGACCCTGTAACCTGTGAACTAGTCACCCCTGAAACTAGTGATCCTGAACTCTGTGATATCGCACCTTGGGGTGAACTCACCTGAGGCTGAGGAGCCTGCTGCTCCCCCTTCTCAAAATCGCATGACCTCCTAAAGGCTCTGTCCTTCTCAAATCTCACATCCCACCTCACAGTTGTCTTCCTCAAGGAGCGAATGTGTATGTGAAAAGCCTTTGAGGTCTCATTATACCCAACAAAAATGCCCTTTTCTGCCATGGGTTCTAGCTTTGTCCTTTTCTCTGAAGGGACATGTGAATAAGTTAAGTACCCAAAGATTCTGAAGTGCCCAACCTCAAGCTTCTTCCCAGAGAAGGCCTCCTCGGGAGTCTTGTTCCCCAATGCTTTGTGTGGACTCTTGTTTTGCTGATAAATTGCAGTGTTACATGCCTCAACCCAAAGAAAGAATGGTTGCCCCTGATCATGTAACATGGCTCTCGTAGCCCCAAGTATGACCCTGTTCTCTGTTCTTCCTTTCTGCAACCCCATTTTGCTGTGGGTTGTAAGGAATTGTCAACTCTCTTTTAATGCCTTCTCTTGCATAAAAATCATTGAAGTCATTGGAGGTATACTCACCCCCATTGTCCGACCTCAACACCTAGATTTTCTTACCTGTTTGGTTCTCCGCAAGAGCTTTGATCTCTTGGAACCGCTTGAAGACCTGTCCCTTGGTCTTCATGAAGAAAATCTAGGTCTTCTTGGAATAGTCATCAATAAATGTGACATAGTACTCATATCCACTCATTGAGATAGAAGACATAGGACCACATACATCAGAGTGTATCAAATCAAGTATACCTGCTACCCGACTGTCACTGCTTGGAAAAGCAGTCTTGATGTACTTCCCCAGTGCATACCCCTTGCACACATCCTGGTGCTCTGTACTGAAATCTGGTACCTCGGTAACAATCTCTCTCAATATCCTCAAATCCCCATGGTGCAAATGGGCCATCCTCCTTTTCCATAGCTCACATAAGTCACTGCTACTGGTACTATGTATCAATGCTCTAGCTGGCTGAAACATAAGCATGTATACCTTCTCATGTCGAATTCCAATCACTTTGGCCGAAGTGATACTGGATCCATTGGGATACATGAAGACCTGCCCATCTCGAAACACCACCTCATATCCTCTATCCTCAATAGTAGAAACTGATATCAAGTTCTTTTTCAAGCCCAGAACATACAAGACATCTCATTAACATGGGAGGCTATGACTCCCTTCAAGTGCTGCTTCTTTGCTCCTACTCCCTAACCCTCTCTGGTTCCAAGCTAAGTCACCGCATTCGCCGAATTTCAGGCTTGGAATTCGAAATTCGTCGAATTTCCAAACAAATCGAATTAGTTCGTAACAAAATCGCCGATTTTTAGAACGAATTTGAACCCACATAGGAATTTGAATTTGTGGCCAAATAAATTCGACAAATGCGTTGAAATTCAAATCTGAAATTCAACGTGGAATTTAAAAAAAAAATTGGAACCCTAAACGCAGTTTCCGCGTGGTGATTTTCTAACGTCCACGTGGTTTTGCATTTCCGCTCACGGATTTCGGGTTTCGTGCGCTCACTTCACCCTCCCAAAGTCGGGCTGTAGCACTCTCGACTACATTCCTCCCTCCTTTCGACGCTATATCACTTACAACTACGAGTTACGACTGCCTACGTTGTAGCAGTGATTCAGGGAACACTCCAGACTGCCAGTGCTATATAAGCAAGAACTCCCGACGTTGTCCAGGGACCAACGACAAGCTTCCTCCAGAGTCCAAGCTCCGTCGTCCACGAACCGCGCCTAACAGCTCAAACTTTCCATAGTTCTAACCCATCTTTTCCCCGCACCTAACACAATATAGTTCGCAGTCCGAACCCATCTCGATGCTTCCTGAACAAGTTTTTAAATTTCGAAGAAGATGATGTGTTCTTGAAATACCTCTTTAATCATGTTAGCATGCTATTTTCATTTCTATCTTGTTTTTAAACTTTAATTACATATATTTTTCATTTTCATCTTTATTCTATTCATATATTTTTAAATTTTTAAGTTTTGTAGTCTGTCGAATTTATTGCCGAATTTTATCATAGAAATTTTCACTGTCGATTTTTTGTCGAACTTCAAGGTCGTCGAACTCGAATTCGAATTCGAACCAGGTGACTTAGGTTCCAAGAGACTAGAATCATAATTTGGACTAATATTTGGCACCGCCGCCTTGTTGAGGTGCACTGATGCCTAGAGTACTTGTGGATTTCTAGCTGCCTCCCAATGACTTGTCGATTGTCGACTGAGATCCCATCATTATATCTTTATTTGCTTCTTCTCCCCTTATAATCTTGGCTAGTTTCCTGCCCATCCTTTGTGGGAGCTTAACTTCCGAGTCTCTTTCTCCCCTGTCCTCTTCTATTGCTACTAGGGGGACTGAACCTTTCGCTTTGAGATCTGGAAAGACGATCTTTGCATCTGAGAAATTTTCCCACAAGCTCCTTTGAGGGATTAACTGGGGTTTCAATGTATGGGGGTTGTTCCTCCTACGAAAAAATTTCAAACCTATTGGATAGTGGTTGATTTCCACCTCCTCTTCCGCTAAGGCATAGCTGAGGAGGAACCCTTGGAGTAATTTTATACCCAACGGTTTTTTACGCTAGATTGAACAAGGGTCTTATTGATCGTTGCTTGATATCTTGCTTCTAGTTTAACATTTGATCCCGTATTTCAAGTTATAGTTTTCTATTGTTTCTCCTTCTCATGAACTTTTGTCTGTTGGGGTGTGTCCTTTTTACAGTCTTTGGCAAAGTGACCATATTCATGGCATGATTACATTTGAAAGGAAGCTACTCATAATCCAGTTGTTGCACATGCTGCTAGTTATCAAGGGTGATCATAACAGCTTCAGGCAACCCTTTCTCTAGATCCACCTCAATGCAAATCTAGGCACAAACATACATATTTTCTCTTGGTTCGGCCCTGTCAATGTAGCACCCTAAAGTGCTGCCAAAGCTACGGAGGGCATCATTACTCCAAAATTGTAGAGGGAGATGAGGCAACCACACTCAAACTGGAACTGCAGAAGGGACGTCATTTTCCAGATTGAAATCTAGGGCCTATCTGTTTAGATACATACCTCTGGTTCCTAAAACGTACAGTCTATTGCGGAAGATAAAGTCCCTGGCTTCCCTGGTCTCAAATACGAAAGCATAAAACCCTCTTCCACAGAAGAAATGATGCCGTTGTCCTTTAATGAGGGTTTTTTAATCCTTTGCAGCCAAGTCGCCATTGTCCTGGGAGAAGCCAAATACTGGTAAACTGGCCAATAAGGCCTCTATCTGCAAAGGCTAGGGCTTTGTGTTTTGAGGCTGTTGGAGGAAGCTTTACTTTATTAGAGTTCTTTGCATTTCACTAGATAGCAATAGCATGAGATAGGATCACTGAGAAATACACAATCACAAGAGACACATCATTTATCCTGGGAAACCCTCATGGGGGAGAAAACCCAGCAAAATGAGACGAACAAAGTTCCCTCACACAAGAATTATCCAAAATACTTGGAATATAACAAAATAATCCATGAAGGAATAATATATAAAATATGAATAGATAAGATGTTATACAATTGAGAATGAGGGCTCATTTATATACCCATGCAGGGGTGCCCTTAACCAAAAGTCATGTCCTTTGAGACATGTCCTTTCAATATTAATAGTTATTATTTATTAATTAATTATTATGTTATGAATATTTATTTATATGTATATTTATGTTCATAACATTGCCTTCCCCTTAAAAATGCTTTGTCCTCAAAGCATACTTTATGGAAGACTTATCTCTTGCTCTAACTTGTAATTATTATCTCATGCTTCTTCATTATTGAGTTAGTAATCGTTGAAGATCTGAAACGATAGGATATTCTAAGCGCTGAGTAGAACTGTCGAATTGTAAATGAGTCTACCCGTCCTCATTCGATCTTTTGTGGATTTGGGTTTTTATAAGGTTCTTGGAAAGAACTTGATACATTTCTACTCCCATGATCGCTTCTATTTTGACCCGCACTTGTAGTGGAAGTAATATTCTTTGACATAGCGGTTATTTGTTTCTGTTGATACATTGATTGGTTGAAGTATCGATTTTTGTTATAGGATGTCGATAAGGCATCCTTGCAACTTGATCTTTACTTCTTTATACTTGTAGCTTTTTCTTGATTAACTTTGGGAATTGAGTCTTCTTCATACCCCTGGATTGTTTCTTCTTCGACATTTGAAGACTTCTTTATATGAGTTGTAAGGTTGACTACATCTGTATTAATTCCTTTATCTAGATTTGGGATTTTTACATCTAAAGAATTTTCTAGCTCCATAAATTCAGTCATTGTCTCTTTATCGACTATTGATGTTTTGCGACCTATCTCTTCTTGTAAAGACTTCTTATCATGCTTAAGTCTTTTAATTTGTGTTAGTAAATCCTGATTATGTTGTTTTAATTGCAAAAGTTCTTTTTTATCTTCTGACTTGTCATCTTTATTTTTTGATTCTAGATTCTCTTTTCTTTCATCCTTTAAGATTTTAATTTGTTCTAGTAAATTTTGATTAAGGTTCCTTAGGCAAGAGCTTTCTTCCTTTTCTTCGGTTAATTTCTCTTTGAGACCTTGATTTTCTTGTTCCAACTTTTGAAAACACTATTTCTTCTCCTTAGACTTCATGATTTTTGCAAGTAGTTTCTAATTATGATTTCTTAGGCGGGAAATCTCTTAGTCTTTTTCACTGATGATCTTGTCACTTTCTTTATGTCAATCTTGCAACTTTTGTATTGACTTCTGGTTATCTTCAAGGATCATCTCCGATATGTCCTTCAGGTCTTCTGATGATGGAGCTTTTGAAATAGACTTCATTGTAATGTCCTATAATGTGATTTTCTTCTTCTTATAAGAAAATGTCAAAAACTTTCTCCTTGTGTTGAAAACAAAGGTACCCAATATATCTACCCAAGTTGACCCTAGAATTATATCAACATTGTCTTGATACATTGATACCACATTGAATTGACGTACGAATTTGTAATCACCAATAAATAGTTGTAGGTTATTAATTTTGTATTTCTCGTCAGAAAGACACATGTCATTTTCAATTATATTTGGTTCTAAAACCATTAATTGGTTTGCCAGGTCAACATTAATGTGATTTTTCCTAGCGGTCGTACAAATAACGATGTTGATATTCCCTCCTTGAATAATCCCATTAACTTTTAATAAGGAATCCGCATATTTTTTATAACTATGAGAGAATCTTCCTCCTTCCATTTTGGAATTGTCTTTTTTATAAATTGAATTGAACTTGATTATTTTTTTATTTTTATCACTTAATCTTAAAAATATCATTTTAATAATTATAAGACTTAAGCTCCTTGACTTGATAGATATCTTTCTCTAATATTCCTTGATGATATGATACTCCTTTTATGTACTTTCAAAGGTATATTTTGTTAACTTAGTAAACCTTTCTTTCTTTTCTTTCTATTCACTTTAACTTTTTGAAATATCACTTTGTCCTTGTACTTTTAAATATTATTTAATGCCTTTTTTTTTCTTCTTTTTGTTTTTTTTGGATATCTCTAATTCCACAATTTAAATAAACAAATGAAGCTCATCTTGCAACTTTCCAATATAACTCTTTTAATAATCTTTTCATAAAGTTGAACTTAGGAATGGAAAATAAAAGAGTTAATATACTTCCACCGTATGCTTTTTCCTTTGTATCTTTTTTTTTATAATATAATATTTTTTATGATATATAATAACCTTTTTGAAATATCACTTTATCCTTGTACTTTTAAATATTATTTAATACTTTATTTTTTTTGTCTTTTTGTGGATAACTTTAAATGTAAATATCCTTGTACTTAAATGTAAAATAATTTAATATTATCTCACACTTTTAAAAGATTCCTTACTAAATACTCATTTATCTTTAAACAATTTCGTTCAAGTTTATTCCCCAATTTTCGTTTATGTATAACCAATGTTGTAAAGAAAAAGACACGGCATGAGGTATTGGATAATTAATCCTTGAATAAAACCCCCTTAAACAATGTATTAATGTATTAAGATTTCGTATAGGATTGGCACAAATTTTCCTCAAACATCACGATCTATTAAATGGCGGGGTTTGATTAAGTATGAAGGGTTGGTGCTGACTAATCAATACCTCTGTTGAGAAAATTGCCAAAAAATCGCCAAAGTGGCGAGAAATCGCGATTTTTTGGGAAAAAATCGCCAAAAACTCACGGGTCAACGGCAAAAAATCGTTTGAGTAAAAAAATTTAGAAAAGCCGCGGGTTTAAGGGTCCGTGAGGGGTTTTTTTTGTTTTATTTGTGCATTTAGCCAAGGAGGAGAGCCAAGCCATTCAACCAGCCAAGGAAGAGTTTACCATTGGGATTTTGTGGATTCAAGGGTCAAATTTGTGGATTTGGCATTGGAAGTTTTAGTCCATTTCACAGTTTTTACATTTGGAGGTAAGTAAAAAAATTTGCCCATTATTACTCATTTTTTCACCATAGATTTTCATAGGTTTTCCTTCAAAATAGATTTTTGATGGATCAAAACCCATTTTTTTCCATTGTTATGTGATTTTCTTTCTTGCCGTGTATGCCCAAAAACGTTTTTGGGATTTTCTTGCCCTAGGTCTATGTAAATTAGTTTAAAATTTTTTGTGTCTATTTCGGGTTCAAAACCAAGTTTGAATGCTAGATACATAATTGATTTATCTCTGATTTTTAAATTTTCATTTTTTCATCAATAACACATGCTAAAAAACGATTTTTTTTCCCTAGGTTCATATTTTTCCATATTAAAGATGCCAAAGCCATTGGATCCATTCTGGGAGTATGGTGAGCCTGATCCTCCAGGGAATCGACAACATCTCAGATGCAAGCTATGTGGGAAAGCAATGTTCGGTGGGGTATACCAGCTAAAATACCACCTTGAGAAAATTCCAGGGAATGAGGTGGAGATTTGTACCGAGTCAAGCGAAGAACTTGTTGCGAAGGCCACAAAAGCAACTGAAGAGTATTCAACAAACAAAAAGTACACAGAAGCCAAGAAAAAAGAAATGGCTTCAAGATCCAGGTCAAGGGGAAGCACACACACTCATGGGGCAATGGGAGTGGAGTCTAGTGAGATCCACTCCTCACAGTCTGTAATGCCTACATCAACATCATCATATTTTATGCCAAGAACCACACCCGGTGCACAACCATCTATCAAGTCCATGTTGAAAAAAAAAGAGAAAGAAGAAGCGAACAAACTTGTGGGTAGATGCCTTGGAGTGATATTCCATTCAATTTTGCTAGAAACCCATTCTATGTGTCCATGTGTGTCCATGTTTGAGGCTGCTAGTATTGTTAGTCTGGGGTATAAGCCCCCCACTTATGAGGAGTTTAGAGGGCCCATCCTTCAAAATGAAAAGGCCGATTGCACTCAAAGGTTGCAGGAGCTTCGAGATTCATGGCAGTTCACAGGATGCACGGTGATGTCAGATGGTTGGACTGATGGGAAGGGTAGGACCCTTATCAATTTCTTGGTTCATTGTCTCAAGGGGACAATGTTTTTGAAATCTGTGGATGCATCTGCACATGTCAAGGATGCGGCATTACTTTGTGATTTGTTGGACGGGTTCATCCAAGAGGTAGGTCTGCAACATGTTGTCCAAGTCATAACGGACAATGCTGCAATTTATGTGGCTGCTGGTAGGATGCTTATGTCCAAGTATCCTACACTGTTTTGGACTTCTTGTGCCGCTCATTGCCTTGACTTGATGTTAGAGGATATGGGAAAGCTTGATTGGATCAAGGAGACCATTGATTCAGCGAGGAGCATCACAAAATTCATATACAATCATGCTTTTGTACTTAGCGTGATGAGACAATTCACATGTGACAAAGAGTTGGTGTGTCCTGCCATCACACGCTTTGCCACTAGTTTTATTTCTCTTCAGTCTCTTTTGAATTCTAGGTGGGAATTGCAGACAATGTTCCTTTCACCTGAGTGGCGTGCTTTATCATTTAGCAGTAAATGAGAGGGGCAAGCCATTATGAGGCTAGTTGCATACCAGGAGAGCTTATGGGATGCGGTGAATGAGGTGTGCACCATCAGTGAACCTTTGGTAAAGGTTCTTTGCTTAGTCGACGAGGACAAGCCCACAATGGGCTACCTATATGAGGCCATGGATAGGGCCAAAGAGTCCATTCGTGCTTATTATGTGGACAAGGGGGATCAAGGGCATGAGAGAAAAGAAATGATATGGATGGTGATTGATGACCGATGGAACCACACACTCCATCGCCCCATTCATGTTGCAGGGTTATACCTCAACCCTGCATTCTCCTACAGTTATGTCTTCAAGTTTGATTCAGAGGTTATGTCTGGCTTCTTTGAGTGTGTCCAGAGGATGGTGCCAAGTGCAACTGACCGATTAGAGCTTTCCCAATAGTTGGAACTTTATAAGAGGTCCATTGGCTTATTTGGGTTTGAGATGGCCACAAATGACAGGAAGAACATAATGCCAAGTAAGTTTCACCTTGTTTTAACTTTTAACTTTTAAGTTTCAAAATTCATTTTTCAAATTTCAATTTGTCTTCTCTTATGTTTCAACTTTCTCTAATTCGTTGTAGATACTTGGTGGGA
>ML792760.1:80846-107057 GCA_009831015.1 Picea engelmannii
TGATGAAGTGACAGTGTGTATCAACATGTTTGGTACGCTCGTGGAAGACTGGATTCTTGGCAAGTTTCATTACCCCTTGATTGTCACAGAACAAGGGTGTAGGCTCTCTCTGCTGCATCTGCATATCTGATAACATCCTCCTGTGCCAAACTGCCTCGCATGCACCTTTCAATGCTCCTCGATACTCTGCTTCTGTCGATGAAAGGGCGACTGGATGTTGTTTCTTGCTGGTCCATGTGACTGCACCCGTGCCAAGGCTGAAGACATATCCAAAGGCGGATTTTTTGTCATCAACAGAACCTACCCAATCTGAATCTGTATACCCACACAACCTCGTGTCTTTGCTTCTGCTGTACAAAATACCAAAGTCAAGTGTCCCTTTCACATATCTTAGCACTCGCTTTGCTGCTGTCCAGTGCTCTACTTTCGGCACTGTCATAAATTTGGAAATGAAGCTCACAACAAAACTCAGATCAGGTCTAGTGGTTGTAAGATATATCAAGCTGCCCACTAGCTGTCTGTATAGTAACTCACTGACTGCCTTTGAGTCAATCTTGGCTTAAAGTTTCAACCCTTTCTCCATAGGTGTAGAGGAGATTTTGCAATCCTCCATCCTGAACTTATCCAATAAACTCCTAACATACTTTGCTTGTGAGACAAAAATACTGCTCCATGTTTGCCAAACTTCTACACCCAGACAATAGTGTAGGAGGCCTAGATCTGTCATGTCAAATGCTCTGCTCATGTTGGATTTGATCCATGTAATTGCATCTTCCTCACTACCTGTAATAATGATATCATCCACATAAACAACCAGAAGAATGATCTCATTACCAACTCTTTTGACATATAAGTTGGAATCTAAAGGACTCCGCTGGAACCCTTGTTGAACCAAATACCTGTCAATCTTGATGTACCACGCCCTCGGTGCCTGTTTTAGACCATATAGAGCTTTCTTTAGTCTGCAAACTAGATGCTCCTTCCCTGCAACCTGAAACCCCTCTGGTTGGCATTGAGGAAGGCACTTTTCACATCCATCTGGTGGACCTTCCATCCTTGTTGTGCTACCATGGCTAGAACAAGACGAATAGTGCTCATCTTCGTTGTAGGAGCAAAAGTCTCCTCATAGTCAATGCCTTCTCGCTGAGAGAATCCTTTCGCAACTAACCATGCTTTGTACTTGTCAAGTGTATCATCTGCCTTGTACTTGACCTTGTACACCCATTTGCAGCCAATGGGTTTCTTCCTTGATGGAAGAGCTGTGAGATCCCAAGTCTGATTTTTCATCAAACTTTCATGTTCGGTCTCCATGGCCTTTTCCCATTCAGGTCTTCCTTTTGCTTCCTTGAATACCTGAGGCTCATAGATCTCCTGAATACTGGCCATAAGAGCAAAGTTGACTATGCCAGTGTGTTGTTTACTCTTACCTCGTGATGATCTTCCCTTGATCATCTCTCCTATCCGAACATCTCTAATGGTGTTGTGCCACCACTTGGGTCTTTTGGAATCCCTGGCTGCCAAGTCAGTATTGCCACCATGACTTGGGCTTCCTGCTTCAGAATGTACTAATCTGACTGACCTAGGAGACTCATCCTGTTTTGACTCCTCATCATCATGCTCAGAATCTTTCCCCCCTTCAGGTGGAGCTATCGGAAGCTTGACACCTAAATCTTCAATGACTTCTGGTTGCTCAGTAACTCTGAATGCGGGAGGAGTATGGAAGGGTCCAACCTCCTCATCAACAACAAAATCTCTGCTAAAGCTCACCTTATCAGTGTCAACATCAACTAATCTGTAAACTTTATGGGTGTCGCTGTACCCTGTAAGCATCATCTTCTTACTCTTCAGATCTAACTTGGTTCGTTTCGCAGCTGGAATCCAAGTGTAAGCAGTAGAACCAAAGACCTTAAAGTGACTTACTTTGGGCTTTCTTCCAGACCATGCTTCCTCTGGAGTCTTTTGCTTTACCGCCATCATGGGAGATCTATTCAGCAAGTACACTGCTGTGAACACTACCTCTGCCCAAAACCTGTTAGGAACACACCTGTTCTGCAACATACATCTGGACATCTCTGTGATAGTGCGGTTTCGCCTTTCAACCACCCCATTTTGTTGTGGAGTATAGGGTGTGGTGTATTGTCTCTCGATCCCATGTTTAGCACAAAAATTATTGAATTCTTTGGAGCCGAATTCTCCACCATTATCAGATCTAAGAGAGGTAATATGACAACCTGACTCATTCTCGACTAATGCTTTAAAGTTTTGAAATTTTTTAAACACGTCAGACTTCAACTTCAAAAAATACACCCACATTTTCGTATTGAAATCATCAACAAACAGAAGGAAATCCCTGACACCGGTTTTTGATGTCGTGTTCATTGGTCCACATACGTCTGCATGAACCAGCTAAAGGACCCTCTGCACTCTCCAAGCTTGTCCTTCGTCAAATGGCGCTCGTTGTTGCTTCCCTGCCTAGCAAGCTCCACAAACTCCCTAAATCTTCTGCTAAATGTCTGGAAGTCCATCTACCAATTTCTCTCGTGCCAACTGAGAGAGGTAGTTAAAATTGAGGTGCCCATACCTCTAATGCCATAGTGTGCAGATGTCTGATGCACTCTTCGCTGCCAGTGCATGCTCTCTGCCCTGCCCAATATCCACCAATCTGAACAGACCATGGTCCTCCACACCAAGAGCAACGATCTTCTTGGTATTATTGTCAACGATATAACAGTTGTGATTGCTAAAGTTGACATCCAAGTGAGGAGAGTGCCTCATAATCTGACTAACTGATAGCAGATTAAGCTCCATACCTGGCACATAGTGGACGTTGAGAAACATAAGCATCTTTCCTCCGAAGGAAATCTGAACATTCCCCTTGCCAACTATATTATACTCCTCGCCTCCACCGAAGATCACCGAGTCTTTGGATGGACTAGGTGTAAACTCTGTGAACCAATCTTTTCGATTGGTGAAATGCTTGGATGCGCCTGAATCAACAAACCAAGTAGCTGACTTGGACTGATCTGCTTGTGTACAGGCCATAAAGGCATAGAAGGCTGCCTCCTTCTCCTCCGTGTGCTCTGCGACATGGGCCTTCTGTTGAGACCCTCCGTGGTTGTGTTTCTGATCTGCCAACCGCTTTCTGCAGTGCTTCTTCATATGGCTAGTATTGCCACAGTAATGACAAGTGATGGTCTTCAGGATTTTGGTGGCATCCTCATCATTGCCTGGACCAGGTTTCCTTGTCCATTTGCCTTTGCCTTTAGCTTTGGCTGCAAAGGCTTGCTCTGAACCCTCTGTCTCACTGCTGCTCCCACACTGCTTCTTCCACTTGTCCTGCTGCAAGAGCTTATTGGATAGCTCTCCAAACTTCAGGTCAATGTCTATAGCTGTGATGTTCAGGGTCTCAATGAAGTGCTCGTAGGACCCTGGCAAGTTGTTCAGCGTGATCACCACCATGTCATCTTCTGCCATCTTCCGACCAATGGCCTCCAACTGCTCCCGGATGTCCTTGATATTGAGTAAGTGCTCTTGGAGAGAGGCACCCTCACTCATCTTGATCGAGAACAACATATTCTTTAAAAAGAATGCTCGACCCTTATTTGAAATCTCATGGGTCTTTTTCAACTGTTTCCAGATCGCTGCAGCAGTCTTCCCATTCTAAACCTCAGGTAGCATCTCATCTGTCACGGACAATTTGATCAGCATCACGACCTCTCTATCTTGGCCATCAAACTTGTCCTGGTCTTTACCTGCAACCGTGGGACGAGGACTTGTGCCCAGAACAACATCTGACAGGCACTGGTACGCAAAAATGGCCAACATGCGTTGCTTTCAGGTATTGTAGTTCTTCCCAGAGAACTTTTGGTTGCCTTCCAACATGATGTTGGTCAATGTAGCCATAGATGATCGTAAAATATTAAACTTAGCAGATAAATAATGGCAAAATACCTGCAATCTGGCTTTTAAAACCAAAATATCAAATGAACCCGGCTCTGGCTGATCCAAAACCATTTTAGCTCCTTGAGTGTGCTATGTTGGCGATCCCTCGATCCGTCACTGCCGGCAGCAGTCCCTAGGTCTTCACGTGCTCCCAGACTCCGTGGCCCTAACCTCGCTCTGATACCATGTAACGGAAATCGAGCACACACAGAAACCAAGATAACTTGAATAAGTTTATCTGTCTTTATTCAATCAATGAAATAAGAGAGCAAATAGCTTTCTTATATAGGTTACAATCAAGTAGAGTCAAACCATTTTATGAATGTGGGATAAAGTGAAAATATAACCTAAAAGCAAATATCTGACCTAAAAGAAAATAAATTAACCTAAAGTCACTTTGACTTTATTAATGCTTAAGTCTAATTTCTAATTGACCATTATAAACTAATATTTAATTTAACATGTTAAATTAAATTAAACTTCCTTATTATAGATAGCCAATACAATGCCAAGAGATAACTCAAACAAATACAGAAAGTCCTCTCCCAAGAATGCGCCTCTCTCTCTTCTCCAATTGCAGCTCCGAAACTTGCTTCTCAATGAACAAGTGAGTGTGTATCTAAATGAGGCGCTAGCCTCCTTATTTATACAACTCTAGCACGTGTGGACGGAGGTGTCTCTTCACTGGCAGGGCCGACTTCTTCTTTTGGGTGGTTATAACCACCTTTAATATATTCTGGGGCCGACTTCTTATTCTGCCTATTACAATTATGTTTTGACCAATCCGCAAAAGGGGATTTGGTTTTTTACAATAACCGACATGATCAATCCACAATAGGGGATTGATCTAATGAATAATACAACAATAATAATTAGAATACACTTTGCAGTTACATTATTTCAACAAAAAGTACGGTCTATTGCGGAAGATAAAGTCACTGGCTTCCTTGGTCTCAAATACGAAAGCATAAAACCCTCTTCCACAGAAGAAATGATGCCGCTGTCCTTTAATGAGGGTTTTCCAATCTTTTGCAGCCAAGTCGCCATTGTCCTGGGAGAAGCCAAATACTGGTAAACTGGCCAATAAGGCCTCTATCTGCAAAGGCTAGGGCTTTGTGTTTTGAGGCTGTCAGAGGAAGCTTTAATTCCGGGATTTTCTCCAATCTCTTAACAAATCTGGTCAGCTGGGTTTTGGAGGTCTTCCTATGAGCAGAGACCATTGCTTGAATGGCTAAGGCATCAGCATCTGGAGGGGTTTGCGACCCCCCTCCAGGAGGCACATTCATTGTGCTCAGAGAGGATTGATCAAAGGGTTTGCTAGGGTTTCAGAAATCAATGCTCTATCTCATGGCTTTCTACTTGTAAAGTTATTATGAGAAATTCAGAGTCCTTTTTCAGTCTTCATGGAGATTGTGGGTAATTGATTTTTCAACTTTGCATGTGTGAAATTTCTTCTCAATGTATGAATTAGAAGTTGACTCAGATAATGCTAAGAAAATTGAACTGCATGTGGTTAAGATCATCTGGGCTTGAATGGCTAGCTTTTGTAATTTAAGAATATGTTCTGTACTGTTTGCTTATTCATTCTAAAGTTTCTTATTAAATCTGCCACTGGATATCCAAAGGTCAAATTAATGATATAGTGTTAGCACAAAAATTTGATAGCCTGTCCTGGGTTTAGTTATTCTTCTTAAAGCCTCCAGATTTATTCACACGTGCCATTCATTTGAAGTATGTCTGTAATGAAGTTATACTTTTGTCCTTGAAAAGTATTATATTTCCTTTTTTCTTTTCTGGCCAATATTTTAGAAAGACAGCAACAGAGTCATTATTGGATGGGTTATCTGATCTTCCATTTAGATGATCAATTTCGTCTTCACGTGAAATTCTCAAATTTCAAAAGGTTGTAAGTAATTCTAGAGTAGTTCGTAGAAGGAATGAAAAGAAGAAAATTTATTGAGTCTGCAGGCTAGGAACTGTGGTCAATGGTGGTGGATGTTATAGCGCAGATACTGCATTATGGAGTGCCTAAAGTATCTCTGGTGTAGATATGAAGTAACAGTACATGGTAAAAAGTTCATATAATTATATACCAATTCACAGCTGGTCAGTTACGAGAGATATATGATATGCATCTCTGAGTGGTCAGAAGAGAAGAGTAGATTGTTTTATGCAGGATATCATTGCTTCATGGTATCATTCTCACTGTAATCGGGCATTGTCTTTAAATATTCTTTTGTCATGAAACAATACTAGTAAAAGGTTTCACATGTACCCTTTACTCAGCTGAAATGCTTTGAGCAGTCAACAAGATCGATGGCTTGAAAATTTGAATCTGAATTTGTTTCATGTAATATAGAGTAGTTAACCTTCAAGTTGGTAAAGATGAGAAATTTTCCATAGGTTAAAGTGTGCATGATAATTTCAATTAACTATTAATTCTTAAATATAATAAACGACGGATCCAAGCGAATATGTTATAGAAGTTCTTGTTAGATTAAATTCATCAATCAAGTAAAATCTTTCTAGGACTTGTTACAGATTGAGAATATTCTTTTGTAACTATATTTGCTTCTTGTAAATATGTCTGTTTATATGCTGAATTGGAATCTGATCTGTCAGATGTTGTTTCATAGTGTGCTTGAGAAGACAAGGAATAAATAGCAGACATTATTCATTTATCCTGTTTTCTGCAGGTCATCTATTTTATATTAATTCATTTCAGATGGTTGTTCCATTCAGTATGTTATTGCTTGATACGAGCTGAGATTGCTCTCCTTTTGCTGGGAACATGTATGGCTTATAAATCCATGAACTCAATCCAATTCAAGTTTTTGAAAAAAGAGTTTATTGTCTGTAGGCTCCTGAGTTGCATTTGGAGGTTCATAAACAAATCTTTAATCCACAGTCTGTTGCTGCTGGCTCCTCGACTGTATCAAATTTGAAGGTACTGTATAAACTATTCAATTATTTTCTCCACCTGAATTGAAATAAATGATTCTGTTGAATGCTTGAAGCAATATTGATCGTATTTCTTTTAACTAGATCCTCTTAATTAACTATCTTGAGGAGTTTTGGATAACTAAAATTATAATTCCAAAATCTTTTGAAAATAATATCCATTATGTTTCTTTGAAATGGTACTGGTGCAGCTACTGCTTCTACTGCCCGTGTCAATGTAAAACTGCTTAAGATGTTCTTGGCAGTGAAGTGTGTTTTTACAACACCAATAAACCAATGCCTAAGTAGGGCCTTTTCGGGGCAGGGAACAAAACCCGGTGAAACAATCTTCCAAGAATGTTGGTTGTTGGTTGAATTTTAAGGAACAACAAAAATATTAGAATTGAACTATTGTATTGTCAATGCAATTGGCAACATATCATGGAACCGTCTTTGCAGTTAAAGACTACAAATTGAAACCTATATGGTTGAAATCATTCTAGAAATCCTAGAAGTGTTATAAATCGAAGCCGTGATACTATGAGCACACAAAGATGAGAAGAGACAATGAGACACAAGTATACAATGTAGATAAGTATGTGAGAAGAGAATAATCTATGCAACAAACAAGGACAAGGCAGAGATTGGAGATAAGATAAGATAATTTTATTAATGTTCGATTGATGACCACAAATGTAGGTCAAAGGGACTGCTGAGTACAATGATGTCATTACAATTCAGGAGTACCAAAAGGTCTCCTATAAAAGGCAAGATGCAGAAATTAAAGTAGAGTAAGGTAGAGTAGAGAGTGAGAACCAAGCTGAGGCATGAACTGTTACGATCTGATCCTAACCTCTCTTAGTTGATCATTAGTTAGCAGGATATATTTTCCATGTAATAAAGGCCGACATTAGTTAATAAGGCCTATTAAATAAATGTGAACAAGTCAATGTAAGAAGACCTAATAGAAGCTTCCGCTTCTAGAAAGATCTTCCTCTAGAATGTTCTCTAGAAGATAGAATTAGTATAAATAAGAGTAGGAGGTATGAGAAAGGATGTCTTGAGAATTATTGTAATAGGGCATTGTTCTATTGAAGGTTGCCCCCTCAAAGAGGCAAGTGAACATTGCTCCCGTTTCAATAAAAGGTATTATTTTTGGTGTGCTCTTCTCTATATTTTGTTGTTCCATTGGTAATTTTTGTGATATTTCCTGTCTTTGCTCAAAATAACATAACCAGGTGTATAACAAGTGGTATCAGAGCTCTTTCCTGGGTAGGAATTGTGGGTTATTTTTTTTCAAGGTTGAGACATATTCCGGCTTCTTCAAGCTACAGTAATATGTCGATCAATGCATAAATCCGCAATCGGGGAAGCATACACATTGGGAATACAAGAGGTTTTTAAGCTCACATTATTGGACACCCTTGTAACCCCTGTTGGTACCCCTTTGAGTGGTAGTGCATCAGACAACACCTGTATATGGACTGGCCTAGGTATCCTGAAACCCTCCATAGATAAATCAATCGGCCGCCTGACTGCTATAGTATCACCGAGAACAACACTCGAGAAGATACTCTCTAGTACCTGGGTAATCGAGTAGTACGACTAAGGGAACAGTGGAGCCTCCTTAGTTGGTGCCCTGAGATATTGGGTTGAGTACTACTGTTCAACCCTTCATGTATATTAGAGAGTTATAGCACAGGGCAAACCCTTGTCCATAGCCACCCTGCGAACCGTAACCAGGGGGAACATCCCATAGAAGGTACAAACAAGGTTTTTTGGCCGCGCAACCTTGCCTCCTACATTCTAGTTGCGAATTGACTACACATTTTTTACAGTTAAGAATTTGGGCATTCCAAAGCTGCAGAAGTATTCAGACCGGAGTATAACTCCGTATGAGTAAGAGTATAGTGGTCCCACCCGCAGCGTTATTTGAGACCTATCCCATTGGATTCCTCTCTTTGTCCTGATCACAGTGGTACCCTTCATTTTTAAGCTGTTTTTTTTCTTGTGGACTTGACCCCTTCTTGGCACCCTTATTTGAGACCTATTCCATTGGATTCCTCTCTTCGTCTTGATCACAGTGGTACCTATCATTTTTTGTGGACCAAATTCCTCTCCCGGCACTCTTGTTTGCTATCAAGCCCAACAAACTCCATATCTTGTGCTGATCACTAAGGTATTACTCTACCTAAGCCTCCACAATGGCCCCTACCACCCGTGCTCAAACCCTGGACGAATTGCAAACTAAGGTAACCAAATTGTGCGAGGAGCTAACCCACGGCCCGAACATCCTCTCCAAACAATTTCAAGAGGAGCTACGCCAGAGCCTGAATACCCTTTCCAACCAATTTCAAGACTTTCTAACGCACCACTAGCACCACCAGGCTTTGCAACCGGAGTCCCACCCTCACACTTCTCATTCTTCCCATTATGAGAACCCTCATCTTTCCCACTCCCCTTGGGCTCTCCCAACTCCTGGAATAGGGTGCCCAATGTTGAGATGCATAAATTTGATGGCTCAAACCCGACTGAGTGGGTATCTCAAATGGAACAATACTTCTCCCTCCATGATATACAGGACGATGAGACCAAACTCCATGTGGGAGAACTGTACTTGGATCAAGAATGATGGCAATGGTGGCAATGGCATAAGAAATGTTATGCAAGACTACCAAATTGGACCATGTTCACCAAAGCAGTTTGTGCCCATTTTGATAGGGAATCTCATTTTTTGGGACAACTCACCAAGTTGCGGCAACTAGGGCCAGTAGTATACTTCATCTCTGCATTTGAACAGTTGGCTATCAAAACTGAGGGTTTATCTGATGAGTTTTATCTGGAGTGTTTTCTTGTGGCTTAAAGGATACCATTCGGGGTCATGTTTGCATGCACCATCCGACTACCTGGTTGCAGGCATGCACATTAGCTCTGGAAGCTAAGACCATTATTCAGGCTCAACCCCTTCGTTCTGTTGTTGTCGTTATCCCCCACTTTTAGGGATAACTAGGAGATTATGTCTCGAGGCCCACAGGTCCTAGACATGGAGTATCGAGAGCCAGATCGACTTGAGCATGGCCCTGGAGGGCCCATCTTTTCTCCCTTTCAGCGCCTCCACTTTGTCAGCAACAACAACATCCATCACCTTCGGCTTGGTCCTGTATCAGAGATGGTTCTTGCTCCATGAGGTAATGAGTCCAGGTATCATGGTATGTCACTTTGAAACTCAAAACCTTTAAATATGTGCATTTAATTCCTTTTGTTTTTAACAAATGATTGGATCTTATACTTGTCCACTTGACCATGTCTGGGGGGAATGACATGATGCCCTAGTAAGCCTGTGCCCATAGGTTTTGAGTTGCCACTGGGCAAGGTTTCTGAAAAGTCATCGTTCGCTCCTGTCATACTTACCACCTTTTCATCTTGCTTCCCACTCATCCATCCCATTACATTGGTTCGGGCATTGGGTTGGCCAATCATTTAAGGGTTGCACCTTGCCTTGTGGGAAGAAGGGGCTAAAGGCCCAGAAGGCAAAAGATAAAAGCCTAAAAGTAAAACCTCGAGATGCTTCGCCCAGGGATCCCCGAGAAAGCAGTAAAAGGCTTCTCAGCAAGAAACAAGAGGGACCCAGTAAAAATAATAAAACAAGACCTAGTAAGAGGATAGGGGCTCTCATCATGAGCCAACCTATTAGGCCCATGGGTATCTAGCAGTATGACACTACTGGCAGCTGGTTACGACACCAGGGTAGTGGCTCTTGGTTGCATGGCCAAGAGAAAGGGGGTCTCATCACGAGCCAACTTTCTCATTTCTGTGAAAGTACTTGTAGGTAACACTGTCACCACTGGTCACCACGCCAGGGCAGTGTCCCCTGATTAGCTTCTTGAAGGAAAAAAACAAAAAAGAATAAAGAATAAAAGGCATGAATGGGCTTGGAAACATTTGCATCCAGGACAGGTGCAGCATGCCTTGTACAAAGGCACCCACAGGTAAGCCACACATTTCCCTGCTTTCACTGCACCCCTTGTGAGGACATCCCTTATCCACCTCACCCATTTACATGACTTGGATGTAATCTCTTCTGGAAACATACCTTTTCCAGTGGACATTAGCCCAATAGGACACCCTGTCACTTTCCCCAAACTTGTATTGCAGACTTGTATAATGTCTTTGAGCACTTAACTGGGGTAATAGGGGTTTTATGCACATGTTTAATAATATTGATGATGAGATGTGATTGGCATTGCTATGATCCCTGTGACTTATGAGCCCATGGAGGGCGTAGCTGTTGATGTGCAGGATCATGCCTGACGGATAGGTACACATGGTGAGATGATTAGTTTGGACCTCCATGGGGCTGAAGAGCCCGCTAGATGGATGCTGAGACCCCAACAGGGGGCAAAGACAGGACAGAGGGGTTTGCACCGGAGAAGAGGAGGACGTTCCACAGAGGCACCCTGGCAGAGCCTGACCTAGGGGGGTTGTGCCCTCTTCATTGGAATGTTGGCCTTGGAAGGCCCTGGACGTCACCCAGGAGGCGCATGACGTCATCCAGCTTCATGGACGTTTTGGGAGACAGTCATGGCATTTTGGCATTGTGGCAGGTTGGAGAAGCCCAAGGAGGGCTAACGTTTTGCTTTAGGAGGCTGCATTTTCCCTAGAAAGGGCTAACGTCACCCTAGAAGGGGCATGACGTCTTGCTTTTGCTTGATTAGGGTTTCATTTATGACAATTTAATGTAAAACAATATTATTGTGTATTTTGGCCTTGTCGGCCTTTTGATGACCTAAAAAGTAATTAAGGTCATTGCTACTGTATAAATTGAGGGTTTTTACTCTCATTTTTTCATCATCTTTCACTCACTCATTAGTGAGGTCTGAAATTTGCGCCCTATCTTAGGGTTTTGGCTGAAATTGTGAGGTGCACTTGTTGAAGGAAGATTTTTTTGGACTATTTTGGCATTTCTTCTTGGTGGAAGGTTTACAACTAGGGTTTGGCTACTTAAATGCATGGTTTATGTAAGTGAATTTCTGCAACACTTCTTAATTGAATGGTTATGGTTTATTTTACTTGCATTTTGTTATTATAATTTGTTGAATTAAACACTAGGTGACAAGCACATGCTAAAGGTCCTTGTCTCATGTCCCTACCAAGTTAAGAGCTATTTGATTTTGCTAAAGTTAGATAGAGCCTTGCCATAGCAACACTCTACTTCTATTCTTCTAAACCTAGCCGTTCTTATCTTGTTGTTTAGCTAAGGAGAAAAATGCACCAAGGCCTAGGGTTTCTACACCTTGGGGAGCCGTTTTTCCCTAGGGTTTGTTTTGTGAAGCCTTGCTTTAGCAACACATCACTTACAGACTCTCTTGTCTTAGACCTTATCAATCATTATTCAAACTAGCCATTTTCATTATTGCCATTGAGCTGAAGAAGGAGGAGAGAGCACTAAGGCCTAGGGTTTCTACACCTTAGTGAGCCTCTCTCCCCTAGGGTTTCATTATTGAGGCCTTGCTTTAGGAACACCTCAACATTTAACCCTCTTGTCTTTGGCCTTTCATTATCATTTAGTCCTTCAACCTTTGCAGCCTTCTTTTGACTCCATTAGCCCTAGTAGTGCACTGGTCTAGGACCTTTTGTATTGAGTAACTTGATCACAAACAAATTTCTAAACTTTGAGCAATTACTAACCTTTCTAACCCTAGCCTAGACTAATCTTACTAACCCTATTGTTTCTATCTTTTGCTTGTGCTATAAACATATTCATTGTAGCATCTATTTGTCTTTAAAGCAATTGAGTGATTAAATAAATCATTGCTTCAAGTATTGTTACATTGATGATAAATTGCCATTGTTTATTGTGAAGCTTCATTAACATTTATTGTGAAGTGATATTGTGTAATCATTGCTATTGTATAAACATTGATTTACTTCATCAATATTATTGCTCAATTGCCTATTATCAGAAAGTCATTGATTATATGAAGTACTAACCAACAAGTAAGCTTGCACATGTATAGTTTCTTTGATGCTTTGTCTCGGGCAGGTACACTTCTGGTTACTCTTATCTTTATTGGCTATTAAGTCGGACTTTCTGTTCGGTGGTGACTTGTGAGGGGGAATAATTATCACTTAGCCTTTTAACCTTTTGCCTTCTCAAAACCCCAGGTCATCGGGGACATCTCCCCTTCCCTAAACAGAAAGAGCCATCCCATTGAGGTGACAATGGTGGGATTGGTTCAGTTACGCCAGCTTGACCTCCTTTCATCCTTCTTCTACCTTAACTACACACTGTGCGATAACAGTAACCAACTGCCCTCGTCCAGGGGCAACCTTTGCTCCGACACAAACTTTGAAGGTCCAAAAGGTATTTCCAACAGAAATGGTTGAATGTTGGAAGCAAGGACTGTGCTATTACTGTGATAAAAAGTATTCGCCGAGCCATAATTGTCGTGAACAAAAGTTATTCCAAATTGATGCATCAACTTCCACATCCTCCGAGGACATATTATGAGATAATGAGGCCACTGACACAACACAAGGGACACACAACCAACTGTCCCCATCTCAGATCTAGTCCCACCTCGTGGAATCGGAGGAACCTATCATCTCCCTCCATGCCCTCGCGGGTATTTCTACTCCACAGACATTAAAAATCAAGGGCTACATCAAACATAGGCTGGTAGTGGTGTTGATTGATAGCGGTAGCACCCATAATTTTATTCATTGCAGGATAGATGAGGAGGTCAATTGCTTTGTTAGACCAGTTGTTAATTTTCAAATTCTCATTGCTAATGGTGGTACAATGAAATGTGGGGATCGATGCGAGAATGTCAAACTCCAAATAGGCGATTATGACCTGAAAACTCACATGTTCTCCATTGCCATAGGTGGTTGT
This sequence comes from Picea engelmannii, assembly GCA_009831015.1. Lineage (NCBI taxonomy): Eukaryota > Viridiplantae > Streptophyta > Pinopsida > Pinales > Pinaceae > Picea > Picea engelmannii. The sequence continues at coordinate 94,624 of ML792760.1, forward strand.
GATATTGTCTTGAGTGTTGAATGGCTTTGCACCTTGGAACCGATTACCATGGATTGTCAAGAATTATATATGAGTTTTACTCAAGATGCTCACACCTATACCCTCAAAGGCCTACAAGTTGGCTCCCCAGAAATGATCAGTTCTCACCGGATGGAGTAACTCCTAAAGAAAGGCCACCATGATGTGATTGCTCAAATTAATGGCATACGGGTACATGATCAATCATCCCCAACAGTACATCATGATCTGCAACTAGTTTTGTATAAGCACCACAAGGTCTTTGAGACACCCACGAACCTACCCCTTTCTAGGGGTGAGCATGATCATCTCATCCCTCTCCTCTCAGGCAGTCAACCCCCCAATGTACGTTCCTACATGTATCCCTTTACTAAAAAAATGAAATAGAAAAATAGTGTAGGAATTACGAGAGGCGGGGGTAATTTGCCCAAGTACAAGCCCATATTCATCCCGTGTTGTGATGGTCTTAAAAAAGGAAGGGTCATGGTGCATGTCTAGATTTCCACGCCCTTTATAAATTGACAATTAAGGATAAGTTTCTCATTCCTGTCATTGATGATCTATTGGATGAACTCTAGGGTGCATGTTTCTTCACCAAACTAGATCTTCGCTCAGGCTATCACCAAATTCGAATGAATGAAGTAGACATTCCCAAGACTTCCTTCAGAACTCATGAAGGGAATTACAAATTCTTGGTAATTCCTTTTGGCCTTTGCAATGCCCCATCTACCTTCCAAATTCTCTTGAATAAACTCTTGAAGCCCTATCTTCAGCAGTTTGTTCTAGTTTTCTTTGATGACATCCTCATTTACAACCGCACTTGGGGTGCCCATCTACACCATGTGGACAAAGTACTTCAATTGTTACATGACACATTGTGGGTTGTGATGGGGTAAGGGTGGACCCCAAAAAGATTCAAGCCATGCAGGAGTGGTCGAGACCCCAAGGTAAAACAACAACCAGATGTGCTCTTCCGATCTACTGCGCTCCCTGCCCAATCTGCATCAACATATCCCTGCAAACTCATGTCTGTATTGGAGGCATATCTCAGGCCATATCCAACTGTGCCTCGTAGATATCTCAATACATGCTTTGCTGCTATCCAGTGAGTCTGTCTCGATCATGTATCACGAATCCCTCTAGCTACTTGATGTAAACTTGTTCCTCAATCTCACCATTGAGAAAAGTTGTCTTTACATCCATTTGATGTAGTTCCAACCCATAGATGTAGCTAGTGCAATGATAGTATGGATGGAAGTGTATCGGGCTATAGGAGCAAATGTCTCCTCATAATCAATTCCCTCCACCGGTGAGAATCTTCTGGCCACAAATCTCGCTTTGTACTTCTCGACACTTCCGTCAGCTGCATGCTTGATCTTATAGATCCACTTGGAAGTCACTAAAGACTTCCCTTCTCGTCTCAGAACAATATCCCACACACCATTTTTCATGATGGACTGATACTCTTCTGTTATGGCATCTTGCCATACTTGCTGACCTGTTGCTTCTCCATGACAAGAAGGCTCAGTATCAATGATGTGGCTCATGGTTGAAACATAGATCGAAAATCTATGTGGTCTCTTTCACTCTCAGAATGTGCCTAGAGGAGTTGCATGTCCCTCTGCCTCCTGCAGAGTTTGTCGAACCCAGGCAAGCCTTTTATGGCCTACTGCAATGTCTCTGGGAACATCAACTGGAGCAACTGGATCAATGACTTTCTCCCTCTGAACTGCTGAAGGGGGAGAAGGTATTGTCTCTTCCTTCTTCTCAAATAGTTTGACTCCCTCTGAGTCAAGTGACTCCCTTTAAAGTTTGAAGGATGGACATCTTCCTTTTTCGATGTTGCTAACCTAGACACATCCCATGTCTTCTCAGGTCCTCTACCGTTTCTACAGTACTTTGTTGGCCTCTAGTACTAGGATAATAACCAATATGGCCTTCCGTAGGGATAACAACCAAAATGGCTTCCTGTATTAGGATAATAATCAACCAAGAAAATTTGGGCTCCCGTACCAGGGATAATGGTCCAAGTCATGAGGGCTCCCATACCAGGGATAATACCCTTCATTATCAAAATGAAAGCAACGACATGGTAATGATAAAATCAAATAAGGAATGTAGTACAAGAGTTACCTTAGTCTACAGTCATGCTCAATCTTGCTTTTGGTCCTCCCGAGAAGGCTCAGAAGAAGAAAGCCTCATCTTTCATGTCTTCATCTTTTTGAGGTGGGTCTGGATCAATGTTAGCAGTGGAGTCATGTTGTCTTCCTCTCTTCTTGGTAAGACAATTTCTCGCAAAGTGTCCATGCTTGTCACATCTGAAACACTGGATTTTTGGTTTGTCTTTTCTATGATCATAACCTGAAGCTGATGATGTCTTCTCGCCTTTGAATGCTTGACTAAAGCTTCTTCTATTTCTTCCTCCTTTCTTTGTATGAAAGGCAAGAGCATGATTGTCATCATGAGGGGAGTCTTGCACTCCTCTAGCTATAAGTCTGATTTCTTCTTGGCTACAGTCTATCCACAGACGATCAAAAGTAGGTAGTTCTCCTCTACCACTGATACTTTGAAGAAATGGTTCCCAATGCTTTGGAAGAGCATTGAGAGTGGTCAAGACAAGTTCTTTGTCTGATATAGTTTCTCCAATGGCAGCTAGTTGATCTCTGATCTCTGAAATCTTCATGAAGAAGGTAGCAGCGGTGTCGGCTTTTGTCATCATGATATTTTGAAGTTGGCTCTTCAATGTAAGAGCTCTGAGGGTGTTGTTACTCTCAAACATTTTCTTCAGTGCTTCATACATCTCACGAGTTGTCTTCAGGTTGGCAATACGAGGTAGGAGATCATCTCTCACTGAATAGATGATTATCTTCCTTGCCTTGACGTCATCTTCCTTTCTTTCTTCCTTCTCTTCATCGGTAGTTGTCTCTGGTAAGGCCTTTTGTATCACACTCAATAGGTCATCCTCTTCAAGGGTGATCTGAAGTCTTGACTTCCAGGAACTGAAGTTACTTGATCCATCAAGCCTATCTTCCACCAAGGTTTTGTTCATCATATTTTCAGATTCTTTGCAAACCCTTACCAACTAGGCTAGGAAACCTAACGGCTAGGCTAGGATAGCAATCTTAGGTTTTGTTGGGCTTATGACTCCCAACAATGAGCCTTGAAAGTTAGAAGAACACTGGTGAGCTAAAAAGCTCCTTCAATGAGCTGTAGAAACCCTAATACTGAAATTTCTGCAGAAAATTGCGAAACCCTAGAAACCCTAAGGCCAAAAATCCAAAATTCTCGGAATTGCAATCTGAGAGTTGTTGGAGGTGCGCTGAGGGAGGACGTACACCTCTATGCAATTTTTAGCCCCAACGCTCAAGTATAAAGTGTTGAAACACTCAAAAGGGAGAGGGTCATACGGTTTTCTGGAAACCCTAGGAGGGTCGTACGGTTTTTTGGAAACCCTAGGAGGGTCGTATGGTTCTGCAGAAGAGAGAGGACGGTTGCTTGAAGCTTGTGCAATGGCTTCTTCAAGACCTATGCTCTGATACCATGTTGGATTTTCACTATGCTAGGCTCAAGCATGAGGTTTATTTCATTTTAGCATTTGCTTGACCCATAAACAAATGCAACTACACCATTCACAAGTGTTGCAATAACCAAGATCACAAGAAGTACCATGCACAAGAACACAAGAAATATCCTGGGAAACCCTTCTACTCAAGGGAAGAAAAACCAGCAATCCTTTGCTATGTTCTCAAGAGAAGATCCCCCAACCATAAAACCCTAATGCACACAAGAGGGTGCTTCTACAACCTTGAAACTTGCGCCCAAGAGAGGTGCGCACTTTAGCTCTAAAATGTACTTGCTGAAAGTTCCAAATGACAAGTGACAAGTGTGTTTCCTCAATGGGGAAATCACCTTTATTTATACTAGACCAGACACAACAATAGGTGTGTTTGTTGGCACAACAGGGCCGACCTCAATAACTCAAAAATATAATTAATTATAACAATAAACATTAATTATCATTCACATATGGTGGGGTCGACTTGTACCCTTTACATCACAATTAGGGTTACAAGTAAATCTTACACTTAGACAATATAGTAAGGGATCCACATGTCCACTAGTGCTTAGCCACTAGGGACACGTCTACCTGTGCTCAGCCACAAGGATGTCATACTCAACAGATCTCTATCTCTATTGAGTCCACAGGAGAATCATCTGGAGTACCACATCGTCCCAACTCTCACACAGAGGAGAACAATACACCCATCACATGGGCACACCCAACCACTGGGGGACAACTCAACTCTCACACAGAGGAGAACGATGCCCCATCACATGGGCATGCCCAACACTGGGCTCTCTCATAGGTCGACTCAACTCAGTCACAGAGGAGAACGTATCCTAGAGGATGTCTCACGACGCTGCAATCATCAACAACACCACTGTCAATGTACCATTTACCAGTGACCATGGAGGTGGATAGGCATGTTAAGAGTGAAAATTCATCCTCAAATCTGGTTGCAAATGCATCCATATCAGCTGTAGCAACCATTTGCTTCTTGGGTTTTCCCTTCTTCTTGTTGGGACATTGGATGGCAAAATGCCCAAGCTGATGGCAAGCAAAGCATTTGACTTTGCTGGTGTCAAACTTCTTGCTGCCTTGTTCTGAAGAAGTTCCTTTGACTGAAATCTTCTTGCTCTTCCCCTTGCTCTTTGATGCCAAAGCAAGGTTCTCCTTATCCTCAGATTTTTTTTTTTGCTCTCCACGTTGAGACCCCTCCCGGATCTCTTCTTGAGTAAAGTCATCCCACAACCTGTCCCAAGTGGGCATCTTCTCTCTGCCCACTACACACTTGACAAATACATCCCATTGTTTGCCAAAGCCATTCAACGCTATGCGTACCATCTCTTCTTCAGGAATTATATCCCCTACTACTGCTAGCTTATCTTTGACTTGTGTGAGCCTAGTGAGGTAGGATGTAACACCTTCACCCCTTGCCATCTCGGTGGCATGTAACTTGTCCTTGAGAGCCATATTTTGGTTCTGGTTGTCACTCTGATACAGTTTGGTCAGAGCATCCCACATTTCTTTTTTTGTTTTCTTCTCAGCCAAATGTGGAATAAGATGGTCCTTGACACCATCCAGCAGTATCCTCTGTGCCCTGGCTTCTTCACCTCATGGAGGTCCAAGGCAATTGGATTATGGACTGGTACAGGAACTACTGTGCTGACATAAGACCACAACTTGTTCTCCTTGAGCACAACTTTAATTCTGACCTTCCATTGAAGATAGTTTGAGGCCCCCTAAAGCCTATCCTCATACCTCATGCTGGTAGCCATGAAAAATCTGATTCTGGGCAGTTGTAACCTTCAGAAAACTGCAGAAATAATCCTGAGACTTGAACCTATGACCTGTGTGCTATTCAGAGGCACAACTTTGATACCATGTAAAACTTTTAATACCCATTAAACTATGATAACTTAGCCAATAGATTTTAACCCAAAAATTAATTTCAACACAGAAATGTAAATCTGATCTATGCTAAGATTATACCAGCTAAGTATACATGCATGCACAACAGAAAAATAAAATCAATCACACAATGACACAAAAGATACCCTAGAAACCCCAGTGTGGGGAAAACCAACTAAGAGAGGATCTTTATTGGGCTTTCTGAGAGAAGGTACAACAACAAATATTAACCATAAAATTCTTACAGTACAGTAGAAGATTTTTGCTCAGATTTGGGCCAGCAAAACAAATGTTGTTCATCCCAGCTTCCTACAGCCTGTATGGCCTCCTTCTGGCTGTCTTGTACGGCCTGTTATGGCCTCTTCTGATCTTTGTACCAAGTTGTTGTGTGCAGCCTCAAACTGCTGCTCCAAAACTTTGGTTCGACCTTCTTTCCTCAACTCAAATGCCCAGAAATCAGCTTCACTGTTGTTGTTGTATATGGCCTTGAGTATGGGTTGTCTCTGCTCCACAGTATGGCTTGTAGATGTTTTGGATATGTGTTATATTTTTTGCTTCGATTTTCGTGTCCATTGTTGGGCGGTTTTTTGGCACATGGTTTTTTGTCGATGGTTTTCTATTTCCAGTTAGGAAATTAGGGTTGTTGACTAATCCAGGTCATTGGGTTAGGATTTTGGATGTTGCTAGCTCTTATATGTATATTGTATTGTAAACAATGTAACATGATGAATGAATATAGAATATGTTGGTTTTCCCGGTTTGGGTTTCCAGGGCAAAAATATCTGTGTAATGTTTGTATTTGTCATTGTATCTTTTTTGTTCTTTTACTGAAAATCTGTTTGTAGTAAATATTATACAAGGTTAAAATCTACATTTGGTATCAGAGCTTTGTTGGCTTCAAGGGGACGCCTTTGTGGTCAAGGGTTTGGTTCGGGACTGTGATAATCCTTTTTATAGTGGGAGATCTGTGGTATTGATTTTTCAGGTGAAAAGAAATGGCGAGCAATTTGAAAATGGAGATCGAGAAGTTTAATGGTCAAAGTTTTGAGCTATGGAAGCTCAAGATGGAAAATCTGTTGGTGGACAGAGATCAGTGGATCGCGATAGATTCAGGTACTACACTTACAAGAACTTCAACAGATGACTGGGAAAAGTTGGATCAGAAGGTGAAGAGCACAATCCGACTATGTCTCTCAGATTCAGTATTACTGAATGTGTCAGAGGAAGCTACAACCAAGGATTTATGGGATAAGTTGGGGAAGTTGTATCAGTCTAAGTCCCTTGTAAATAAACTATTCCTGAGAAACAAGCTGTAGAACCTGCGGATGAGAGATGGAGACTTGGTGGCAGAGCATTTGAACGCCTTCAATATTGTGGTAAGTTAGTTAGTATCTGTTGAGATTAAAATTTTAGATGAAGATAAGTGTATCGGTTTACTGTGTTCTTTACCAGACATGTGGGATAGTCTGGTTATGGCCATAGGTAGTAATGCAATTGCTTTGAAGTTTGATGAAGTGGTTTTATCCTTGTTGTCGGAGAAGATGAGATGGAAGAATATGGAAGGACAGAGCACGGACGCATTCTTTGCAAGAGGACGCTCCCAGGAAAGAAATAGATCTAAGTTCTCAAGTGGGAGATCTAAGTCTAAGTGTAGATCTAAATCTCCTGGAAAGTTTGTAAAGGTATGTTGGAGATGTTGAAAAGAAGGGCACTACAAGTAGTGTAAATCCAAAGTTGAGAAAAAGAAGGGATCCGAAGAATCTCCTTCTACAGAAGAAAAGATCTCCAAGGAAAAAGGGGATGTGTACTTGGCTTCTTCAAGCACACATGCAGATCATGACGCATGGTTGGTTGACTCAGGTGCATCCTTTCATATGACTCCCCACAGGGAGTGGTTCTATGAATATGAAAGGTATGATGGAGGTAATGTTTTCTTAGGTGATGATTCGACAACCAGAATCATAGGACGAGGAAAAGTCAAGTTGAGGCTCATAGATGGAAGGATTAGAACACTGCCTGGTGTTCTGCACATCCCAAGTTTGGCTAGAAATTTGATTTATGTAAGCAAAATGGACGATGCAGGGGTAAAAACAATATTTGAAAAGCAAACTTGTAGGATGGTTTGAGGAGCAATGGTGTTCGACTACTACACGGTAAAGGTATGGTTGAAGGTATGTCTAACTGCTCTTTGGATTTTGATTTCTGTGAACATTGTGTATATGGGAAGCAGAATCGGGTAAGATTCCCCTCTGGTGCAATGAGGCAGAAGGAATTTTACAGCTAGTTCACAGTGATGTTTTTGGACCTGTGTCGGTCCCATCATTGGGAAAATCTATGTACTATGTCTCATTTATAGATGACTTCTTGAGGAATACTTGGATATATTTCCTCAGGAAGAAATCTGAAGTCTTTGACAGGTTTAAAGAGTTTAAGGCTCTTGTTGAGAATCAAACAGAGAAAAGAATTAAGGTGCTAAGGACAGATAATGGTGAAGATTTCTGCGGGAATGAATTTGAAGAATTCTGTAAGAAGTCCGGTATAGCAAGGCAGAAGACTACTCCATATACACCTTAGCAGAATGGAGTTGCAGAAAGGATGAACAAGACACTGATGGAGAAAGCAAGATGCATGCTCAGTGGTGCCGGGTTAGGGCAAGAATTTTGGGAGAGGCAATGGGTACTGCATGTTACCTGGTCAACAGATCACCCTCATCAGCGTTGGATGACAAGACTCCACAAGAGGTATGGACTGGTAAGAAACCTTCTCTTACACATCTCAAGGTATTTGGCTATGATGCACATGTTCATGTTCCAAAGGAAAACATGAGTAAGCTAGATAAAAAGGATGAAAAGTGTATCTTTATTGGATATAAAGATGGCCTCAAAGGTTATAAGCTTTGGAACCCAGAAATTAAGAAGGTAGTGTATAGTCGAGATGTCGTATTTAGATAAATGAAGGATGTTGTTAAACAGGAAGTCCTACCAAGGAAGAACCAGAGAAAATAAAGTTTGACTTAAAGGATGATGAATCAGACTCTACAAAAGAATAAGAATCAGAAGAAGAAGATCCTCATACTCCAATATTAAGGAGATCGGTTCCAGAAAGAAGGCTACCGGAAAGGTATACTCCATCTGATTTCCATTCAAATTTTTCTTTGCCTATTACTGATGATGATCCTAGAACTGTTAGGGAGGCAGTGAATTTAGAGGATGGAAATGTCTGGAAAAAGGCCATGGACGAAGAAATGGAAGCCTTGGATAAGAATGAGGATTGGGATCTAGTGGAGTTGTTGACTGGAAGAAAGCCCATTGGAAGCAAATGGGTATTTAAAAAGAAGCTGAATGCAGAAGGAAAAGTGGAGAAATACAAAGCTCGGTTAGTAGCAAAGGGTTATTCCCAGGTTGAGGGAATTGATTTTGGTGAGATTTTTTCTCCTGTTGCTGCATTTGATTTTGAAGTAGAACAGATGGATGTGAAGACAACATTCCTACATGGGGATCTAGAAGAAGAAATCTATATGAAGTAGCCAAAAGGATTTGCTGTGAAGGGAAAGATGGAGTTGGTATGCAAGCTGAAAAAGTCCCTGTATGGTTTAAAACAATTACCAAGGATGTGGTATCAAGAATTTGATACTTATATGTTGGGACTTGGTTTTACAAGAAGCAAAGAGGATCATTGTGTGTATTTTAAATTAATTGGTGATCATTTGATTTATTTGGTCTTGTATGTGGATGACATGTTGCTGATAGGAAACAACAAGGGCATTATCCAGGATGTGAAAACTCAGTTGTCCTCTAAATTTGACATGAAGAATCTCGGTGCTTCAAATTTCATTTTGGGCATGGAAATTAAAAGAGGTCGGAAAAAAGGAAACCCTGGTTAAATCAGAGAAAATATGTCGAGACAATATTGCAGAGATTTAATATGCAGGAATGTAAACCGGTCAAGGTTCATATTCTTGTTGATGTAAAGTTATCTGTGAATCAGTGTCCCAAGACACAAGAATAGGAGGAGGACATGTCTCGTGTTCCATATGCGAGTGCAGTTGGCAGTTTGATGTATGCAATGGTCTGTACTAAATTGTACATTGCACATGCAGTGGGAGTCTTGAGTAGGTATATGTCAAAATGAGGGAAGGATTATTGGACAACAGTAAAAAGGGTTTTCAGGTATTTGCGTGGCACGGATAGCTATGGATTTTGCTACCAAGGAAGACCAGGATTGGACAGAATGTTGGATATACATGGCTTTGTGGATGCAGACTGGGCTAGAGATCTACAAGTGGGTATGTGTTTAATCTATTTGGAGGAGCGATAAGTTGGATGAGCAAAAGACAGGATGTAGTGGTACTTTCAACTACAGAAGATGAATACATGACAGCCACTCATGCCAGTAAGGAAGCAATATGGTTACAAAGATTGTGTTTAGGTATTGGGTTGGTACAACAAACTGTAAGGGTAGATTGTGACAGTCAGAGTGCAATTTTTCTGACAAAGAACCCGGCTTATCATTCAAAGACCAAGCATATTGATATTCAATATCACTTTGTGAGAGACATGGTTGAAGAAAAGAAAGTGTTGTTGATAAAGGTGGACACTTTGAAGAATGTTGCAAATTCATTAACAAAATCTGTGAGCACTGTGAAGTTCTCTTGGTGTAGAGGATCCATGGGCATTGTTGCCTTGGATTGTTGACTATGTAACCCTGTAACCCCCTGTATGCAAAGAAAACAAGTGGGAGAATGTTGGGTATGTGTTATATTCTTTGCACGAGTAGTAGTGTCGCATTTTTGCCTCGATTTTCGTGTCCATTGTTGGGCGGTTTTTTGGCACATGGTTTTTCACCGATGGTTTTCTATTTCCGGTAAAGGAATTAGGGTTGTTGACTAATCCAGGTCATTGGGTTAGGGTTTTGGATCCGCCTGGCTCCTATATGTATATTGTATTGTAAACAATGTAACATGATGAATGAATATAGAATATGATGGTTTTCCCGGTTTGGGTTTCCACGGGAAAAATCTTTGTGTAATGTTTGTATTTGCCATTGTATCTTTTCTGTTCTTTTACTGAAAATATGTTTGCAGTAAATATTGTACAAGGTTAAAATCTACAAGATGGCCTCCACTGAGTGCCCTAAACCAGACCAGAATTTGCCTTACACAGCTGCTCCTCTCTGCCTTCTCTCTTCCCTGCTCCCACTCTTCTCTTGCTCGCCAAATGACTGAAAATGAGCTGCCCAACACCCTCAGCCTCCTCTTTACCCAACCTCCCCTCAATTGTTGCCTTGGTATTAATGCCCAGCAAAAGCTTCAAGGGTCCAGATTGAGGTGCCTCCTCTCTCTAGACCCCACACAGCGCTAAAGGCTTCACTGCTCTAGGCAGGGCCCCACTCAGCACTAAGGCTGAGCGCACCCCTTGACAGGGCCCCACAATCCACTATCAACAAATTTTTGTGTCCGAATTTCCTAAGTAAAACTTAGGCTAATCTGATAAGGCTGATATGGCTTAAATTAATGTCCCATGCATGCCTTGGGCACTAGGCAAGTGGGAACACCTTCTGCTGCTACAGAAAATTAATGGAAATCAAGTTAGATTTATCAAAGGCATTTGATAAAGTAGATTGGTTGTATTTAAGGCTTATTCCTATTGATATGGGGTTCCGCCTTTCCTTTGTTAACTGGGTTGAGGGATGCATATATTCCATTTCTTTCTCAATATTGATGAATGGGTCAGCTTCTCCATTCTTCAGACCCTTAACGGGTTTGTGGTGAAGATGCACCCTTTCTACTCTTCTATTCCCAACGTGGTCGAGGGCCTCAACAGGGTGTTAGGGTCTGTCAAAAGAAATGGGAAGATTAAAGGCATAAATTTGGGAAGGGACTTATCTGTAAGACATACTTTATTCTTTGATGATGTTTTACTTCTAGGATATGGCATAAGAAGTGAGGCTGAAGAGTTTAGAGGTGCACTGGATTTATATGGGCTGGTGACAGGAATGTAAAACAATTTTTTAAAGTTTTGCATTTCCTTCTTTGGCTTAACCACAAGACTTGCAAGGGAGTTGACAGATCTGCTACCTTTTAATGTGGTGGACTTTAACAAGGGAATGGAGTATCTAGGTTTTATGCTTAAACCTAACGAAACCTATTGATTAAGGCTATGATGATTGGATGTGGTTATATGAGAAGATTAAGAGGATCTTAGGCTGGTGCACACACTGGCTCTCGTTAGGTGGAAGTTTAACTCTAATCAAATTTGTTTTAAAGGCAACTCCATTCCTGTATGGGTTTTGGAGAAGATTAGAAGAAAATGTTTTCGTTTTCTGTGGAAAGGGGGAAGAGAAAAGGATGCTACTTCTTTAGTTTAATGGAAAAGATTAGCTAAACCCAAGGCCCTGGAAGGATGGGGATTGAGAAATATCATCAAGTCAAAAAGGTCCTTGCAACAAAAAGTTTATGGAGAATGATAAAATTTAAAGGACTTTTTCAGTGAGTAATGAGATCCATATACATTTTTCCACTTCCAATGGAACGATGGATAAGGATGCCCATCAAACATACTGGAAATGCTTTAATTATTTGGAAAGAGTTAGCTCTAGCCTTAAAGTGGGCAATGGAAGGAGCATCAGCTGAGGCATTGATCCATGGGTGTGTTGTGATGGCCAACACAGGTTGACAAAATATTAGCTTTGAAGACCGGAGACAACAAATCATTTTGATAATTGTTGATGCAGCAGCACCAGAACATAACTCAATGTGACAACATGGATGGAAAGTTTTGGGTTTTGTGGGATTAGATGGTAATGAAGAAGAACAATGGACAACTTTTACTTGGAAGCTGCAAAGTACTTAAATGTTCCGATATGGTCTAATAATCCTGATGGGGATTATGTAATATACCAGATATAAAAAGTATGCAGAACAGAAATAAAATGCTAGAAATGG
>ML792760.1:111607-122928 GCA_009831015.1 Picea engelmannii
GGATCTTCAGTTTGGTGCAGAGTGATGCAAAGACAGATTCAAGCTGGGTGGTCAGTTCGTGTTTGACTTCCTCCATTGAGGACTGCATGGTTGTATTTATGGTTGTATTGATGGTTGTATCGATGGAGGCAACATTGGCACTGAGTTGTTTTACTTCTTTTTGGGTTTCAAGGAGACCAGATTGCAAGGTGTTGAAGCGAGCTTCCAGGTCTTGGCTACGGGTATGGGCCATGAGGATGGGTGAACTGAAAAGGGGCGGGCGGGGTCAAAAATTTTGCCGAAAAATGATATGGATGAATGTGATAAGGGCGAAGAGATGAATCCAATGGAATAGGTCTCAAATAATGGTGAAAAAAATTCCAAACTTTTTTTTGTTTTCTTTGTTTGTTTATTTATTGTTTTTTTTCTTTCTTTGTTTATTTATTGTTATTTACACCTGTGGAGTTATACTCCGGTCTGAAGAATACTGCAGCGATGAAATCCCCAAATGCTTAACCAGTAAGAAAAGTGTAGTGATTTCACAGCCTGAATAGAGTTGCGCTGCAACAGATCTTGTTTGTTTTAATTTGTCTATGTTTCCGTCCCCCAAGGGTTAGGTATTCAAGGGTTCTACAGACAAGAGTTTGCCTTGTGCTATAGCTCTCTGATATACGTGCGGCGTCCAACAATAGTACTCGGTCCAATATCTCAGGGCACTAACTAAGGAGGATAGACCGTACCCTTAGCCGTACTACCCGACTACCCAGGTACTAGAGAGTATCTTCCCGAGTGTTGTTCTCGGTGGCACTATAGCAGTCAAGCGGCCGATTGGTTTATCTAAAGAGAGCTTCAGGAAATCTAGGTCGATCCGTACACAGTTGTTGTCTGATGCGCTACCACTCGAAGGGCTACCAACAGGGGTTACAAGGGTGGCCAACGGATGTGCGCTTAAGAACCACTTGTATTTCCTGCGTGTATGAATCACTCAACCGCGGGTTTATGCGTGTAACGACAGATCTCTGTGGCTTAAAGACGTCGGAATATGTCTCTACCCTGAAAAAAAAATCCCACAATTTCTGCCAAGGAAAGTGCTCTGATACCACTTGTAATATACCAGATATAAAAAGTATGCAGAACATAAATATAATGCTAGAAGTGGCAGAATAATAGTAATATAACCAGCGTAATCTCCATAATAACACAGAAATGATATAAGAACAACACAGAAATAACACTTTGATTCAGAAAGCAATGTTCATGGGCCTCTTCGAGGGGGCAACCTCCAGTCGAGCAGTGCTCTGTTACAATAATCTCCAAGCTAGGGTTTTCATACCCTCGACCCTTATTTATACTAAATATGTCTATCAAGAGAAGCATCTAGAGGAAGATCCTTCTAGAAGCGGAAGCTTCTATTAGGTCTTCTTACATCCGCCTTATTCTATTTTATTGAAAGGCCTTATTAATATTGACCTTTATTACATCCGAATATATTGCTCTACCTATGTGCGGGTTAGGACCCTAACAGATTATACAACATGCCTTGGATATTCAGCTAGTTTTCTAGAAAATAAGCAAGGAGAATAAATCTGGTGGTGTAAACCACTGGAAGGTGAAAGCTCCTTTAAAGTCTAGGTTCTTTTTCTGGTTGGCTTTATCTAATAAAGTTCTGACTTGGAATGTGTTGCAGAAAAGATCTTGGCAAGGGCCGGGCTTTTGTATTCTTTGCAAAAATAATGAAGAAACAGTCCATCACATCTTGATGAATAGTCCCATCATGAAAGAAGTGTGGAGGGAAGCTCTGTCTCTATCTGGAGGCAAAGGGAAATGGGAGGGTGCAACCTTGATTGAAGGATTGAAGTATTGGATGTATGACGGGGCTGTTGCTGAACACAAGGCCCATCCTTGTGTGCTGCTTGGGGTGTTTGGATTACAAGAAATACAGCTCGTTTTGAAGGTAAATCTTCGCTCCCTGCAGAATTTTTGCTCAAAATCAAATATGCTTATGATGACATCAAGAGGATTCCTAAAGTCAAGTGCCCAAGGTGAATAGGGACATTGCAGATAGAGTCCATGAGAGTTCTTTGATGGCGTAAGTCGAGGTAATGCTGGGAAATGTGGTGCTGGTGGTGGTTTCTTCTTTTCAGATTCCATTAGTTTTTTTTTCAAATTTGGTCTTGGAAGGGGCTCAAATAATTGGGTCGAATTGAAGGCCTCGGTTGCTTTGCTCAGAATTGCTATTGAGAAAGGTTTGGACGATCTTCAAGTTTGTGGAGATTTAAAACTGACTATTGAATGGGTCAAAGGGCATGTAGAAATGCACAAAATATATCTCCAGCCAGTTCTTGAGCACATTAGGCTTCTGAAAGACTTTTTCTACAGTATATATTTCTCTTATGAATATAAGGAACACAATTCACAAGCTGACAATCTCTCAAAGAAAGGTTTAGATGTTGCAGAGGAGATCCTGGTACTGGTGGAGCATATGGAGGATGGGAAACATCCCCAGGAGCCTAGATCTTTTCAACTTATCCTCCCTGTTGTCTTGTCACTGGATTCTATATGATCCCTATGTTGTTTCATGATGGTTTGGCTCTCTCTACTGATGTTGCAAACAATTTTCCAGTGCTGGTTATGGGACTTTTTGGCAGACAGTTTTTAAATGGCCTTATTATAGGCAATTTTTTTTGGATGTAAAGAAGCCTTTTAGCCTTCTGATGATAGATAGGAGTTGTATATCACAGTTTTGTTAGGCGTTCTTATGTTTATGTGCTTCACTGCACTTACAAATGTAACTTTTTTTCTTTGAGTAAAAATGTGCTTCTTGGAGTAAAAACATTCATACGACCAAGGGTTGAAACTAGAGTGGACAACTTGAAATGGATTTAAAAGGAGCTAAATTTAGGAAAATTTTAGAAACATAAGAGAGGAAGTTTTATCACCAAACTTGCAGATAATGCCTCGCAATCTTTCGATGTGGAATTTGCAGAGGATGACATATTTGTCAAGAGTATAGAGAGTGTCAAACTTCAATGCTATCACCATCTCCCTATAAAGATAATCCGTGCATTTAAATTGTTGAAGCTTTATAGCATACAATTGCACTCCTTCGTGTAGTCCACTATCGAAATAGAAGGATTCAAAAGGAAAGCAGACCACCCTTTTTTCACCACTCTCCACTGTTGGTCTTTACATGTAAGAATCTTTCTCAACTTCACAGCGTACCAGCTCAAGAAAAGACTTTTTATAATGTCGTTGTGCCAGCTCAAGAAAAGACTTTTTAAAATGTTTCATTTTTAAGGGGCACAGAAAGAAACACAGATCGTTTTGATGGAGGGAAAACAACACATTACTTGTTGCAGTCCTTTGAAATGCTTTTCACGGATAGACAAACAGCAAATTCCACTGCCACAGTAGAAAAAAAGGACAATCTCTATTGCACCACAATTCCCACTCGATGCATCACAAGCTAGATTTATGTTTATAGGAAAAAATGAAGCCTTCAAACATATGTTGTAAAACACTTCGACATGCTAAAACCCTTACCATAGCACCCCTAAAGATTGTAAAAATGGGGAAAAACCCTCACACAATACTTTTCCCTTTTTTGCTCTTGTTTCATAGCGAGGAGGCTGCAGATAAGATAATTTTATTAATGTTCAACAAATGACCACAAAAGTTGGTCAATGGGACTATAAGGTACATCCATTAACAAGAACAATGTGGCAGTGCGAAAACCAATCCTCGAAAGATGCTAAAATCAGAAAATCTAAGCATAAGATTATGAACTAAGCATCTATCTAATCAAGCCAATAAAGCTAGTAAGAAAAGCAAAAAGAGTATGGATACAAAAAAGGATGTAAAGAAAGCCCTCAGGGTGTAGATCAATTAGTGATGGAGTGCATTGTTAAGGCACTCTGTTATGTGAGGTCACTGGATCGAAACCTTGAATTACTCATGTGCCGTGCTTGGGGCATGTGCGGTTACACCTGGAGGTTATAGTGTTAGTGGTCGGAATTGACACCGTGTTACGCGAATACGAGCCCGACGTAGTTGTCGATTCCGCTAGGAAAAAAAGGATGTAAAGAAACTAGTGAGATTAAATTAGGGGGTCAATGCTGAAAGTGGTTGTGATCGAGAGGGGATGTTGTCAGTAAGTGCCAAATCCGATTGTCGATGCTGAAAGCAGAGACAAAGTTTCGCCTTGAGAGTCATCAATGACTGTGAACCGGTCGATGCACTAGCTAATGATGACCACCAGGATGAGGGGTCCTGGCAGTAGGATCTTGACCTCAAGTTGGCTTTAAGTTTCAACTGTCAAACAAGGGTTTGTTGTTGTTTTATAACAACAAAATGTTCAGTAACTTCTTTGTTGTTTTGTTATGGTTACATAGGCCATTAAGGTGCTCTAGCATGTAGTTTTTGTCACAAGATGTTAGCACATGCATACCATAAGCTATGTAACACACCTAGAGATCTTTTATAGCTGAAATAATGTTGTTCTAAACACTAGCATACATGAAAATGAGCACATGTATTTTTGGTCAACATGACCCTGGATAAAACCCCCTGGGGAAAACCATTTTGGAATCTGAGTGTATAAATGTGGAGAATATAAGGTGGAATACAACAAGTACAATAAACAGATGAACCTGATACAATAGCAGCTTGAAGCAAGCTGAAACACAAGTCCAAATGGTAGAGATGTGGCCTAGGATGGTGTGCCCTCCTCACAAGTTGCCAAGACCACTGAATTGAAGTGCTCTGCCAATTGGAAGCTCTGATGGAGAAACCCTTGCACCAAACTCTAAATCTGTATTGTAGCTCTCCACTAAAACTGTCCTCACTGCAATTTGAGCACTGTAAATCCTCCCTGCTAGCTGCACCCTCCTCCTAGCAAGAACAAGCTCCACAAATAAATGAAGGACTAAGCCTCCTAGCTACTTCCATGAATGGGGGCGCCCAAGCTTTCCTCACTCAATGCCTCCAACCTCATCCTCATGCTCCTCTCTCAACTCTCTTAGTGAAAATAACAAGGAATAATAAACATCTCCTTTGCCCTTGCGCCCTCCTTAAGGAAGCATAAGGAAACCTAAAGTATGTGTGGATGAGATCATCTCATCCCATCCCTAATCAATGGTCGAGATCATCTCAAAAGAATCTCAACTCAAAACCCACTTTACTTAAGTTTCCATAGTTTCACTTTATGTCCTTCAATTCACCCACAAAGTGAATTAATAGTCATTTTAGGCTAAAATGACCAAATTTTACTTTTGACTTAAATCTCCTAATTCAAAGTGAAATTAGACATAAAGTACATGGTACATGGTACAAAGTATTTCCCACTTGTGTTTAGAGGCTCACAAACACAAGGGGACCACTTTCCAAGGTACCCTAATCTCAACAAAGAAGGGGGTCAATGCTGAAAGTGGTTGTGATCGAGAGGGGATGTTGTCAGTAAGTGCCAAATCCGGTTGTCGATGCCGAAAGCAAAGACAAAGTCTCGCCTTGAGAGTCATCAATGACTGTGAACCAGTCGATGCACTAGCTAATGATGACCACCAGGGTGAGGGGTCCTAGCGGTAGGATCTTGATGGGATTGGGGGCACTCAGAAAGGAGGGAGCCTAGCTTTCCCTATCATCCAAGGCTGTAGAGAAGAAAGTTTGAATGGAAGCCTAGCTCAGTTGGATGGGAGGGGGTTGCTTTCTCCTTGGTCATCTAGAACTATGTTGTCCACTGGACTATTTGTTAACTTGGTGGTGTGCGAAGACCTACATCATGGATTGAAAACTTTGTAAAGGTCTCGCAAAGTAGAAAAATGTGCACATAGAGAACACACACATGGGAGAAAGATCCCATTGTTGGATATTTCACAACTCTATATTTTTTGTTCAACAACAGATGGAGCAAAACAATCGCCAACTCTAAGCAATAAACCGATGTCACTGTGACACAACCAACAAAATGGAAATTTCAGTTTTTAGATTTATGTGGTGAGGATTATTATTGTAATGGTTTTCTGGAGTTTTCACAATAGACATTTTTCTTGTCAATGTTTCGAATCTTGAACAGGATTCATCATCGAGACAATGAGTCGAAATTGTATTAGTTGCAAATATATTTGTGTTGATCTGCAAACACACACTCAACCAAACCTAGAAACTTCAGAACGAAAGTTAATGAATATATCACCCTCAGTCCATTGCACAACTGAATGGTTTTTCACAACACCCTCTTTTATATATAACATATGATAAGATAATTTTATTATTGTCCAACAAATTACCAAAAGATAGGTTAATGGGACTAGAAAATACAATCAGTGATGCTAATTGTAGGGGTGCCCTAGGCTACCTTGAAAGTATGAAACAAGATCAAACAGGAAATACATGAACTAAATTTTACATCAAAGAGGAAGAAAAAGGAGAGTCTGCAAGAGATCAACTAGATGTCGATGAGATTGAAAGAGGAGGTAGAGTGCAAGGAGGAAAAAGTGTTTGCAGTGGAATCAAGCACTGAGAAGATATGATAAAATAATTTTATTAATGTCCACAAATGACCAAGGAAAAGGTCAATGAGACTTGAAAGTACAATCAATCTTACATGGGCTATGGGAGTGTTAGGGAGACCCCTGAAAACTTAATAAAAACTATCATGGTAAAAGAGATACAAATGTTAATACATGAGAGAGAAGAGCTTGATCTAGGTAAGACAAAAGAGAAAAATCCTAACTGGGGTGAAGCCTGAGCTCAACCTAGAGATGGAAGTAGAAGTAGAAAGAGAGGCAGAGGGAGAAGAGACATCCTTATTATCCGCCATCACTGTGAAGGAGCTGATGCAAATCCCAATGATGTCATATGGGGATTGCTCAACGTTGAGGGTGCCTCGTTGGGTGGCCTTGAGGGGAGCTTTGGAGAGAAAAGACATGTCTATTGTAACATTTGAGGTTGAGGAGAAGAAACTTAGGATGAAAGGTTGGTTGCTTGACTGGACCAATGAGCAAGTGCTCTGTAAGGAGTGGGTCTGACTCTAAGTTTTCATAGAGGTGGTGTTGTCGTCCTTATACACGCCTACAAACGTGGAAAAGTCTCAATCCACTTGGTGTGTCCTTGGAGGCACAATGCCTAAGTCCAAACCCACTTGTCACCTCGATTTGGAATTCTTCAGTCTAGGCTTACTCCTAGGGAAGCCAAGGGGGGTAGACCCTAGTTACTATGTGAATTATTAAATGAATTCTAGGAGTTAATTTTAGTTTGTTAAGGCAAGGGGCGCTAGCCTATATGAGAGGTAGCAATGCAATGCACACCTTTAATGAAAATCAACCCTTTCCCTAAGGTCAAGTAAGACTAGTGCCTAAAGGTTGGGCAATGGGGTCAATTAAGTTTACAAAAGATACAAACAAAAGAATAACTTTACAAATGAATATAAATGAAATATGATTACAACAATTACCCAAAATAGCTAGATGATTATATAATGTACAAAAATACAACTAATTGTCAATTTACAAATGAAATGAAAGAAGCACTTGTTAGGTCTATTACACCAATGAAACAACAATTGAACTGACCACTTAATTGATTTTGCAGATATGTCAAAAGCAAGATAGCTCAATGATGCATTCACCACAAAAGAAACAACTGACAACCAAAGCTTAGATGCCCAAAGGAGATGCGCAACTTCAAGGAAGGCTACTCAAGGACTAGTGCGCCACTTCAAGGGAACCAAAACTTGAAGAGAAGCCACCAATGGGACTAATGCGCAACTTCAAGAATGCAGTAACTTGAAAGAAAAACTACCAAGATGATTAATGCACAACTTCAAGATACACCATTCAACCATAGATATACTAAACTGAAAAGTAGATGCAGCTGAGATATTACTTGAAAGTAAAGTTGCAAGAAAGTAAAAATCATACACAACTTAGATTTAGATTATGAACTTGAAGCACAAATTGTGTGAGTAAATTTTAAGCCTTGATTAGGTGAAGTGATGTTGCAAGCCTAAACTAGGTGACTTCCCCTATACTCTTATTGCTTTGGCCAAAATGATTGTTGGGTGCTCAATAAGCAAGGAAAACAAGGCCTTACCCTAGCTCCATAGGTCAACCCGGAAAACTTGGGTGCTCAACAAGGGGGACACCTAGCGTTGTGAGATCATCCCTGACCTAGCACCCCAAGTAGCCTCCACAAGCCTCCTTTTTGGTGGCGAAAGTTTTATCAGTAAAGGGTGCTCTAGTTACTAGATAGATTATCCCTCTTAAAGCCAGAAGTTAATTGATTAAGCAATGATATTACTTGTATTAGAGTGCTTAAGGAGATAGAGCTTGAAAAATAAATGAAATGACAATATGCTTATAGATCCAACTTTAACAAAATGCAAAAGAAAGATGCTTCCAAGAGCTTACACAAGATTTTAAACAAAAATGAAATGCTTCTAAGTATGTGAAATATAAACAATGAACTTGAAAAGAACTAAATGAAACTAAGAAGCATAACAACTATTAACTATTAATATAAAAGACAAGCCTTACGATACTTCATGGGTGGCTAGGCCAATCCTCTTTGTAGGGTGTAGGCAAAAGAATGAAAGAAAGTAAATGAACTTGAAAGAAACAACTAACTACTTGCAACCCCAACAAAGGCACAAGATGGAGGACAAGCCTACCGGTTTTGTTCCCAAGTGGGTGAATGAAATAAACAAATAAAATCGCTTAACTTGAAATGAAAGACAAGTAAACCTAGCCACACAACCTTGTCTTAAGGACAAGTGGGGAAAAATTAAAATGCAATAACAAAGCTGAAAATAAATCTAACTTCCAACATTACGATTTAGCATGGGTGGCTAGGCCAATCCACTATGCAAGGTGTAGGCACATTTATGAATAAATTGCAGAAAATTTAAACTTAGAAAGAAATGCAAGCCCAAGAGACTCTCTTTGGGCTTGCTTACAATGATAGAAGAAGAGAGAAGAGTTGGGTGAATAATACCCCAACTTGGGAGGTCTTTTCTTGATGTTTTATGGCCCCAAATGCACAAAACCTAATCTTTTCTGGTTCAAATCTGCAAAAAATCTAGCAAGGAAAGCTTGCTGGAAAAGCTGCAAAAGTAACCCAAAAACTCAAATATTTTTTGTTAGTAATAACAGAAAATTTTTGTGTATAAAATCAACAAGCAAATATATTTAAATGAACTATTCAAAAGGGTTAGAATGTCCAAAGTTGAATGGAAATGTACAGAAAATTATTGCAGAAATTTAAAGAGGCTTGAGTTGGGTGAAGGGACAAATTTCCAGATTTGAAATTTGTCCACAAAACCCTTGGGTGACCTACAAATCTCGTGAAACAAAGCTACAGAACAGAGAAGAGGTGATTAGATCTTAAAGATGAAACAAAATACTTTGCCAAATCCCAAAAAATACACACTAGATCTACAATACTACTACCATAGATCTACCCAAGCAAAATATTTTGCTTGGACTTTCTACTCTAGATCTATAACAAATGCATACACAAAATAAATAAACCCAACAAGTATCACCTCCGATGTAGCAAGATAGCACCAAGAAGTCTCTTAATGCGCCATGGATCCTCCAAAGATTTATTTTATTCCAATAGAAAAAGGTTGTTGCAAATACTTGCAGCAAGCTTTACACAAGAGCAAGAGCAAATGGGAGAAAGAGAGAAGAATGGGAGAGGAGTGCGAGAGATTTGGGCATAGTAATAGTACACTGAAAATAGATGTGTAAAATGAGGAGGGGTGGGCTTTGTTTTATACTTGGGAGCCAAGAAAGACCCCTCTTGGATGATCTCCAAGTGGCAATCAAGCAAGAGAGGGTGAGCATCTCAAGGGGGGCACACTTTTAGGGTTTTAGCTAGGTGAGGGTTGTGAGGGTTTTGTGGATGAGAGAGGGAAACACCTTTTAGCCCACCCAATCATCTAATTAGAATATTAGGAGGGCGCACTTAGGCTTAGGGCGGTGATTTCCCTTTAATTTTTGAGTTGGGACAAGTTACTCACCAAGGGGGACGCAACTTCCCTAGGGGTAATGACAAGTTGAGGTAGTGGCTAGGTGTGGGGGGTGAGTTTAAGTTAGAAATGTGTTTCTCTAACTTAGGAAAGGCGTTGGGCATCATCTCCCACTCTTTCTCTAACCTTTTTGCTCATTTTACAAAAAATGACATTTTTACTTGGCCAACTTAAAGCAATTAAATTGCTGACTTGGACTAACTTGAACTCCTCATGGACAATGACCTAGCAAAACATGTCCAATTGAGCTGAAACTTGGTCCAAGGGTGTAGGGGGTCTCATTCCATTTATTTTGAGTACTCACACCCCTATCAAAATCCCCATGACCTAGTTTTTACATTTTTACATCAAAATTAATTAAAATTACCATTAATTGGGTAATTTTAAAAAATTAAAAAAAAACTACCTAGACTCGACGAAATTCCGCAAAACTCTAGGAGATGTCTAGCATGGTCATTTACAATATTCCTAGACCCTAGTCACCCACTAGGCTTTGTTATCGCGCAGTTTGTACTTGGAAGTAAAGGATAAGTGAAAGAAAGACAAACTGACGAAACTGAGACTATCCTACCACTGTCACCTCGATAGGATAGCTCTTTCTGTTTAGGGTGGTAGGCCCAGGGGAGACGTCCCCGGTGACTTGGGGTTTTGAGAAGGCAAAGGCTTATGGCTAAGAAAAGTTTCCCCCCTCACAAATCACCGCCGATCAAAATGTCCGGCTAAACAACCAATAAAAGATAGTAATGACCAAAAATTGTACCTGCACGAGACAAAGCAACAAGAAAACTATACATGTGCAAGATCACTTGCTGGTTAGTACTTCATATATTCAAGGACTTTCTGATATAAAGCAATCGATTGACAATATTGATGAAGTAAATCAATGATGTACAATGGCAATAGTCACAATGTGTCACTTCACGGTAAATGCTAAAGAAAGCTTCACAATGAGCAAAAATGTTTTATCATCAATATTGTAATATCATCATTCATTTAGAAGCAAAGACTATCATGCATTTAGCCAATCATTCAACTTGCTTAAAGAAGCTAAAATGCTGCAAAGTATGACTATAAAACAAAAGTATAATGGCAACAATAGGGTTAGTAGGTTAGTCTAGGCTAGGGTTAGAAGATGTTAGCAATTGGTCAAGGTATTGGTTGTTTGAAGTTTGTGATCAAGGTACTCAAGCATGGGAGGTCTTAGATCAGTGCATTCATAGGGAAAATGGAGTCAAAGGTAGCGGCAAGTGTTGAGGAAGCAAAATGATAATGGAGGGCTAGAGACAAGAGGGTTTGATGGTGAAGTGTTGTTGAG
>ML792760.1:127966-150550 GCA_009831015.1 Picea engelmannii
TGAGATGAAAGACCTCGGCCTAATGCACTATTTCCTAGGTCTTGAGGTATGGCAGAGTCCAGAGAGGATCTTCCTTAACCAAGGGAAGTACACAGTCGAAATCCTGAAGAGATTCGACATGTTGGAATGCAAGCCCATGAATAATAAATACACCCATGGAAGCGAAGCTGAAGCTGTTGCTCGATACTTCGTCAGACTTGATAGATGCCACACTGTACAGACAGATTATTGGATCGCTGATGTACCTGACGAACACCAGACTAAACCAGTTGTTTTGTCGTGAACACCTTGAGTCAGTTTCTGGTAGAACCCAAACATGTTCACCTAGTGGCTACAAAACATGTGATGAGGTACCTTAAAGGTACATTAGATTGTGGTCTCAGTTATGACGGAGATCATAATTTCACATTGAGTGGATACACTAATTCATATTGGGCAGGAAGCGTTGCTGACAGAAAAAGCACTTTTGGATGTTGTTTCAGTTTGGGATCAACCATGATCTCATGGCAGAGTAGGAAGCAATCCAGTATTGCTCTCAGCATAGCGGAAGCAGAGTACATTGCCGCATGTTCTGCTAGCTGCGAAGCTATATGGCTTCGAAAGTTGTTGACCAGTCTATTTGATCTAGAAATGGAAGCAACCACGATCCTATGTGACAACCAGAGCTGCATAAAGATGACAGAGAATCCTGTATTCCATGACAGGTCGAAGCACATAGAGATTCGCTATCATTACATCCGTGACATGGTGCAGAGAGGAGCCTTGAAGCTCCTGTATGTTAGCACGGATGAACAAGTTGCTGATGTGTTGACCAAACCTCTATCTCGTGTAAAGTTTGAACACTTTCGAGATAAGCTTGGTATAGTCCGAAAGGACCCTCCCTGAAAGGGGGAGTATATGTGTTCCTTGCTTCTGACCTTGTTGTTAGACGTAAAGCAAGATGATTCCTTGCTTCTGACCTCGCTGTTAGACGTAAAGCAAGATGACTCCTTGCTTCTGACCTTGTTGTTAGACGTAAAGCAAGATGACTCCTTGCTTCTGACCTCGCTGTTAGACGTAAAGCAAGATGACTCCTTGCTTCTGACCTCGCTGTTAGACGTAAAGCAAGATGATGTGTGTGTTCCTTGCTTCTGACCTCATTGTTAGACGTAAAGCAAGATGACTCCTTGCTTCTGACCTCGCTTTTAGACGTAAAGCGAGATGATGTGTGTGTTCCTTGCTTCTGACCTCACTGTTAGACATAAAGCAAGATGACTCCTTGCTTCTGACCTCGCTGTTAGACGTATAGCAAGATGATGTGTGTGTTCCTTGCTTCTGACCTCGCTGTTAGACGTAAAGCAAGATGATGTGTGTATTCCTTGCTTTTGACCTCGCTGTTAGACGTAAAGCAAGATGATGTGTGTGTTCCTTGCTTCTGACCTCGCCGTTAGACGTAAAGCAAGATGACTCCTTGCTTCTAACCTAGTTGTTAGACGTAAAGCAAGATGATATGTTCCTTGCTTCTAACCCAGTTGTTAGACGTAAAGCAAGATGATGTATACCTTGCTTCTGACCTAGTTGTTAGACGTAAAGCAAGATGTGACTTGCACTGAGCTACCAGCTTAACAGCTGTGACATAAAGCCAGTTTAGTATTGTGATGGGCCAGCCTAGTGCTGTGATGAGGTATCATTTTATACTGATACATATTGATGCAGATGATGATGGCATTCTTTCGAGAATGACGATGCTGTCGATGAAGAAAACTTTCGATGACTTATAGATATGTTAGCCAATGTTCCAAGATGATATTGACGATACTGTCCTCCTGATGCCACTGATGATGCAGACCTCTCTCGCCTGATGCTATTGAAGAATACCCTTCTTGTTAAGGGGGAGTGTTGAAATAATGTAACTGCAAAGTTTATTCTTATTATTATTGATATATTATTCATGGGATCAATCCCCATTGTGGATTGATCATGTCGGTTATTGTATTAGGACCAAATCCCCTTTTGCGGATTGGTCAACAGACAATTGTAATAAGCAGAATAAGAAGTCAGCCCTAGCAGTTATTATTGAGACCCAAAAATATAATAAAGGTGGGTTTACCCACCCAGAGTGAGAAGTCGGCCTTGCCAGTAAAGACACTTCACACGTGCCAGACTTGTATATATAGGGAGGCCAGCGCCTCACTTTGACACACAACTCACTTGCTCATTCTGAGAGGCAAGTTTCGATTTACCAATTGGAGAGAGAGAGAAGAGTGGCGCATCTTTTGGAGAGGACTTTCTGTATTGGTTTGAGTTATCTCTTGACATTGTATTGGCAATCTATAATAAGGAAGTTTTACTGGGTTTTCTTCCCCTAGAGGGTTTCCCAGGATAAATGTTGTGTCTCTTGTGAATGTGTATTTCTCAGTGATCTTGTTCATATGTTGTTGTTATCTATTGAAATGCAAAGAACTATAATAATGACATAAACATTAACACATAGGTAGGGTGTTGCAAAGGCAAGGCCCTAAAATGTCTTCAATAGGTAAAATGGCCAATTGACATAATCTAGTGGGGACATGAAATAAGGACACCAACATGTGCTTATTCCCTAGGGTTTAATTCAACAATTTCATTAACAAAATGCAAGTAAAAGACTATAACCATTCAAATAAGGGAAAGATTGCAGAAATTCACTTACATTCACCAAGTATCATCAAGCCAAACCCTAGTTGTAAACCTTCCAACAAGAAAAATGCTAAAAATAGCTAAGATAAGCCGTCCTTCAACAAGTGTGCCACAATTTCAGCCAATAACCCTAAGAGGGCCGAAAATTTCAGACCTCACCAAATGGTGAGTGAAAGATGATGAAAATAAGAGAGTTTTAGCTCTCTACTTATACAGTAGCAATGACCTTAATTAAATTTTAGGTCACAAAAGGTCGACAAGGCCAAAAATACATAATAATATTTTTTACATTAAAATGTCATAATGAAACCCTAATCAAGCAAATAATTAGGACGTCGTGCTCTTTTCGGGTGACGTTAGCCCTTTCTAGGGCAAATGTGGCCTCCTGGAGCAAAACGTTGGCCCTTCTTGGGCCTCTGGAAGCTACCACATGTGCCAAACTTGCCATAACTGCCTCCCAAAACTCCCATATCGTTGCATGACGTCATAACAGGTCATGGGTGACGTCATGGGCCTTCCAAGGCCAACGCCCCAGTGGAAAGGGCACATCCCCCCTGGGTAAGGATCTGTCAGGCTGCCTTTTTGGAACATCCTCCTCTTCTCTGGTGCAAACCCCTTTGTCCTGTCTCTGACCCCTGCTGGGGTCTCAACATCCATTTGGTGGGCTCTCAGCCCCATGGAGGTCCAAACTAATCATCTCCCCATGTGTACCTGTCCAATGTGGTACCTGTCCGTCGAGTATGATCCTGTACATCAACAGATACACCCTCCATGGGCTCATAAGTCACAGGGATCATAGTAATGTCAATCACATCCAATTATCAATTTTATTAAACATGTGCATAAAACCCTTTTTACTTAGTCAAGTGCTCAAAGACATTATACAAATCTGCAAGGCAAGTTTGGAGGAAGTGACAGGGCGTCCTATTGGGCTAGTGTCCACTGGAGGTGGGATGTTTCCGGAAGAAATTAAATCCAAGTCATGTTAATGGATGAGGTGGATAAGGGATGTCCTGACAAGGGGTGCAGTGATAGCAGGGAAATGCAAGGCTTACCTGTGGGTGCCTTTGTAGAAGGCAAGCTACACCTGTCCTGGATGCAAGTGTTACCAAGCCCATTCATGCCTTTTATCTTCATTCTTTATTGTTTTTTCTTTAAAGAAGCTAATCAGGGGACACTGCCCTGGCATGGTGACCAGTGGTGGCAATGTTACCCACAAGCACTTTCACGGAAATGAGAAGGATGGCTCATGATGAGACCCCCTTTCTCTTGGCTATGCCACCAAGAGCCACTATCCTGGCATGGTAACCAGCTGCTAGTAGTGTCATACCGCTAGATGCCCATGGACCTAATAGGCTGGCTCGTGATGAGACCCCCTATCCTCTGACTAGGTCTTGTTTTATCCTTTGTTTCTTGCTGAGAAGCCTTTTACTGTTTTCTCGGGGATCCCTGGGCGAAGCATCTGGAGGTTTTATTTTTAGGCTTTTATCTTTTGCCAGCTGCTTTTACCCTCTGGGCCTTTAGCCCCTTCTTCCCACAAGGTAAGGTGCAACCCTTAAATAATTGGCCAACCCAGTGCCCGGACCAATGTAATGGGATGGATGAGCGGCAGTAAGATGGAAAGTGGTAAGTATGATGGGAGCAGACGATGACTTTTCATGAATCCCCCCAGTGGCAACTCAAAACCTATGGGCACAGGCTTACTAGGGCATCCAATCATTCCCCCCAGACATGGTCAAGTGGATAAGTATAAGATCCAAGCACCCGTTAGAAACAAAAAGAACTAAATGCACATATTCAAAGGTTTTGAGGATCAAAGTGACACATACCATGATACCCAGACTCATTACCTCATGGAGCAAGATCCATCTCTGCTACAGGACCAAGCCGAGGCGATGGATGTTGCTACTGTTAACAAAGTGGAGGTGCTGAAAGGAAGAAAAGATGGGCCCTCCGGGGCCATGCTCAAGTCGATCTGGCTCTCGGTACTCCATGTCTAGGACCTGTGGGCCTCGAGACATAATCTTCTTAGTTATCCCTAAAGTGGGGGATAACAGGCTCAATCATTAAAACGCCTTTCACCACTTTGGGGGATTATTGTGAGTTAAAAATTCAAGGGTAATTAAAATGGTTGGTTAGGCCAGATCAAGTACCTGAGGAAAAAAAACACTCGATGAAAGGACTTCCCTAATGAAAAAGCCCTAGGAAACTAACCTAAAATATGATCCATGCAGACCCATAACATTATTATCCCACACAGGGGAGCGGAAATTCTAATTACAAAAAGAAGTGATGAGGGCAAAATTGCCTTGTAGAACCAGTAAGTCTTCAACTTTGTTGCACCATCAAGTACATAGATTCATATTGTATATATTTTGTATGTTACATTGCCTTACCCTTAAAAATGCTTTGTCCTCAAAGCATGATTAGAGAAGCACCTATCTCTTGTTCTAACTCGAACTGACTTCTCATGATCTTTTGTTTTTGTAGTTGCGACACTTGACGAAACAAAACAATATAATCTTCGAATTCCTGAAGTAATATGTTGCATCTCTTTGGAAGTGATCCATCCCAAATATACTTTCATTGGAATTGTTTGATGATTGATTGTTCGGATAGGATTTCTTATTTTAGGCTTCCATAGAAGTTGTCAATTTTGTCTTCGTTCTTTTTCAATGTTGTAGTTTAGTTGTTGGTAAGAAGAACAATGCTTATATTCCTCTTGACCTTGTTGTTGGTTGTAACGACTCTTGTGATTTGGATGACGATAAGGCACCCAAATCTCTTTTGAATATTGTTTATTGGATCTTTCTTCAACTTTTAATGTTTCTGGTAATTCAATTGGATCAGTGTGTTTCTTTCTCTAAGGTTTGGATTTTTTGAACTAGAAGCTTCTCTATTTCAATTGATTTAGTCATTTTTTCTTTGTGATCTAGCTCTTCTTGTAAAGACTTCTTATCATGTTTTAGCTTTCTAATTTGGGTAAGTAAGTCTTGGTTATGTCGCCTTAAACGTAAAAGTTCTTCCTTATTTCCTGACTTGTCCTCTTCATTTTTTGATTCCAAATTTTTTGTTATTTCATTCTTTAAACTTTTAATTTGTGCAAGCAATTGTTGATTAAGTATTCTTAGGCGAGAGGTTTCTTCATCTTTTTCAGATAATTTCTTCTCATTCTTTAACTTCTTGATTTGTTCAACCAAGCTTTGATTATGGTTCTTTAAATGACAATTCTCTTCATCTTTCTTTGTTAATTTCTTAATGAGATCGTGATTAGCTTGTTCCAACTTCTAATCCCCTTGCTTCTTATCTTTTGCCTCATTTATTTGTACCAATAACTTTTGGTTATGTTTTTTTAAGTAAGAATTGTCTTTGGCTTTTTCTAGTAATTTTCCCTCAAGATTTTGTTTTTGTCTCTCTTCTTGGATTTTTTGCATTTGCTCCAACCCCACTTGAAATTGTAAATTTTTGTTGTGTTGTTGATAATGAATTAGTTGGTTCTCTAATTCTTTTATTTTCACTTCCCAATGCATGTCACCTTGATTTTCTACTAAAGTAAAAAGCTTTTTACAATATGGACAAGGGCAAGTTCCATTTATAAGGGCCCCTTTCATACTCTTCCTCTTTTGCGCAATAGGGACATTTTGCCGAAAATGTTTTCTTTATAGATGTCATAGTTCACTTCGTATTTATTTCTTTATAAATGATAAATGTATGAATTCCAAGAACCCACTTTCAAAACAATACACTTTTTCACTTTTTTTAAATCCTTTTACTTTGGAATATATTAGTTTATTCTATATCTTTTTTCTCTTTTAAGTGCCCCTCACTTTCCAAGATCCACCTCACTTTTAAAAATATAATAATCCTTCAAAAAAAAAATTATTTACATAAATTTACAATGGTATCGTTTATAAATTATTATAAAACCTTTCCTCCTTGTCTTTTTGTGGATATCTCTAACTCCACAATATTTAATATGATACCCTCTCTTCTTACTTTTCCTTTATGAATATCTTTAACACAAGTTAATTGACTTTGCTAAAATATATTATGACTTTGGTTGAATTAATATTACTCCAAAAGACTTAGGTCATTGACTTTTTATTTTGGCTTCAACCCCACTACGTGTATATAGAAAGTTGTAAAAAGTTACCACTGTAAATTCTTTTTTATAAGGTAGGGAAATACCATGGGCCAATGGTTTACCAAAACCATGGGCTTGTAAACAACCAACAATAAAATCAAAATTTACTCTTCCTTCTTCTTTGGAACTTTTTCTTTTAAACTATCTTTTTTTTATTCTTTCTTTCTTTTTTCTTCCCCCTTTTTTTCCTTTATTTTTTTCCATCTTCTTGATATCTGGTAACAAATTATAATTTCTTGCAACTGAAAGATTATTTCTTCAATGGTAATTTTTTATGATGATTTTTTTTAATGGAAAATTCTCTCACGTGGTCAAAGACCTGGATAAAAGAGAAACTATGAATTTTTTTTGTATGAGACTACAAGCATGTATGGCCAATGGCCAATATCAACAACAAAGCTCTGATACCAACGCAAAGAACCAATCTGGTTCTTACAACGGACATCCATCATAAATGGAATAAATAACTGTAATCCATACTAGACAATAAATATATTGAATAAGAATATATATAATGAGATAAAATAGATAATATAGATAATATATGATGAATAGATGTACAATGAGAGGGCCAAATATATAGAGAACCTAAAGGCACATGTGGTGACCATCCATGAAAGGATGCGTCCCTTAGATAATTAATAACTATTTATTATTATTATTATTATTATTATTATTATTATTATTATTTATGATTATTATCACTTAATATTATATATATTTTGTATGTTACAAATTTTAAAAAATTAAAAACAACTACCTAGACTCTAGTCACCCATTGGGCTCAATCATTAGAACACCTTTCACCACTTTGGGGGATTATTGTGAGTGAAAAACTCAAGGGTAATTAAAATGGTTGGTTAGGCCAGATCAATTACCCGAGGAAAAAAATCACTTGATGAAAGGACTTCCCTAATGATAAAGTCCTAGGCAACTAACCTAAAATATGATCCATGCAAACCCATTACATTATTATCCCACGCAGGGGAGCGGAAATTCCAGTTACAAAACGAAGTGTTGAGGGAAAAATTGCCTTGTAGAACCAGTAAGTCTTCAACTTTGTTGCACCATCAGGTACATAACTTCATAGCACATGGAATTGACCCCCTAGTTGAAATAGGTGGTCAACAGGTGGAATGTCTGCCAGCTAGGTGAGAGGAAGTCTGTTGTTTGCTAACCTCTCCACCATTTATATCTTCCCAAATTTGCTTGATTGCATTTTAGAAATTGGTCATTTGAGAAAACTTATCACATTGCTCTTGACAGGACAACAAAAATGAGTACAAGAAAACAAGATTTTTTAAATCTCTCTTGGTAGGAAAACTTCCATTCATAACAAGTCGCCTTTCAAGAAAAAACCAAAGGAGGTCATTCCAACTCTCAGACCATCCCAACTCACAGCACAGTATTGGGCAGTCACTTTTGTTCTCATGGAGTTTGTTTTTTTCTCAAGCCATCTCATAACTTGACAGTCACCAATCATAGATTCAAGATCTCTTTTACAAGTTACAACTGTTTTCCCGAACCTTGACAAATCTTCAGTTTGCCATGCAGTTGAAATATTGTTAGCATCAGCACATTGGTTTTACCCCAACAAAATCTGATCTATAACACATTAATAAACTCACAGTCAGATCTACAACTTCAAACATGCAGTTAACAAGCAAGCATATCATCCTTACTCAAACAAAATTTAAGAAGAGCAAATATGAAAGTAAACCCTTGTCTCTCTAAACCCTCAGTTCTGAAAATCTTCCCAGGGCATTAAACCATTTGCTTTGACACCATGTTAAAATTAAAGCTCAATACTGTGCAAGTAAATAATGATCTAATACCATATGAAAAATTTATTTGCACACAAATGAGAAGGAACAATGAAAAATAAGTACACAATCTAGATAAATATGTGAGAAAAGAAATAATCTGCATAACTAACAAGGCCATGGCAGGGGTGTTAAACTTTAATAATCAAAATTTTAATGGAAGTCAATCAAAGCTCTGCCATGGTTATAGATATGTTCTTTGTGCATTGTTATTTACAGTGATATATGTCTTGCTGATTTGACATAAGTAAAAAGACAATTGTTAAGTGATTTGGCAACTAAGTGATGAATATAAGGGGCTGATTTTACTGTTGTCATACTGCTGTTGTACTGCTGTTATTACTGCTGTAAAATAATATTTTCAGATCTGGTTATTGGCTGATAAGTTGCCCTAAAAGGGATGAAACCTACCCCGGAGGTGTGGTATCTTTTCTCCTTGAATTACTGGGAAGTGAAACATTGTACTCTTTCTGCAGCTGTTTTGTACCTTGGTTTACAACAGCCCTAAGGCTGAAAATTCAAAGGGTTAAAATCGGAGAAACCTTCTAGGATGAAGGTGAAATTTATGTTTTGCATTGAATTTTGAATTACGAGAAATTTTCCCACATAACCTCTCTTGGAAGGATACCCTACTTGAGTTGAGTATAGATACACAACTCAAACTTCCTTTGCTATATCGTCATGTGTGATCATGTGAACTTGTGAGCATTCTTTAGCCTACGGACATCATTTTTTAATGCAAGTGATTAAGCCTACAGGAACTGTATCTTTGGCATTCTTTTGTTCTATGGTTATGTTTTTCTCTCTCTAGCGCATCTTTTGAACATCTCTAGCCCACTTGTTTAGTGCTGTTTTCTCCTTCTTTCTGCGGGTTTTTGGGTTGGCTGTTTGGTTGCTTTCGATCCCCTCATTCTCTTGTGGTCTTAACATAGGCTTCTCTTCCTATAGTTGTAACCTGCATGAATAATAAATACATTGCAGATGATGAGTTTATGCAATATGAGTTCTACAAGGGGGTGTGTGGTCTCTTGGGTTAGTGAGAGCCAAGCATGTCAAGGATAATTTGAATGAGTCCACCATTGGGTTAATTGTGCCACCTCCAAGACATCCACAACATCTTTCATCTGATGACATAAATTTAGTTGCAACACAACAACTTTTGAGGCAATTCACAATTCTGATAGGCTTTCACCTAAAAAGCCTTCAGTCATATGCTTCTGTATTGTTTGAAGCTTTCACTGAATGGACTTTTGCATAACGACTTGTAGGGTTTATCTTGATCTAGTTGACAAGCCCTAGTAATTCATAAATTGGCCAACTCACAAACTCACAGGGTTTCTAATAAAGTGCATTAACGTGCAAATGCCTTTTTTATATCCAATAAACTGATAGTTACAATTAACTTAATATTTATGCAAACATCAGAAACTCTTTAAGGATTATATTTCCTTGCAAACAGCTGGGGCCTTTATGGCATGGAAAAGAGATTGGTGCAATTAACTCGATATTAATTCAAACCACAGCAGAAACCCCGACGGTGCTTTTGTCATGAAAACCCACCAGACAATCCTATGGCTGGGGATTTTTGTTCATATGGATGACATAAAATAAGATAAACATGGAAGATAGTAAGATTTTTGTAGTTTGGAGCAGCATCAGAAAATGGAACAAATGTGCTACAGTAGTCTTAGCCACATAAAAAAATAGAAAATTTTCCAAACCACAATGTCCTGTGACTCAACCTCACAAATCACTTGTCAGACATTCTTGATACCTGATTATGTTGCTCAGACTAAACACGTTTTACTCCTCTTTTTTCAGCACTCATCAATATTAAAAGACTTTACAATTAGTAACATAAAACACACCATGGTCATTGGAATTTGGAACATCCTATTAGTTAACAAAATTTTAAAAAATTAACATCACCATCTGAATGAAATGTTGTAAAGGTAGTGCATTTTTATTTTTGTTTTTTGACTTTTACATATGTTCACTACTTTGCAGCATAGAAAAAATAATCTGTTCAGATGAATGCCCTATTGTCCTATAAAGTTGCTCCCAAGTTATTTTTATTGATAACCAAAGTGATAGAGAGCACACAAAT
The DNA here is from genome assembly GCA_009831015.1 of Picea engelmannii. NCBI lineage: Eukaryota > Viridiplantae > Streptophyta > Pinopsida > Pinales > Pinaceae > Picea > Picea engelmannii. Next base: position 138,699 of record ML792760.1, read on the forward strand.
AGGCTTTGCTTTTGATGGACTTTTACACTGAAGTGAATAATAGTTTGGTTGCCATAGGTTTTAGTCTTTGGAATGCTTGTCTGTAGCATACAAATGTATTGCCCTATCGATTGGGAATGCAATACTATTTGGTAGAAATCTTTATGCATGTCTGGTTAGATGGAAAATATAAGTGGAATGTTGTTTTCGCAGGGCTCAAAGAAAAAGAAAAACAGCGACTTAAAGTATGACATAATGGGTTGGATCGTACTTGCTGTTGGCATAGTAGCTTGGGTGGGAATGGCAAAATCTCATGTGCCTCCACCACCTATGTTATAAAATCCTTCTATTGTCAAAACAAGTTTTGCATACATGTTAGGTTCCAGTTCTTGTTCCTGTGACGGGCCATGCCTAGCATGGCTCAAAAGGTCAACTCTATCATTTTGAATGCAAATTACTCAGATAACTCTTTGATATTAATATTCATGTGATTTTAAAGTTGTTCGAGTCTTTTAAAATATTCTGATTTTGTAAGTTTCAGAACATGTGTATATTTTTTTGCAGTTAAAGATGCCATCATGTGTTGTTTCTTTCCATTTTTCTATTTATCATAGTAAAAATTAAACAGTATGGTTTATTGCTTTGAGATATCTGAAAGGTAATTATTTGTTGCTATCTTAGTTCCTTGGCAATAATTTATATTATTATTGGGTCTTTTATTTTGGTGTCTAGTAATTCTGGTTTAATAATTATATCCATTTTTATGCTCTTTGTGTTGACCTTAGTTTTGAATTTTAATGGACCAACAAAGAATTGGCTCAATTCTTTTTGTCAATAATACTAAAAGTGATGATAGATGTAATGTCCCCACTTTGGGACATCATCAGAGTGCAGAGGTTTATGATGACCCGAGTAGCCAGATGGATGTCATAGCGAGTACAGCCGTTATTGAGAGGCACTGTGGGGTCCAGCTTGCATTACTCATCCTATTTCATTATTATGAGCCATTTCGCACAGATTGGCTTTGGTTCCGTGGCATTCCGACGATATCCAGGGTTTTGAGTATTTTTTGCTATAAGTCAATTAAATTCACTAAAGAGGTCATTTCGGGCACTATACTTGGAGGAACCTCTCAATGTAATAGCTCATTGGAATCAGGAGGAACAACACTATAGGATAGGATGACGAGAAGAGACTTTCAGTGGCCTGAGAAGCCACAAGGAGAGATAAGATCTTTTTCAGAGGTAAAAAGGTTAATTAATTAATTAAAGCGATTTAATTAATTAATTAAATATTAATAAAATGAAAGTCACTTTGGAGGGACAAGGTGAGAAAAAAGTATAAAGGAAAGGCAAGGGCCTCTACTCATTCATTCATGTATGATCATCTTTTGATATCTGGCTTCTAGCTAGTGAGCCCAGCATTGGGGGTTTTGAGGGTTTTGACTTAACAAACCCTAGAGGACGATTCGATGGTGAAAGATTCCACCTAGATTGTCCCAAGCTTGGTCTCGGAGATGCAATACTCTCCCACACCATTCTAGTTTGGTTCTACATCAGTGTAGGAGGGGTCTACACCAACCACAAGCACAGGAAGGAAGAGGATCGCAACATTGGGGGTTTCCAGCAAGGGGGGTGCACCACTCATTGAAGGAAGGTTCAATCCAGTTGAGGAGAAGAGATTTTGGGAATTCCAGGTATTGGGTTTTCTTTGCAGGTGTCTTAGCACCATTCTTGGTTGTTTCCGGAGGCATTTCAATGGAGGGTTTATTTGTATTGACAGTGGGACGATTTCCCAAGAGGAGGGCACACCATTATTTTGATGGTAGCTAGATCTAAGGATCTAGCCGGTATTTTGCCTAGTTGAGCACTTGGGTTTTCATTTCCGTGCCTCGATCTATCATTCTAGTGGATTTGTGGAGTTGTTGGAGGTCTCTAGGAGAGACACTGATTTATCTAGGGTTCTAAGCATCCAGGGGGGCGCACCATTCCTTGGAGGAGGTTCAAATCCATAGGGTTTGAGAGGGATCTTGGAGATTCAGGCACCTGGGTTGTTCTTGCCATCCCCGATCAACTATTTGGCATCTTTCTTGAGGTGATTGAGCATCTTTGACAAAAGGGCCAAATTATTGAGGCTATTCAGGGTTCCAGTAGAACGTGGCATCTTCCAGTGGGGGTTTGGCACCTCATACGACCCAGATCGTCTTGTATTGATCTTCATTGGATATTTGGCCTTTGGAGGCCTGTGGCATCTTCTATTGGAGCATTTTGTAGCAGCTCCAACTTTTATTGTCTATCTTCTTAGCCATCTGTTGAGCATTCCAGATCGACATCTTCATTGTAGTAGGTTCTTCTATTTCATGAATAAAAGCAAAATTGAGATGTTTTGGCTTGTCTATCATATTGCATATGGTTGATGTATGTTCCATGGTTATATCTTCTTATTTATTGTGGCAACACACATCTAAATCATCAACTAAACCCCAAGGCCAAAATCAAGAGGCCATCCTGCAAGTAAACACATGTAAACAAGTAGATCAGCAAAGTGTTTGACGAAATACCACAACCAGAAAAGTTTAAAAAGACACCCAAAACCGTGATGTTCTTGGCATAATGGCTTGGGAACATTACAATAGATGTTGCTTTTCTCTGTTGATCCTAGGGAAGTTGTATGACTTACTGCCTCTAGGCTACTTTTAAACAAAATGAAAAGGTCCCCAATCTACATAATGTTTCTAAAACATTCCCCTACAGAAAATGTTTTGCAAATTTCTATTTAGCACATAGTCACTGGAATATTTTCTTTCCTTGAATATTTGTTTATGAAATGGATAAGAAGATTTGGCGTGAAGCATGCTTGTAAATAATTTCTTCAATCTTTTCAGAGTTATAAAATGAAAGCAGACTGCATGTTGCTAATGTAGATTGTTGCCTAATAGGCCTCTTGTAGGAGTGTTGTAAAGGAAGAGATATTTTATACATTTTTTTTTCTCCGAATGCAATTTTTTATTAATAATTTTCGTAATCAGTTTCCAAAGAAATGTTTGGAAAACTTCAATTGCATGAAAGTGATTACACACCATACGTGTAGATTGAATGAAGACTACATGGAGGTTTGAATAACATTGTCCATGCTATATGACAATTTAGGCATGCTGATCACACTGATTGGAGCCTTCTACAGAGATGTAAACCTTTTTGTTGGTAGTTGTAGAGGGTTCTTTTGGGAAACAAATTTACATCAGACCATGTTAAAATTTATGAAGTTTTACACCCACAAGGGTAGCTCAATTGGTGGAACTATCCATCTAAGGCATGTTATTTGGCAAGGAAGTGAATCGGTGACAAGTCACAAGTTTAAATCCGGTAGAGCCCCTTGGGTTTACCAACCACCCTTCATCTGGATATTCCAGGGAAGAGGGAAGGATTCCACGAAGTTTTCCTTGGAAAACAATTATGAAGTTTTGAGTAGATGGGATGTCTACTGGAAATTCTATCATATATTTATTAACATAAACAGAAATTCCAAGCCATGTTTGCCATGACAAATAAATCTAAAAAAAGGTTTTTTCTAGCAAGTTGCTAGACAACACTTAGATTGACTACAATCTCACTAAAGTTTTGCAAAACCCCTTCTATCAAAAAAACATAATACTAAGAAGGAATGGACATTAGATTGTCATTGACTTGTTGATGAGTGGATTGAAATATTGGCAACTATAGCAAATCCCATTGTTATTTGAAATCAAGTGTTTAACAACATCCATGTGGTTGAAAAGAAAACAAATTTTCATGGCACTTGGTTAAGAACAAAGCTTTAGTCCAAATAGATCCTCTCTTAAAGGAAACACAATTTGTCCTTGGGTTGATGTCATAGCATCCTCTCTTACTCTAGTACTAGGATGATCTGTGTTTCCAATGTCATGCATTATTTGCCCTATTTAGCTTGTGGTCATTATGGTTGTTATCTATGTGATGTTCATAATTACAAGTTATCATTAAAACAATAATAATAATTTAATTTTTAAGGTCACAACCAAGCCAGACACCAAATTGGTGTATGAGATTGTTATGACCCAATGGGGGCATATATGGGGCTAAAGGTACACATAATGTGTAAATATATATGTAATAAGGTCAGCGTAATAGTAAGGGGGTCTCATGTGTAGTGTGAATATGTATATATAGATATCATGTATTCATTATTGATGACAAGGTAATTGTGATGTATGAATGTATTTGGTTATGGGGAAGAGATTCTCCTATTGTTTAAGGAGTTATTGTGTAACTCATCTTTCTTATGTATGTTGAAGTTGTGTTCCATGCTCACATTGTTGTACATGGTGTGTACTTATGTTCTGTTATGATATTTTAAGGATTTAGATCATTACATTTGGTATCAGAACATCGATCCTAAAGTTTTTCCTTCTCAAAGAAAATCATCTTAGACTTTTCACTGTAACTTTTTTTCTAGGATGATTCAAACAACAAAACGTGGAGGTTATTTAGATAACATAACAAGGTATGTGTAGTACAAATTTAAGATTTTGGGTTGTTACACTTTCAGAGATATACCATGTGGAAGATAAGGTTTTTACTAGTCCTATAACTAGTCTCAAACAAGTGTTCCGAGTAAAATAGTCATATCTTTTTCAGTGAGGATCCAAATTTCATGAAACCAGTTGCATTTGAAAGAAGACAGATCGTAGTATTTCTAGTACAAATTTCAGAATCAGATATTAAATATTGGACACGCGGCATTATGCACAAGTTTTTTCTCACAGAAAGACCAAAAATCACCAAGGTTTGGAAAGTTACCATAATTTTCAGTTGGCCCATCTAATTTTCGCCAGACCCATGGCATTACAGAGAAGACGTTTCAGAGTACTACATATCGAAATTTCAGAAAGGTGTTGTCTAATTGTTCTACGAAACGGTTTTTTTCGTCGGAATCCGATGATCTAAATTTGCACAAAATCACTATTTTTTGTTGTTTGCAATCCATTTTTGAATGTAGAAATGGATTTAACATGTTGAAAAACCCCTAGAGCACTCAGATTATACATAAATAACCACTCAAATGTACGGATCTAACAATTTCTCGTCAAATTTCGGACAAAAGTCCTCGAAAAATATCACCAGGGAAAAGTCATTTCATAGAACGTTTAGACTACAACTTTCAGAAATAGATCAGAAGGAAGGTCAGCCAGAAGGATAGAGATGTTTGATTGCGCTGATTCAAAATCCATTGGAAAGAGAAAACATAGAAAATTATATTGAGAAAATGATTATAACTATTTGATATAATTATTTTTGATATATTGAAGTTGTAAGTTGAGGATTATGGTTGGACCTCAGTTAAGAATCAATGGAAATACCTAAACTTATAAGAAATGAAGATAAATATGAAATCAATCATATGGAATGGTTTATGTTGCTAAAGTAATATGATAGGAATCCTTAAACAACAAGATTTTATCTTTTTAGTGAAGCTCAAAAGTGGTGGATGAGTATGGATATGGATACTAGATGGAATCTCACATGGAAAGAATTTGAAAAGCTCTTTTCAGATAAATGGATTAGGGATACAAAAATAGAGGTAATGTATACAATTCAAGATGAGTTAAAATAAGCAAAAGAAAAAGTCTTCAAATTGCAAAAGGAGAATGAAGAGCTAAGAAAATATATTATTAAGAAAGATGATGAGTTTGCCAAGATGCAATCCCTTAATGAATCACTCATTAAGGAGGTTAAGAACATAAAGAAAGAAAACATTAGCGATGGAAAGTTGGAAAAAAATGAGTCACGAGGGAAGAATTGCAAAAGAAATATGAAAAAATATGTAGATTATGAAACCATAATAAAAAAACTATTGTATGAGGTTAAGAGATTTAAAGAAGAAGAGAAGCATTGTCAAAATCAAGAAAAATAAATGATATTAGATGAAGAAATTACTGAAAGACTTAAGATGAAATTTACAAGAAGGTCGAGGAATCCCTAAATATTGACGAGGTAAAATCATAAATGAAATCAAGAATTGAAGAAGGACGTCATAATGCGATAGATGGGGTCACATTGCAACTTCAAAAGGAGAAAGAAGATGAGATTCAAAAGGTCACCAAAAGATGTTGGAAGAAGTTGAACTTCATCTAGAGAATGTACATGTTACGTATGCTGGTATTATCTCCAAGGCTAAAGCAATCAAAGAGCAAGCAAGGAAGATAGAGGATTCAATTGTCTCTAAAAAAAATATGGATGAAATGCACATGCAAAGTGAAGAAAAATCGTCAAATGTGGAACCATATCGACACCCTCATTACCGGGAAACATTTCAAGGAAGATAAGAAGGTCGATATCATCATTATCAAGGAAGATGGAATGCTTGTCAATATTCATGGAACAATGCATCACAAAACCACTCTTCGACAAGCTATTATCAGAGACCAACAACCACTACAAATTGGAGAAGTTAAAACAACAATACATTGTATCAAATGAAAGAAAATTATGCAACAACTAGACATGGTTAGCTTTAATAGCCAATAGTAAATACATACAAACATATATTGAAGTAAGGGACACTAGTAATTATACTCAAGAAACCTCAAAAGGGGAAAATCTATATTACATCATAACATTCTCGTGTGTAAATTCTATTGTACAAATGGTCTCTTTATATAACCATAGGTGACCATAACTACCAAGTCTTAATTAAGTATTTAGATCACATCATATCCATAACCATCTCCACAATATCTCCTTAAATCTCTCAACTCAATCCATGAGATCTTCATCCCTGATATCTCTCATTATCCTCATTTTCCACTCATACTTTGACATTATGCTTAGTTTACTTCATTACATTTGTGCAATTATACATTTTAGACATTATTCATAATTCACAAGTATGAATTATTCCTTCATACTCCCCCTGAATGAATACTTGTGATATTAATATGTAATCATCATCCTCAATCTGTTCAATTGGTCCTTTGAATTGGTCCATTTTTCATTCCCTTCTTCTATGCTCTTTATTTTCATCTTCATCTTATATCCTCATAACTAGATCTTGTACATGCAAGATATAATTATGTGTGTTGAAGTCCATATAAAAAAATTACCATCCACCGGAATACATGGGTCGCCAGTCGTTGTAACCGTTGGTTCTATATGAAACTCTTTTTTGTACATGGTTCATCAACCATTCTTGAATCACAAATCTCATATTTGTACTTGTAACTCCACCTGCATCATCATCAATCATCATCTTGGGTATGCTATGGCTTACCCATACATCATGGGTTTTGGTGGATTACCCTCAACCATTACAAGAAGTGATTTATGGCTTATCACAAACCCTCCTATGTTATGACAAGTGGTTTTTGTTTACCACAAACAACACATTACATCAAGTGGTTTCTAGCTAACCACAAACCTTCAACATGCAAATTATGGGGGTACACTTGCCTCTTCATGGCTTACATCAACATTGACTCTGGTACATACAACATGCCTCTTCACGACTTACATCATCATTTACTCAGATACAACATACTTCTTTATATAAACATAGGACCAATATCATCTTTATTTCTATCATTAAAAACAACATTATCAAAGAGGATCTTCAAACTTCTTCAGGGATCTCATTCTCTATGCTTCTAAAAAACAAACGATACTACGTATTTACCTTGCTTTGCTTCCTTCTTTGTTCTTTGTCTTCTTTTGTTGTTGTAGTCTTCAATCCTTTTTCTTCTTTCGCTGCTTCATTTTTCACCATCCTTTTCTCTTTCCTCTTCAATATGCTCTTGTATTTCGTTTTTTTTGTTTATGTTTATGAGTCCTTCCGTCATCTACTTATGTCATGGAGTCATCATCTTCATTAGTCTTGTTTTTGTTGTTATCTTTTGTTGTTATGGAGTCAACATCTTCTTGCTTCTTGCATAATTCTTCTCAATACCTGCATAAAATTATTCTTGTAGGAGAGATGTCTCCATCCAACAAGACACCTATGACACTAGATTGGAAAAATCAATTGACGCACTAATGACATGACTTAAATTTGACTTGACTACAAATTTGACTCGGATGTCAGGTAACATCGATCTTACACCCTTACAAATCAATGACTTATTTTAACTTGACTCCAATTATGACTCTCAACTTCAATTCTTTATATCAATAATTTGACTTGACTTTTTAATGACCTCTCATGCATTTGACTTGAACATTAACTTGACTCCATTTTGACACTTACTATCACTTTATTACATAAACCAGATCCTTCAATTTGATCAACTTTCAACTTGACTTTGTCTTTACATTTTCTTTAAATGAGACTTTGACTCAATTTCTTAAGCTAGCCATCTCTATCTTGACTAAGAAAAGACAAACAAATAATGAAAAGGCCTTTGTTACATTAATAAAATAGTCTTAACTCTATTACATCATTACCTTTGGCCAATTTAAAGACTTCATTGCATGGTGTGTCTCTTCTATCTTCAATGTCCCTTGATTTAAGGCATTTTGTACCACATTCCAATGCCACATCTACATGTGGGCTATCCCATTCAATTTTTTAATGTGCTACATCCCATATTTACAAACTTTGCAAGGAATTTGCAGAAAAGTAAATGTGTGATATGTCAATCAATTTCCATGGGAGAACAAGAAAGAAGAAACGTATCAAATACCAATTAATGACGCTGATGAATACCAACACCCACCTTTGAAGTGACATTGCAATGTGAGTTTATGTAGATTATAATTTTTTAACCTTCTGCTCAGATACTTTGATACCACGTAGGATATATGGAAGTATATGAAAAAAAATTATAAATGAAAAATTCACACTTGTAGTTTTGATTTCATTTATGAGCAGCAATCTTTGCAGGGGTCGATGTTACCAAGGAACCAATACCCGCTTTACAAACCACAAGGATGCATATCTCATATGTGTAGGTAAACTGAACTTACATCTCCACGTAGGATTCTCCGCGTATGCCAGGTCATTTTGCTCCCCTCAATAATATCTCTGAGTAGCTCATAGGGCGAATTCGTCCAACAACTCTCCTAAAAAACAATAATAGTTTTGCAGTGATTCTCATCACCAGAGACCATCGTGATAACGTGCAAATGCGGTCTACAATTGTATGAGGGATTTAAATCAAAGCTCCTCTTGGAAATAATCTCGATGCCTCTGAGGCTCTTTCTAGATAGCATACACTAGGGTTTACCAACTGCTACCCTTTGACCATATGGCTCACTCTTTGCTAACCTTCGTGGCCTCCATAGGACGCAACTCCTCTTCCATTCACACAATATCTTCATATGTAGCTCCAGTTTAAGATCATACAATCATAGTAAAGCATGTATATCAAATTAATGCTTAAAGGCTAGAAAACCATTGAAATTGCTTGACTTTTCATGAAAGAAGATCTTATATTCACTTTAGCAACACACATTAGAAAATAAATCGCACAATCATAATGCTCTTCTTCAATTCACCCACACTTTAGTTTGTCACATATGCTACCATCGCCTAAGAATCCGTTGTGCCAGATTTGATGTCAACTACACATTTGCTAAAGATCTAGATCTTCAATTTATTTGTTGATGTTTTCAGTTGATGAATGTACTGCAAGAGGGAAATCCATCCCTCCATTCAACATGTAGGATAAACTTAAAGACCAAGCCTTGAGTGAAACTGGTATTCCACGGCCATATTTGTCCAATATACATGTCATCCCTTACAACAATACACATAGTGCGAAGCGCTACCACCAGATTTGTAACGCTCCACCTCTTTTTGCAACAATACTCCAGAATAACCAACACCTTGTTAATGATTACAATTCTATGAGACATCCTCCAGGACACAGACTGAGTGAGTCGGCCTGTGAGAGAGCCCATGAGTTGGGTGTACCCATGAGATGGGTGTGTCGTTCCTCTCTGAGACGAAGATGGAACGTTATGTGCCCCTATGTAGGGAAGATGCCCATGAGATGGGTGTGTCGTTTCTCTCTGAGATGGAGATGGAATGACGTGTGTCCCTAAGTGGGAAAGATGCCCATGAGATGGGTGTGTCGTTTGAGATGAAACGATATGTACCCCTATGAGGGGTGAAGGTGCCCATGTGATGGATTTATTGTTCTCCTTGCTGAAATAACGTAACTGCAAAGTGTATTCTAATTATTATTTGATATATTATTCATTGGATCAATCCCCATTGTGGATTGATCATGTCGGCTACTATAAAGGACCAAATCCCCTTTTGTGGATTGGTCAAAATGTAATTGTAATAGGCAGAATAAGAATTCGGACCCAGAATATATTAAAGGTGGTTATAACCACCCAGATTGAGAAGTCGACCCTGCTAGTGAAGAGACACTTCCACACATGCCATACTTGTATAAATAAGGAGGCTAGCGCCTCACTTAGACACACTCACTTGTTCATTGAGAGACAAGTTTTGGAGCTGCAGTTGGAGAAGAGAGAGAGACACACACATCTTTGGGAGATGACTTTTTGTACTTGTTTGAGTTATCTCTTGGCATTGTATTGGCTATCTATATTAAGGAAGTTTTGTTGGGTTTTCTGCCCCATGAGGGTTTCCCGAGATAAATGATGTGTCTCTTGTGATTGTGTATTTCTCAGTGATCCTATCTTATGCTATTGTTATCTATTGAAATGCAAAGAACTCTAATAATAGCTTAAACCTTAACATGGTATCATCGTTAAGCTGAAGAGAGCATCTTTCACAAGAGAAAGTGAAAAACGTCATTGTTGTCGTACATGCAAATTAGGGCTTTTTGTTGGTGAGGTATTTCAACCCTAAAACCATCTAGAAAAGTGTGCCCTCCCTCAAGGATCATTTTGGCACCTTCAACGCACCTTTTCAGTGGTTGGATCTCCCGGAAAGTGAAACCCTAGTTGCACAAAGTACCAGAAGTACCAGAGGTACCAGAAAACCAAAAGCACCAGTCCAGAAATCCGCAGATCAAGTTTGGAGGGGTAAAAGTTGGATTTTCTCAGATCCAAGCACACTAGGCTACTCGCCTCAGCAAAGTGCACCTCCTGGTAAGTTTAGAATTTGATTTTGAACATTTTCATTTTTGGACATTTTCTCAGCTTCAAGTAAAAGATGTCTGCAAGCGTTAAGCTTGTTGACAAGCTAGAAGGTGTGGAAAACTTTCGTGCCTGAAAGTATAGGATTGGTCTCATTCTTGAAGAGAATGACCTAGCAAGATTCGTCAAAGAAGAAGTGTCGGAGCCCGTCGATGCTGCAGAAAAAGCAAAGCACCAAAAGGACACAATCAGGGCCAAAAGAATCATTGCAGATTCAATCAAAGACCACTTGATTCCCTATGTGTCATCAAAGAAGACTCCGAAAGAAATGTTTGATGCCCTAAACAGACTATATGAAGGAAAGAACATAAACAGGAAGATGAATCTTAGAAATCGGCTCAAGAATACAAGAATGCAGAAAGGAGAATCAATCCAAGAATACTTCTCCAGAATATCCCAATTCAAAGAACAACTAGAAGCAATTGGAGATACTATAGACGAAGATGAATTTATAATGACGAACCTAAATGGTCTCACAAGACCTTGGGATGCATTCATCCAAACGATTTGTGCCAAAACAGAGAAACTGAAGTTTGACTGTCTATGGGAAGAATGCATCCAAGAAGAAACAAGAGTAGCTAACCGAGAGGCTTTACTAGCAAGAGATGAAGATCAAGCCCTAGCTACTCACACTAAAGGAGGAAGAAATAAGTCTTACTTCTAGAAAGAGACTTAGAAAGAGTCTCAACCCCAAAACAAATTCAGTCATAAAGAATCTCATCCAAGGAGATTCCAGAAGAAAGGACA
>ML792760.1:150600-169808 GCA_009831015.1 Picea engelmannii
GACAAAGAGATATTCTCTCTTACATTTCAGAAAAGAATTTTTCTCAGAAAGTGACACTTGGAGATGATTATCAATATCCCATCAAGGGAGTGGGAGAATCAAACTACAAGCTTAATTTAGGAAATGCAATGAAGATGAAGGATGTACTATATGTACCAGGTTTGACAAAGAACCTACTCTCCATATTAGCTTTAGAGAAGAAAGGCTTCAAAGTTGCCTTTATAGATGGAGAAGTTCTTATGTGGGCTAAGGGAGAAACCTTAAAAGAAGCAATCATCATTGGAAAAGAAGAAGGTGGCTTGTATAAGCTAAAGGGTCGCTCAGAAGCTGTCATGACCCACGTCATTGAGAATCCATGTGAACTTTGGCATAGAAGATTATCTCACATTAACTACAAGGCGCTACCATACATATGCAAAGCGGTCACAGGTTTACCAGAACTCAAGGTTGACCATGAAGGCGTATGCAATGGATGTGAACAAGGGAAGAACATCAAGAACCCTTTTCCGAAGAGAAACAACAAAGCAGAAGGAGTCCTAGAACTCATTCATTCATGTGTGTGTGGCCCAATGCCATCGTCCTCCATTAGTGGGTATGTATATTATGTATCATTTATTGATGATTATTCTCGTAAGACCTGGTTGTATCTCTTGAAATCTAAAGATTAAGTGTTCAGCAAATTCAAGGAATTCAAAGCCTTGATAGAGAATCTTTCTGAAAGAAAGATCAAGATTCTCAGGTCAGATAATGGAGGAGAATACACCTCAAAAGAGTTCATGAACTTCTGCAAAGATGTTGGGATCAAGAGGGAACTCACTACTCCCTATAATCCTCAACAAAATGGTGTCGCTGAAAGAAAGAACAAAACGATAGTGGAAGTCGTGAAGACCATGATCCACGATCAAGATCTTCCTATGTGTTTATGGGCAGAAGCAGCAATGACAGCCGTATATGTGCAAAACCGATTGTCCCATAGTGCACTTAGGTTCAAGACCCTGGAAGAGATTTTCACCGGAAAGAAGCCAGAGGTAAGCCATCTCAAAATATTTGGCTGCCCAGTATTTATACATATACTGAAAGAGAAAAGAAACAACCTGGAACCCTCAAGAAAGAAGGGAATATTTGTGGGACACTGTGAGGTCTCCAAGGCCTTCAGGATATATATACCAGGTCACCGCCACATTGAGATCAGCAGGGATGTGACCTTTGATGAAGATGCAATGCTCAAGAAATCAAGAAAATGCCATATTGAAGAGGTATATGAAGAGGAACCCGTAATCCCCAGAGTTGCAGAATCAGTGAGGGAGGTTCCCAGAGTTGTTGAACCAATGAGGGAAGTCGTAACTTCCCATGATGAGGAAATTCTAGAAGATCATGACGTAGTAAGGTTTCAAGAACCTCCTCAAATGACAATCTCCCATAAAAAAAAGCCAGCTTGGGCTAGAGAGTTTATTCAAGATGGAGAGATATATGGTATTTCCGAAGGAACCACGAGACATGTGAAGAGACCTAAGCCATTCTCCAGTTATATGGCTTTGATGTGTGATTTCCTAGAAAATGAGCCTGCCTGCTTTGAAGAATCCATTCAAAAGAAGGAATGGGCAGATGCCATGACAAAATAATACCAATCCATAATAAAGAACGATGTATGGGAAATAGTTCCCAGACCGAATAGCAAGGATGTGGTATCGTCCAGATGGCTCTTCAAAATAAAACATGTTGTTGATGGAAGTATTGAGAAGTATAAAGCAAGATTTGTAGCTCGTGGATTTTCTCAAAAAGAAGGCATTGACTATGAAGAGACATTCGCTCCTGTAGCCAGATACACTTCGATCAAACCATCATAGCCCTTGCAGCTAAGATGAAGTGGAAGTTACACCAGATGGACGTAAAAACAACTTTCTTAAATGGTGTCATCGAAGAAGAAGTGTACATAGAGCAACCTCAAGGATTTTAAGTTGAAGACAGGAAGTCTCATGTCTGTAAGTTGAAGAAAGCCTTGTACGGATTGAAGCAAGCTCCTAGAGCTTGGTATGGTCGGATAGACAACTTTCTGACGAGCTTGGGCTCTACCAAGAGTAAAGCAGATTTTAACCTCTACTTCAAGGTTATGAACGATGAGCCAGTAATACTATTATTGTATGTGGATGACTTATTCTTAACTGGAGAAGAAAAGATCATCACTGAATGTAAGAAGAGACTCGCTTCAGAATTTGAGATGAAAGACCTTGGCCTAATGCACTATTTCTTAGGTCTTGAGGTATGGAAGAGTCCAAAGAGGATCTTCCTTAACCAAGGGAAGTATGTAGTCGAAATCTTGAAGAGATTCGACATGTTAGAGTGCAAGCCCATGAATACACCCATGGAAACGAAGTTGAAGTTGGTCAATACTTCGTCAGAAGTGATTGATGCCACACTGTATAGACAGATTATTGGATCGTTGATGTACCTGACGAACACCAAACCAGATATGTGTTTTTCCATGAACACCTTGAGTCAGTTTCTGGTAGAACCCAGACATGTTCACCTTGTGGCTGCAAAACATGTGATGAGGTACCTTAAGGGTACATTAGATTGTGGTCTCAATTATGATGGAGATCATGATTTCATATTGAGTGGGTACACTGATTCAGATTGGGCAGGAAGTGTTTCTGACAGGAAAAGCACTTCAGGATGTTGTTTCAGTTTGGGATCAGCCATGATCTCGTGGCAGAGTAGGAAGCAATCCAGCATTGCTCTCAACACAACGGAAGCAGAATACATTGTTGCGTGTTTTGCCAGTTGCAAAGCTATATGGCTTTGAAAGTTGTTGATCGATCTATTTGACCTAGAGATGGAAGCAACCACGATCTTATGTGACAACCAGAGCTGCATAAAGATGACAGAGAATCATGTATTCCATGACAGGTCAAAGCACATAGAGATTTGTTATCATTACATCCATGACATGGTGCAGAGAGGAGCCTTAAAGCTCCAGTACGTTAGCATGGATGAACAAGTTGTTGATGTGTTGACCAAGCCTCTATCTCATGTAAAGTTTGAGCACTTTCGAGATAAGCTTTGTATAGTCTGAAAGGACCTTCCTCGAAAGGGGGAGTAGTTGTTGTGATATGACTAGTATTGTGCTTCCATCTTGATAGTTGTGACGTAAAGCCAGTCTAGTATCTTGCTTCCAGCTTGAATGTTGTGACGCAAAGAAAGACGATGAGATGAGACTAGTATTGTGCTTCGAGATTGATAGCTGTGACGTAAAGCCAGTCTAGTATCTTGCTTCCATCTTGAGTACTGTGACGTAAAGCAAGACGATGAGATGAGACTAGTATTGTGCTTCCAGCTTGATAGATGTGACGTAAAGTCAGTCTAGTATCTTGCTTTCATCTTGAGTGTTGTGACATAAAGCAAGACGTTGAGATGAGACTAGTATTGTGCTTCCAGTTTGATAGCTATGATGTAAAGCCAATCTAGTATCTTGCTTTCAGCTTGAGTGTTGTGACATAAAGAAAGACGTTGAGATGAAACTAGTATTGTGCTTCCAGCTTGAGAGTTGTGACGTAAAGCCAGTCTAGTATCTTGCTTCCAGCTTGATTGTTGTGACGTAAAGCAAGACGAGTATCTTGCTTCCAGCTTGATTGTTGTGACATAAAGCAAGACACGTACTGAGCTTCCAGCTTAACAGCTGTGACGTAAAGCCAGTCCTGTATTATGATGAGCCAGCCTCGTGCTGTGATGATGATGATGTATTAGTTTTATACTAATTCATATTGATGCAGATGATGATTGCATTCCTTTGAGAATGATGATGTTGTCGATGAAGAAAACTCTCGATGATTTATAGATACGCCAGTCAGTGTTCCAAGATGATATTGATGATGTTGTCCTCCTGATGTTGTTGATGATAAATGCCTCTCTCTCGTCTAATGTTGTTGAAGATAAAGGCCTCTCTCTCGTCTAATGTTGTTGAAGAATATCGTTCTTGTTAAGGGGGAGTGTTGAAATAATGTAACTGCAAAGTGTATTCTAATTATTATTTGATATATTATTCATTGGATCAATCCCCATTGTGGATTGATCATGTCGGCTACTGCAAAGGACCAAATCCCCTTTTGTGGATTGGTCAAAATGTAATTGTAATAGGCATAATAAGAAGTCGGCCCCAGAATATATTAAAGAGGCCCCAAAATATATTAAAGGTGGTTATAACCACCCATATTGAGAAGTTGGTCCTGCCAGTGAAGAGACACTTCCACACGTGCCAGACTTGTATAAATAAGGAGGCTAGCGCCTCACTTAGACACACTCACTTGTTCATTGAGAGACAAGTTTTAGAGCTGCAGTTGGAGAAGAGAGAGAGAGAGAGGCACATCTTTGGGAGAGGAATTTTTGTACTTGTTTGAGTTATCTCTTGGCATTGTATTGGCTATCTATATTAAGAACGTTTTGTTGGGTTTTCTACCCCATGAGGGTTTCCTAGGATAAATGATGTGTCTCTTGTGATTGTGTATTTCTCAGTGATCCTATCTTATGCTATTGTTATCTATTGAAATGAAAAGAACTCTAATAATAGCTTAAACCTTAACAGTCCTCTGTGTAGATATTTGAGATGATGTGATACTCTGGATGATTCTCCTGTGAGACTCAGTGAGATAAAGATATGTTGAGTTGCACGTCCCTGTGGCTGAGCACTGTTGGATGTGATCTTAGTGGTTGAGCACTAGTGAGTGTGTGTCCAAATGATTCTCTTGTGAGACTCAGTGAGATAGAGATCTGTTGAGTTGGACGTCCCTGTGGTTGAGCATAGGTGGGCATGCCCCTAGTGGCTGAGCACTAGTGGTTGTGTGAGATCCCTTGCTATATTGTCTAAGAGTTAGATTTACCTGTAACCCTAATTGTGATGTAAAGGGTACATGTCGGCCCCACCATGAAGTGAAAGATAATTAATGTAAAAGATAATTAATATGGTAATTATTAATTATATTATGAGTTATTGAAGTCGGCCGTGTTGTGCCAATAGACACCATTTTTTATGTGTCCAATCTAATATAAATAAAGGTGATTTCCCCATTGAGGAAACACAACACACATGTGATTTTGGAAATTTCAGCAAGTACGTCTTCTAGTGCTGAAGTACGCACCTCTCTTGGGTGCTATCCTTCTTGGTTTTGGAGAGCACCCTTTTGTGTGCTAGATCTTTCTCTTGAGAATATAGCAAAGGTTTGTTGGGTTTTCTTCCCTTGTTGAGAAGGTTTTCCCGAGATGTTTCTTGTGTTCTTGTGCATGGTATTTCTTCTTGTGATCTTGGTTATTGCAGCAGATTGTTAATGGTGTAGTTGCATTTGTCTATGGTTCAAGTAAATGCTAAGTTGAAATAAACTTCATGCTTGAGCCTAACCTAGTAAAATTCAACATGGTATCAGAGCATAGGTCTTGAAGAACCCATTGCACAAGCTTCAAGCAAACTTTCCTCCTCTTCTGCAGAGTTGTACGACCTCCTAAGGTTTCTAGAAAATTTGTACAGCCCTCTCTTTTTGAGTGATTTTAGCACCTTAAACTTGGATGTTGGGACTAAAAATTGTATGGGAGTGTACGACCTCCCTCAGCGCACCTCCAACAAGTTTCAGATTTCATTTCCGAGCATTTTGGATATTTGGCCCTAGGGTTTCTAGAGTTTCGCAATTTTCTGCAAAAATTTTAGAATTAGGGTTTATGCAGCGCATTGAAGGAGCTTCTCAGCTCACCAAGTGTTCTTTTGACTTTCAAGGCTTATTGTTGACAATCATAAGCCCAACAAGACCTAAGGTTGCTAGCCTAGCCTAGCCATTAGGTTTTCTAGCCCAGTTGGCAAGGGTTTGTGAAGAATCTAAAATATGATGAACATAACTATGATGGGAGATAAGCTTGATGGATCAAGCAACTTAAGTTCCTGGAAGTCAAGACTTCATATCACTCTTGAAGAGGAAGATCTATTGTGGGCGATACAAAAAAAAAAAAAACTTTACTAGAGACAACTATCGTTGAAGAGAAGGAAGAAAGGAAGGAAGATAATCACCTACTCAAGCTCTTACATTGAAGGGCTAGCTTCAAAATATCAAGATGACAAATGGTGACACCGTTGCTATCTTCTTCATGAAGATATCAAAGATCAGAGATCAACTAAGTGCCATTGGAGAAATCATATCAACTCTCTCAGTATGTACTTGTATATATTATTTGTAATTATGATGAGGGTACTTGCTGGAGGAAGGAACCTTTGTTGCAATCGTGGATCCAGAGGGATCACAGTGCATTCAGAGGAACAATACACTGGAAGTGAAGACTCCAGGTTTGATTGTTTTAATTAGCATGCCTCTAACCTACATTTCTAAGTTTGCTACATTACAAGTAGGCATTGTAGCCGTGACAACAATCCTTAAATTGTTTTGATTCTAGAGATGTACTCATTATTCTCCTCTAGGAGATATTATTGTCTTGTTTCTTTTTGTTTGTTTTCTTGTTCCAGGCAGGTTAACAACAAAGGAAGATGTTTATCCTTCAGACTTCAGAGGGAGTCAAAACTATTTGAGAAGGAGGAAGAACAAAATCATCATTGAAGCAATCAAAGCAATGATGCATGATTAGAGTCTACCTATGATTATGTGGGCAAAAGCATGCATGACAACAGTATATGTTCAGAACAGGAGTCCTCTCCATATTTTCAAGAACATAACTTTTGAAGAAGCCTTCACCGGAGTGAAGCCTGAGATTGGACACTTCAGGATATTTGGGTGTCCAATATACTTTCATGTACCTTAAGAGAAGAGGTCCAAGCTAGACCCTTCAGGCAGAAAAGATACATTTGTGGGATACAGTCTACATCCTTGGTTAGAGACGGATTGAGGTAAGCAGAGATGTCATCTTTGAAGAATACATAGCCCTTCGAAGATCCAGAGAATCTCAAATGGAGATTGACAGTGAGACAGTGCCTTCTCCCCCTTCAGCAATTCAGAGGGAGACAACAATTGTTCTAGTTGATCCAGTTGCTCCAGTTGATGTCCCCAGAGACATTGCAGTAGGCCATAAAAGGCCTGCCTGGGATTGACAAACTCTGCAAGAGGCAGAGGGACATGCAGCTCCTCAAGGCACATCCCGAGAGAGAAAAAGACCAAAGAGATTTTCGAGCTACTTTTCAGCTATGAGCCACATCATTGATTCTAAGCCTTCTTGTCATGGAGAAGCGACAGGTCAACAGGTATGGCAAGATGCCATGGCAGAAGAATATCAATCCATCTTGAAGAATGATGTGTGGGATATTGTTTTTAGACCAGAAGGGAAGTCTGTAGTAACTTCCAAGTGGATCGATAAGATCAAGCATGCAGTGGATGAAAGTGTCGAGAAATACAAAGCGAGATTTGTAGCCAGAGGATTCTCACAAATAGAGGGATTCGACTATAATGAGACATTTGCTCCATTTGCTCCAGTAGCTCGATACACTTCCATCCATACTATCATTGCACTAGTTGTATCCATGGGTTGGAAACTACAACAGATGGATGTAAAGACAACCTTTCTCAATGGTGAGATTGAGGAAGAATTTTATATCGAGCAGCCAGAAGGATTCATCATACACAACGAGAAATATCATGTGTGCAGGTTGAAGAAAGCCCTGAATGGGATAAAGAAAGCACCTTGTGCTTGGTATGAGAAAATTGATGTATTCTTGATGAGTTTGGGCTTCAGCAAGAGTGTTGTTGATCCAAACCTATATTATCGTATTGTTGGTAACGAGTGCCTAATCTTGGTCATGTATGTGAATGACTTATTCCTCACCGATTCAGAAAGACTTATTGTTGAATGCAAGCGAGCATTGATTTCTGAATTCAAGATGAAGGATTTGGGTATGATGCACTACTTCTTGGGACTAGAAGTATGGTAAAGGACTAATGAAATTTTTCTGAGTCAAGGAAAATATACAGTGGAGATATTGAAGAAGTTTGGTATGACATAGTGCAAATCTATGCCTACACCGATGGTGATGGATTTGAAGAAAATGAATGATGCTTCTATTGATTCAGGTGAGATTGATCCACATTTGTACCGACAACTGATTGGATCATTGATGTATCTAGTTAACACCAGACCTGATATATGCTATGCATTGAATGTACTTAGTCAGTTCATGAGTCAGCCAAGACAGACACACTAGATAGCAGCGAATCATGTATTGAGATATCTACGAGGCACAGTTGGATATGGCCTGAGATAGGCCTCCAGTGCAGACTTGAGTTTGCAGGGATATGCCGATGCAGATTGGGCAGGCAGCGTAGTGGACCGGAAGAGCACATCTGGTTGTTGTTTTACTTTGGGGTCTACCATGGTTTCCTGGTGCAACAGGAAACAAAGCGCTGTGGCCTTGAGTACCGCAGAAGCATAGTTTATAGCATTGAGTGTGGCAGTCCGCGAAGCAGTGTGGCTTTGCAAACTCCTGACAGATTTATTTGATCATGAGATGGATCCTACCATTATTCGTTGTGATAACCAGAGTTGTGTGAAGCTCTATGAGAACCCTGTGTTTCATAATAGATCGAAACACATGAAATAAAATATCATTATATCAGAGACATGGTGCAGAGGAAAGTAGTACACGTGCAGTACCTTCCTACACGAGAAGATTGCAGATATCTTCACCAAACCGCTTTCCAAGACGAAGTTCGAGTACTTCCATGAGAGACTTGGCCTGGTGGAGAATTCCTCCGTAGTCGAGAGGGAGTGTTGATGATTACAGCTGCGTGAGACATCCTCCAAGACACAGACTAAGTGAGTCGGCCTGCGAGAGAGCCCATGAGTTGGGTGTACCCATGAGATGGGTGTGTCGTTCCTCTCTGAGACGGAGATGGAACGTTATGTGCCCCTGTGTAGGGAAGATGCCCATTTTATGGGTGTGTTGTTTCTCTCTGAGACGGATATGGAACGTTGTGTGTCCCTGTGTGGGAAAGATGCCCGTGAGATGGGTGTGTCATTTGAGATGAAACAATCTGTGCCCCTATGAGGGGTGAAGTTGCCCATGTGATGGGTTTATTGGTCACCTCTGTGTAGAGAGTTGAGACGATGTGATACTCCAGATGATTCTCCTGTGAGACTCAGTGAGATAGAGACCTGTTGAGAAGGACATCCCTATGGTTGAGCACAGCTGGACGTGATCCTAGTGGCTGAGCACTAGTGAGTGTGTGTCCAGATGATTCTCCTGTGAGACTCGGTCAGATAGATATCTGTTGAGTTGGACGTGCCCCTAGTGGCTGAGCACTAGTAGGTGTGTGATATCCCTTGCTATATTTTCTAAGAGTTAGATTTACTTGTAACCCTAATTGTGATGTAAAGGGTACAGGTTGGCCCCACCATAAAATGAAAGATAATTGATATGGTAATTATTAATTATATTCTGAGTTATTGAGGTCGTCCCTATTGTGCTAATAGACACCACTTTTGATGTGTCCAGTCTAATATAAATAAAGGTGATTTCCACAGTGAGGAAACACAACACGCATGTGATTTTAGAAATTTCAGTAAGTACATCTACTAGGGCTGAAGTGCACACCTCTCTTGGGCGCTATCCTTCTTGGTTTTGGAGAGCACCCTTTTGTGTGCTAGGTCTATGGTGTGGGAGGTCTTTCTCTTGAGAATATAGCAAAGGATTGTTGGGTTTTCTTCCCTTGTTGAGAAGGGTTTCCCGGGATATTTCTTGTGTTCTTGTGCATGGTATTTCTTCTTGTGATCTTGGTTATTGCAAAAAATTGTTAATGGTGTAGTTACATTTGTCTATGGTTCAAGTAAATGCTAAATTGAAATAAACTTCATGCTGGAGCCTAGGCTAGTAAAATTCAACATGCCCTTTGTAGTGCGGTTTTTATTAACCAACTCTTAATTATTCAATGGAAGTGGCGTCTTGCGTGCAAGTTTTCATTGCTTTCGGTTGTAGCAAATGCTCTAGATCATGTTGATGATTGCAACTATGGGATACATTCTCCAGCTTACAAACCCATGAGATGTGGAACATTGCAGCTATGTGAGTCTTTCTCTCAGCTTACAAACCTGAGAGAAAGCCTCTAAGAAGGGTACATGGTTCCTGCTTGAGACAGAGCTAGTAACGTAGAGATGACCTCCTCCATTCAGAGAGTTGAGAAGAACTCCAGATGATTATCCAGTGGAAAATCGATCCATTGAGTTAGGACGTCTTGTGGCTGAGCACAAGGTAAACGTGTGAAATCCCAAAGTGTTGGGTGCATCGTCATGAGAATAGAAATGAAGATGATGTATTAGCCTCCTTTGAGCAGCAGAGTTGACGAGAAGACTCCAAATGATTCTTCTGTCGGTGGTAGTGGGAAAGCATATCTATAGAGTGGACGTGCCTGTGGACGAGCACATGTGAACGTGTGAAGACCTGGTTCTTCTGTGTAATGCAATGAATAAGAGCTATGACATCCCTATGGATGTGCCCCTAGTGGATGAGCACTAGTGGGTGTATCAGATCCTTTGTTATATGTTGTTCAAGAGTCAGACCTGCCTGTAACCCTAATTGTTATGTTAAGGGTACAAGTCAGCCCCACCTTAATGTGATTAATAATAAATGTAAAATAAAATTAATATGGTTAATATTAATTATAATAATAAGAATAATAAATATGAAGTGACTTAGAGAGGTCGACCATGTTGAGCCAATAGACGCCTTTGTTGAATGGACAAGTCTAATATAAGTAAGGGATGATTCCCCATTGTGGAATCATATATTTCTTGTGTGTTTGGAAATTACAGCAAATACATCTACTTGGAAAAGGTGTGCACCTCTCTTGGGCGCTAGTCTTCTAGAAATTAAGCACCCTCTTGTTGCTAGGTCATTCTTGGTGGTGAAGGTCTTTCTCTTGAAGAATATAGCAAAGGATTTGGTTGGGTTTTCTTCCCTTGTTGAGAAGGGTTTCCCAGGATACTTCTTGTGTTCTTGTGCGTGGTGTTTCTTCTTGTGATCTTGGTTTCTTCAACATTCTTCTTTATGGTTAAGACATGATAAAAATGAAATGAACTACATGCTTAACCTAGCTTATAGAAAAATCAACATGGTATCAGAGCATAGGTCTTGAAAGAACCCATTGCACAAGCATCTACCAAGTCTCAGCCTTTACCAGTCATCCCTCCTCTTCTGCAAAACCGTACGACCCTCCTAGGATTTCCAGAAAATTTGTACGACCCTCCTTTCTGAGGTGTTTCAGCCATTAAAACTTGAATGTTGAGGCTAATTTTATCACGGAGAGTATGGCCTCCTCTAGCGCATCTCCAGAGACTCTCAGAATGAAATTTCGAGCATTTTGAAATTTTGGCCCTAGGGTTTCTAGGGTTTTGCCAATTTCTGCAAAAATTTCAGAATTAAGGGTTC
This sequence comes from Picea engelmannii, assembly GCA_009831015.1. Taxonomy (NCBI): domain Eukaryota; kingdom Viridiplantae; phylum Streptophyta; class Pinopsida; order Pinales; family Pinaceae; genus Picea; species Picea engelmannii. Next base: position 161,999 of record ML792760.1, read on the forward strand.
TGCATTTCCTTGATGGAGCTCTTCAGATCAACAATGTTTTCCTATCTTTCAAAAGGATTATTGTTGGCAGTCATAAGTCCAACTAAACCTAAAAGTGCTAGCCTAGCCTAGTCGTTAGGTTTACTAGCCAAGTTGACAAGGGTTTGTGAAGAATCCATAAATGAGAAAAATCTATGATGGAAGATAAGCTTGATGGATCAAGCAAAATTCAAGTTCCTAGAAGACAAGACTTCAAAGGAAGACTTATTGTGGGTGATACAAAAAGGTGTCACTATGACATACCTCCTTCATGAAGATGTCAAAGGACAAAGATCAACCATGTGCCATTGGAGAAATAATATCAACATCCTCAGGTATGCACTTGTATATATATTATTTGTATCATTGTCATGAAGGTAATTACATGAGGATGGAACCTTTTTGCTGAAGTCATGGATCCAGAGGGATCTTAGTACATTCAGAGGAACAACACACTGGAAGTGCAGACTCCAGGTTTGATTGTTGTAATTGTCATTCCTCTAACTTATATTTCTAAAGTTTGCTACATTACAAGTAGGTGTTGTAGCCGTGACAACAATCCTCAAAATGTTTTGATTCTAGAGATGTACTCATTATTCTCCTTTAGGAGATATTCTTGTTTTGGTTCCTCTTGTTTTCTTGTTCCAGACAGGTCAAGAACAAAGGAAGATGCTTATCCTTCAGAGGGCGTCACATTGACTCAGAGGTAGTCAAAACTATTTGAGAAAGAGAAAGAATAGAACCATCCTTGAGACAATCAATGCAATAATGCATGATCAAAATATTTCTATGATTCCATGGGAAAAAGCATGCATGCCACAGTATATGTTCAGAACAAGGGTCTTCACCGGAATATAAGACTTCACCAGAGTGAAGCCTGAGATTGAACACTTCAGGTTATTTGGGTGCCCAATGTATTTTCATGTATCCAAAGAGAAGAAGTCCAAGCTAGATTCCTTAGAAAGAAAGGATACATTGAGTCTTCAAATACATTCCATATCGACATCCCTGGTTAGAGACAGATTGAGACAAGCAGAAACATTGTCCTTGAAGAAGAGATAGTTCTTCAAAGACCTAGAGAATCTCAGATAGAGATTGACAGTAAGACAATACCTTCTCCCCATTCAGCAACTTCAGAGGGAGAAAGACATTGATCCAGTTGCTCTAGTTGATATCTTCAGAGATATTGCAGTAGGGCTTAAAAGGCCTACCTAAACTCACTCTGCAAGTGGCAGAGGAACATACAAGCCTCTCAAGGCACATTCTGAGAAAGAAAAAGAGATTTTCGAGCTATACTTCAGTCATGAGCCACCTCATTGATGATGAGACTCCTTGTCTTAGAGAAGCAACAAGAGAACCGGTACGGCAAGATGCCATAATAGAAGAATACCGGTATATCTTAAAGAATGATGCATAAGATATTATTCAGGGACCAGAAGGGAAGTCTGTGATAACTTGCAAAAGGATCTATGAGATCAAACATGCAGCTAATGAAAGTGTCTAGAAATACAAAACGAGATCTATAACCAGAGGTTTCTCACAAACAGAGGGAGTTGTCTATGATGAGACACTTGATCCAGTAAACCCGACACACTTCCATCCATACTACCGTCCATGAGATGGAAACTATATCAGATAGATAAATTCTTGATGAGTTTGGATTTCATCAAGAGTGTTGTTGATCCAAACTTATATTACAGTGTTGGTGACGAGATCCTGATTTAGATGACTTATTCAGAAAGCCTTGTTGTTGGATAGAAGTAATCCTTGACTTCTGAATTCGAGATGAAGAATTTGAGTATGATGCACTAGTTCTTGGGAAAAGAAGTATGACATAGGATCGATGAGATTTTTTTTTCTGAGTCAAGGAAAATATACAAAGAAAATATTCAGTATGACAGAATGCAAAATCCATCGTGATGGATTTAAAGAAGAAGATTGATGATGATTCAGACAAGACTGGTCCATAGTTGATTGGATTATTGATGTATCCGGTTAACACCAGACTTGATTCATGCCATGTAGTGAATGGGATGAGTCAACCGAGACAGACTCATTAGGCAACAACAAAACATGTATTAAGATATATACGAGGCACAGTTGGCTATGGTCTGAGATATGCCTCTAGTGTGAACTTGAGTTTGTAGAATATGTTGATTCAGATTTAGTAGAAAGTACAGTGGACCGGAAGAGCACATCTGGTTGATATTCTACCATGAAGTTTACCATGGTTTCCTAATGCAGGAAGATACAAAACTCAGTGACCTTGAGTACCACAGAGGCAGAGTATATAGCATCAAGTGTGCGAAACAATGTGGCTTCACAAGCTTCTAACAGATTTACTTAACCATGAGATGGATCCTATGATGATAACCTAGAGCCATGTGTAAAAGCTCATGTTTCCTGATGGATCGAAACACGATGAAATGAAATATCAGAGATATGTTGCAGAGGAAAATTGTACACATGCAGTACCTTCCTACACATGAGCAGACTCCAGACATCTTCACCAAACTAACTTGGTGAAGAGTGCCTTACTAGTTGAGAGGGAGTATTGATAACTCAAGCCAAGATCAAATTCAGAGCACATCCTTGTGAGACTTGGCATGATGAAAAATGCCTCCCTAGCTGAGAGGGAGTGTTGATGATTGCAACTATGAGATACATTCTCTAGCTTACAAACCTGTGAGATGTGGAACATTGCAGCTATGTGAGTCTTTCTCTCAACTTACAAACCTGAGAGAAAGCCCCTAAGAAGGGTACGTGGTTCCTACCTGAGACAGAGCTAGGAACATAGAGATGACCTCCTCCATTCAGAGAGTTGAGAAGAACTCTAGATGATTATCCAATGGAAAAGTGATATGTTGAGTTAGGACGTGCATGTGGCTGAGGTGAACGTGTGAAATCCCAAAGTGTTGGGTGCATCGTCATGAGAACATAAATGAAGATGATGTATTAACCTCCTCTGAGCAGCAAAGTTGACGAGAAGACTCCAGATGATTCTCCTGTCAGTGGCAGTGGGAAAGCAGATTTGTAGAGTGGACATGCCTGTGGACGAGCACAGGTGAACGTGTGAAGACCTGGTTCTTTTGTGTAATATAGTGAATTAGAGCTATGACATCCCTATGGATGTACCCCTAGTGGATGAGCACTAGTGGGTGTATCATATCCTTTGCTATATGTTGTTCACGAGTCAGACCTGCATGTAACCCTAATTCTTATGTAAAGGGTACAGGTCGGCCCCACCTTAATGTGATTAATAATAAATGTAAAAGAAAATCAATATGGTTAATATTAATTATAATAATAAGAATAATAAATATAAAGTGACTTAGAGAGGTCGGCCCTGTTGAGCCAATAGATGCCTTTGTTGAATGGACAAGTCTAATATAAGTAAGGGATGATTCCCCATTATGGAATCATATCTTTCTTGTGTGTTTGGAAATTACAACAAATACATCTACTTGGAAAAGGTGTGCACCTCTCTTGGGCGCTAGTCTTTTAGGGATTAAGCACCCTCTTGTGTGCTAGGTCATTCTTGGTAGTGAAGGTCTTTCTCTTGAAGAATATAGCAAAGGATTTGGCTGGGTTTTCTTCCCTTGTTGAGAAGGGTTTCCCAAGATAATTCTTGTGTTCTTGTGCATGGTGTTTCTTCTTGTGATCTTGGTCTCTGCAAAATTCTTGTTTATGGTTAAGACATGATAAAAATGAAATGAACTGCATTCTTAACCTAGCTTATAGAAAAATCAACAGCTCCTTCACATTGGTGGTCGTTCTCCATAGTGGTAGTTGGAGCCTCCCTCACACGATGGTCTCTCACAATCGTTTAGGTAGACTTAGTTGCTTCATCTTTCTGGCGAAGCAAAGCTGTGTCGACATCGTTGTTGTGGTCACTTACGTCGCCTTGCAGTGAATACATAACATTCTTCACAATTCCTCCCAACGAAAACTCTCGTAGAAATCGTCCTTCCACGCTACCGCTCTCTTCAAAAAAAAAAGATCAAACTCAAATCCATAGCTCTGATTTCCTGCTATCTTTTACTGGCCAAAAGATACTCCCTCTCTGATACCAAATGTTGGCTTTAATAGCTAGAAAGAAATATATACAAACATATATTGAAGCAAGGGACACCAAGAATTATACTAAAAAAAACCCAAAAGGGGAAAATCTATATTACATCATAACATTCTAGTGTGTACATTCTATTGTACAAATTGTCTCTTTATATAACCATAGGTGACCATAACTACTAAGTCTTAATTAGGTAATTAGATTACATCATATCCATAACCATCTCTACAATATCTTCTTAAATCTCTCAATTCAATCCATGAGATTCTCATCCCTAATATCTCTCCTTATTCTCATATTTCCCTCATACGTAGACATTAAGCTTAGTCTACTTCATTACATTTGTGCAATTATACATTTTAGACATCATTCATAATTCACAAGTATGAATTATTCCTTTAGACACCAAGGATTAAGACCGAAAAGATTTGATTTTGGATGGATAGATCATCATCAATGGAATGAAGAAAGCAGGAAAATGAGAAAATCATATTACTTGGTTTCATCCCATGTGAAACCTTTAATTGCAAAGTTTTGAGGACAATGTTTTGAAGGAGGGTACTATGTTATGGACCAATGGGGGCATATATGGGGCTAAATGTACATGTAATGTGTAAATATGTGTGATAAGGTGGCCTAATAGTAAAGGGCCCTCATGTGTAGTGTGTGAATATGTATATATAGATATCATGTAATCATTATTTTGTTAAGGTTTAAGCTATTATTAGGTTTCTTTTCAATTTATTAGATACCAATATCATAGGTAGGATCACTTAGACAAACACAATCACAAGATACACAACATATATCCTGGGAAACCCTCATGGGAGAGAAAACTCAGTAAAAACTTCCTTAATATAGATAATCAATACAATGCCAAGACAATAAACCAAAACACTAGAGAATATCCAACACTGAGCAATGCAACTCTCTCTTCCTTATTCTCTCAACTGCGGCTACCAAACTTGTGCACTGGATGATCGAATGAGTGAGTGAGATAATGAGGCATTGGCTTCCTTTATTTATACAAACTGGCAGGTGTTGAACATGTGTCTCTTCACTGGGCAGGGCCGACTTGTCTTCTTAGTGGTTAAAACCACTTTAATTAGCCTGGGGGTCGACTTCTCAATTTGCATATTATATTTAGGGTTTGACCAATCCACAAAAGGGGATTTGGTCAATTACAATGCTCAACATGATCAATCCACAAAAGGGGATTGATCTAATAAATAATATCTCAATAATAAATAGAATACTCTTTGCAGTTACAATATTTCAACACTCCCCCTTCACAAGAAGGGTATTCTACAACATCAACAGGAGAGAGAGAGAGGGGGGGCAACAACATCTAGAACATCTAGAACATTGATTGGCATATTTATATATCATCCGAAGTTTTTCTCAACATCAATATCATCATCCACAACAGGGAGCTGGAATGGCGTCATCATTATCTGCATCAACATGGATTAATATAACACTAATACATCATCATTACCAATAACAACACAACACTGATACAACATCAGGACTAGGCTGGAAATATTTAGCATGAAGCTGGCATCTCAACAACATCAGCATGAAGTTGGAAATCTTCAGCACGAAGTTGGCATCACAACAACATCAACACGAAGCTGGAAATCTTCAGCACGAGGTTGGCATCAAAACAACATCAGCACGAAGCTGGAAATATTCAGCACAAGGCTGGCATCACAACAACATCAACACGAAGTTGGAAATATTCAGCACAAGGTTGACATCACAACAACATTAGCACGAAGCTGGAAATCTTCAGCACAAGGCTGGCATCACAACACAACTCCCCCTTTCGAGGGAGGTCATTTCGGACTACACTAAGCTTATCTAGAAAGTGCTCAAACTTTACATGAGACAGAGGCTAGGTCAACACATCTGCAACCTGTTCATCCATGCTAACATACTGTGTTGGATTACTGAGAGGGGGGGTGAATCAGTAATAACGTAATTATAATCATTTTTCTTCAAATGTTATATCAATGTAGAATTATTATCCAATAATGAGCAGTAATAAATAAACAATCACACACATACACAGTACACCAGTGTTTTACGTGGAAACCCAAATCGGGAGAAAACCACAAAATGTTTTTTCTTATATGTCTTGAAGAATTACATTTATTGGAAGCACCAACTTCCTTTGTTTTCTAGCTGCAACTGGAAGGAGGCTCCAATTTCCTAGTTTCTCAGGCTACAACCTGAGGGAAGCTCCAACTCCCCAAATCTCTGGCTACAACCAGAAGGAGGCTACAACCCCCAATGTTCTCCGGCTACAACCACCTATCCTTGCCTCGTCTTGCCACCCTGAAGTAGAAGTAGAATGATGGAACCATTGTCACACTATCACTGTGAGATATACTGCTATAAACTTGTACCAATAAATCTGAATCATGCATCAACCTGTACCTCAACCTATAATCAACCTGAATCATAAACAAGTGCATCAACCATGCACCAACCTGTAATCAACCTGTACCATAAACAAGTGCATCAACCATCCACCAACCTGTAATCAACCCGTACCATAAACAAGTGCAGCCAACCATGTACCAAGTATGTTCCAATCATGTGTCAACTACTCATCAACTATGACTCATCAATATGTACCAACATCATCAACTACTTGTCTTAACCATGTACTCAACATGTACCACAATCAAAATCTCTCATCAATTTTATCACCCAAATATGATTTGTAGCTCTGTAATAGACCTCGTGTATATGATCACATTTCTGCAAACCTTCCTTAACTTTAAAAACAAGAGACTAGCATTTTCATCAAACTTTTCTTTAGTCTCACATGCTTAGTTTTGGATTAGTCAACAACCCTAAGTTGAAGTAATCATAACTTTGAACCTGTAATGTATAAAGATCTGAAACTGATACACAATGTTCTTCAGTGTGTTTAATGAAATTCCTCCAAGTGTCACTACCTGGAACCTCTCAGAAAAGGAGTTATAGCAAAAATGACAAACATTGTTGAATTCTGACTTATTTTAGAAAGCGACCTTGTAGAGCGTGCCCTGCACAAAATATTTGATGAATTGATCTGAAATTGTTACACAACATACTAAAGAATGTCCCCTAACCAACACATTTGGTCTCACTAAATTTGGATCTGTTATGAAGAAGTTATGACGTTTTTACTCGAAACACCTGATTTTGACTAGTTTCAGGACTAGCCACAAACCCTATTTTCCACGGAGTGTAACTCCCAAAATACAATGACCCACAAGATGATTTTTTTACCACAGATACTTGGATATGTTTTCTCACTTGCATAGCAATTTCAGGATCTGAATCATTATAGAAAAAAAGTTATAACAAAAATGGTGAGATGACCTGTAAATAACATACCTTAGAAAGCACCATCAAAAGAATTTATCCTTCCTTGCATTTTGGCCTTATTTTCTTCACCTTCACTTAGAATTCCGGTTTAGATATCATTGGTTATCTCAGACACATATAGATATTCAATATGCTCAAGTGTGATTCAAATGAGAGAGTCTTGCCTCTTATTTATACTCTCCAAGTAGCTTCTTTAAAAACATTTTCTAGGTCACTTGGCCCCACTTTCCTTATTTTAGGGTTGGGTCCACTTCTAATTTCTCCATTAAATTTATTATTGAAATAATTTATTTTGTATTCACTTTGAATTATAATACACTCATCACTTCACTTTAT
>ML792760.1:181541-210132 GCA_009831015.1 Picea engelmannii
TTATCACATAGAATCACGGTTGCTTCCATCTCCAGATTGAATAGACATGTCAACAACTTCCGAAGCCATGTGGCTTCACAACTGGCGAAACATGCAGCAATGTATTATGCTTATGTCGTGTTGGGGGAAATACTTGATTGCTTCCTACTCTGCCATGAGATCATGGTTGACCTCAAACTGAAACAACATCCTAAATTTCTCTTTCTGTCAGAGACACTTACAACCCAATCTGAATCGGTATAACCACTCAGTTTGAAGTCATGATCTCCATTATAACTGAGACCAAAATCTAATGTACCCTTAAGGTACCTCATCACATGTTTTGCAACAACCAGGTGAACACGTCTAGGCTCTACCAGAAATTGACTCAAGGTGTTCACAGCAAAACATATATTTGGCCCGGTGTTCGTTAAATACATCAACAATTCAATGGTTTGTCTGTACAATGTAGCATCAATGAATTCTAACGAAGTGTCAACTAGGAGCTTCAACTTTGTTTCCATGGGTGTATTCATGGATTTGCACTCCAATATGTCAAACTTCTTCAGTATTTCAATTGCATACTTCCCTTGGTTAAGGAAGATATTCTATGGGATCTGTCAAACCTCAAGACCTAAGAAATAGTGCATTAGGCTAAGGTATTTCATCTCAAATTCTAAAGTGAGCTTCTTCTTACAATCAGTGGTGAGATTTTCTTCTCTGGTTAGAAATAACTCGTCTACATACAATAGAAATATAACAGGCTCATCATTCATAACCTTAAAGTAAAGGTTAGAATCTGCTTTACTCTTGGTAAAGCCCAAGCTCATCAGAAAATTGTCAATTCTTCCATACCAAGCTCTAAGAGCTTGTTTCAATCCGTACATAGCCTTCTTCAATCTACATACATGAGTCTTTATGTCTTCTACTTCAAATACTTGAGGTTGTTCTATATAAACTTCTTCTTCAATAACACCATTTAAGAAAGTTGTTTTCACTCCCATCTGGTGTAACTTCCACTTCATCTTAGCTGCAAGGGCTATGATGGTTCTGATTGAAGTGTATCTAGCTACAGTAACAAACATCTCTTCATAGTCAATGCCTTCCTTTTGAGAAAAAACACGAGCAACAAACCTTACTTTATATTTCTCAATACTTCCATCGGCAACATGTTTTATCTTGTATATCCATTTGGAAGATACCACATCCTTGCTCTTCGGTCTGGGAACTATTTCCCATACATCATTCTTTATAATGGATTGGTATTCTTCTGTGATGGCATCTGTCCATTCTTTCTTATGAATGGCTTCTTCAAAGTAAGTAGGCTCCTCCTTCTCTAAGAGATCACACATCAAAGCCATATAACTGGAGAATGGCTTGGGTTTCTTGAGTTGTCTCATGGTTCCTTCGGGGGCACCATACATCTCTCCATCTTAAATAAGTTCCCTTGCCCAGGCTGGCTTTCTCTTGTGGGATATCGTCATCTGGGGAGGTTCTTGAGATTCTATTATGTCATGATCTTCTATTATCTCCTCATTAGGAGAAGTTATGACTTCCCTCACTGGTTCTGCAACTCTGGGAGCCACAGGTTCTTCTTCATATACTTCTTCAAGTTGGCATCTTTTTTATTTCTTGAGTGTTGCATCTTCATCAAAGGTTGCATCTCTGATGATCTCAATATGATGGTAACCTGGTATGTATATTTTGAAGGCCTTGGATACTTCACAGTACCCAACAAATATTCCCTTATTTCCTAAAAGTTCCATCTTGGTTCTCTTCTCTTTTGGAATGTGTACAAATACGGGACAGTCAAATATTTTGAGATGGCTTACTTTTGGCTTATTTCCGGAGAACATCTCTTCAGGAGTCTTGAACCCAAGTGCACTATGGGACAATATGTTATGTACATGCATTCTTGTTCTTGTTGCTTCTGCCCATAAGTGCATTGGAAGATCTTGATCATGGATCATAGTCTTCACTACTTCCATTATAGTTTTGTTCTTTCTTTTTGCTACACCATTTTGTTGAGGATTGTAGGGAGTGGTGAGCTCCCTCTTGATCCCGGCATATTTACAAAAGTTTACGAACTCTTTTGAGGTGTATTCTCCTCCATTATCTGACCTGAGTATCTTGATCTTTCTTTCAGAGAGATTCTCTATCAAGGCTTTGAATTTCTTGAATTTACTGAACACTTCCTCTTTTGATTTCAAAAAGTAAACCCAGGTTTTGCGAGAATCGTCATCAATAAAAGACACATAGTATACATACCCACTGATGGAGGTTGATGGCATTGGGCTACATACATCTGAGTGGATGAGCTCTAGGACTCCTGCTTTGTTGTCTCTCTTCGGGAAAGGGTTCTTGATGTTCTTTCCTTGTGCACATTCGTTGCACACGCCTTCATGGTCAACCGTGAATTATGGTTGACCTGTGACTGTCTTGCTTACATATGGTAATGCCTTGTAGTTAATGTGAGCTAGTCTTCTATGCCAAAGTTCACAAAGATTCTCAATGGAATGAGTCACGACTGCTTATGAGTGACCTTTTATCTTATACAAGCCACCTTCTTCTTTTCCAATAACAATTGTTTCTTCCATGGTTTTTCCTTTGGGCCACATAAGAACTTTTCCATCTATGAAAGCAACTCTGAAGCCTTTATTATCTAAAGTTGAGATAGAAAGTAAGTTCTTTGTTAAACCTGGTACATATAGTGCATCTTTCATCTTCATTAGGGTTCCTGAATCAAGTTTGTAATTTGATTCTCCTACTCCTTTGATAGGGTATTGATAATCGTCTCCAAGTGTAACTTTCTGCGGAAAGTTATTTTCTGTAAGGCAAGAGAGAATGTATCTTTGACTTGTCATGTGCTTGGAAGCACCATTATCTATGAGCCAAGTGTCCTCACCAAGTGTTTTGCTTTAGCTGCAGCATTGGTAGGTTATGGTACATCTTCTTTAATGAATCTTGCTAAGTCATTCTCTTCAAGAATGAGTGCAATCCTATACTTCCAAGCACGGAATTTTTCCACACCTGCTAGCTTGTCAACAAGCTTAGTGCTTGCAAACATCTTTACCTGGAGCTAGGAAAATGACCAAAAATTGAAAATGCTTAGAATTTAATTTTGAACTTACCAGGAGGTGCGCCTAGCTGAGGCAAGTAGCCTAGTGCAGTTGGATTTCAGAAAATCCAAATTTTTCCCCTTCAAACTGGACCAACGAAATTCTGGACTGGTACTTCTGGTACTGGTTCTGGTTTCCTGGTTTTCTGGTACTAGTCAAAACTAGGGTTTGACTTTTTGGAGTATCTAACCACTGAAAAGGTGCACTCAAGGTGCCAAAGAGTTCCCTAGGCTAGGGCGCACTTTTCTAGATTATTTTTAAGCTGATATTCCTCTTCAACAAAAAGCCCTAATTTTCTTGTATGGCAACAATGACGTTTTTCTTTATCCAGTGAAAGATGCTCTCTTCAATTTAGCTATGATACCATGTTAAGGTTTAAGCTATTATCAGGTTTCTTTTCAATTTACTAGGTAACAATAGCATAGGTAGGATCACTGAGAGAAACACAATCACAAGATACACAACATTTATCCTGGGAAACCCTCATGGGGGAGAAAACCCAACAAAAACTTTCTTAATATGGATAGCCAATACAATGCCAAGACAATAAACCAAAACACTAGAGAATATCCAACACTGAGCAATGTGTCTCTCTCTTCCTTCTTCTCCCAACTGCAACTACCAAACTTGCACACTAGATGATCGAATGAGTGAGTGAGATAATGAGGCGTTGGCTTCCTTTATTTATACAAACTGGTAGGTGTTGAACATGTGTCTCTTCACTGGGCAGGGGTGACTTGTCTTCTTAGTGGTTAAAACCACTTTAATTAGCCTGGGGGCCAACTTTTCAATTTGCATATTATATTTAGGGTTTGACCAATCCATAAAAGGGGATTTGGTCAATTACAATGCTCGACATGATCAATCCACAAAAGGGGATTGATATAATGATTAATAACTCAATAATAAATAGAATACTCTTTGCAGTTACAATATTTCAACATATTTGAGGACAGGTTAATCATGATGTATGAATGTATTTGGTTATGTAGAGGAGGTTCTCCTATTGTTTAAGGAGCTATTATATAACTCATCTCTCTTATCTATTATGGAGTTATGCTCCACACTCACATTGTTGTACATGGTGTGTGCTTTTCGTTTTTTATGATATCTTAAGCATTTGGAACATAACAGAGACCCCCTTGTTTGTGGGACAAGGGACCCCCTATGCACAACGATTTGAGTGCTAAAGTCTACAGAGGTGTACATACCCTACCCCCCCTCTGGATTTTATTCCATATTAATATTTACTCCATGTATTCAATATGTCATTTTAATCAATCCAAAGATAATGGTTAACCACACCATATAGCACAAATATACATAAGGGAATAATGTGCTTTAAGAATGCTTGGTGATCGTATTGACCTCCACTCATATAAATCACTTTTGACATCCACTTGTTGAATTTCCATCCATGTTTTGAGATCTAGCAAGTAACAACATTTTAATTGTAATAAATCTCTAGGTGGAAATGTTTCATCATAATAAGTGGTTGCCCCACGCATCTCTTTGTGACAAGTCACTTTATGCTTATCCATGACCTATTTGGTTTTTATGTGGTACATCGATTCACATCCTATCAATTTCTTTTTAGAAGGTAATTCTACAAGCTTTTAGGTTTTATATGCCATTAGTGCATCATACTTGAATTTTTGTTGAAGTTAAATTATAAAATCCATTAGGAAAGTAGAGTCTTCACACAATGAACACAAGAACAACCCGAAACAACAATGACATGACGAGTATTCTTGATACCCAAGTAATCAATAAACAACATAAAGAGTAGTTCACAATTTGGAAAAACCTCTTTGAAATAGGTGGGAGGTAATATATTAACTACCACCAACTCAGAAAACACAAGATAACAAAGACACATATTAACTACCAATAAGAACTATATTTGATCACTAAAGGTGTGTCATGAATCACTTTAATGGACAACAAGATAAGTTGAGATTGCATTATTTACACATGGTATTACATTAATTATGTCAATAGGCATAATACCTCTTGTAATTTGGGTTGGAACATGAAGAGTGTTTTAGCTATATTCAAGGAGTGATACACCAAGTTGTTGATGCTTAAATCTGTTAAGGTCCAAACAACAATCTCGCGAGGATATGAATATACCCCTGCGTTTTTATAAAGGTAGTACTCCTCTTTATTTTCTTAAAGATAAATCTTGAATGTCTTGGAACTATAATATGAAAATGGGAGAATACTAAAAAGAAAACCCCAAATATTTATCAATCAATGAAAATGTAAAATATTGTTGATGGAAAATAATATATATTCACAAAAGAATTCCTAAGAAGAGGACCATAAATCTTCACTCATAAAAATATAATATATGCAGAAATATTACTCATAAACAAATAACAGTTACAAGAAAAATATTATGATTCTCACATCCATCACATAATTCATAATTTTTTATCACATTCAAAGAAAAGAATGATATAGGCCCACGAATGAGAGAACTTTAAAAAAGTTGTTTCATTCAAAATAGGATAGAACATGATAGGAAAACTTTAAATATCTTATGCTCAAAACTCAAAGTTCAAAAATATCACTAAAGTTTATCCCCAAAATAGTTCTCTAGGATTTTTCAAAAAATAAGTAGTCTTTAATAGTCTTAAAAATAAAAATGCATTTGTTCATAATTGAACTGGGATTGGGCTTCCGTGGACCATAAAATGAAATTATGAAGCAAGGTAGAACCTTAAAGAAGACAAAAAGGAGTGATCAGAAATCAATTATGTTTTCTTAGGAGAGATAAGCATAATCGGATGGCTTTTGAACGAGCAAAGCAAATAATTGAGAAGGATGTGATCGATTTATTCACTGTGATGGAATCACTCTCCCTCTATTTGCTTGTTGATGTTCCTTTAGTATTGTCTTTGATTGTGGTTTCATGACCAATACAAACCGTCTCTACCTGATCTTCTTTAGTTTTCTTGATTAAAGCTTGTTTTAACCAATTTTCAATGTATTCCCTCATAGGTGTGACGGTTATCTCCTACTTGAATTTAATATCAAATAATGTACCTTCTAAATCTCTTAAGTCAATTGAAAGTTGCTGCAATATGTCTTCATTTTTATTAACATAACTTACAAACCAACTTTCGCTTTCATGTTCTGTGTACTCGGTCATACTATTAAACTTTTCAGCTGATACACCTTTCAATGTTTCCAAATGTTATTGAAACTTTTCTCTTGTCATAAGAATGGAATTTAAGATTAATTTTGGATCTATCACTTCCCCGATAGTTCCTTCCAAATCTAACTCAATTAACTTAAAATATAGTTCCCCTTTTTTGGCACTTAAAGTGTCACAATCAACTAATACTTCTTTTTAAACCTTTATTCTCTTGATCCAACAAGCTTTCAATTGTTTTATCCGAGTAGGGGATGGTATATCTTCTTCTTTTCTCTTTAATTCACTCATACCAGAAACCTTTAAAACAAATGTGATGACAACATCTTTATAAAAACCCTCGTCATTATCAAGGTCTACCTGAAGATATTGCATCAGATTTGCAATTTCGGAACCCAAAGAAATGAATTTGCTCGCAAAATCCCATGCCTCTAAAATGAGATACCTGTTGAAATGTTGGCCAATACTAAGGGGGGGTGAATCAATATTGTTTCTTTTTAACAATTTTTAATAATAATTTATTATTAATCACAACAACTGATCAACAAGAATGTACTCAGAACAAAAATTAAATATAACAATCACAAAAAGTACAAGTTACAATGTGTAGGAGACATTAATATCTCTTTTTTTAGCATTAACTCAAGGAGACACCAATCCCCTATTTTAGAGCACCAACTTGAGGAAGCACCAACTCCCTTGTTTTCAAGCACCAACTTGAGGAAGCACCAACTCCCTTGTTTCAGGCTTCAACCTATAGAGGATTCCAATCCTCCCTTTCTCCTCCCTTCCACCCTCACTTCATGTGTATGTTGCAGGTTTCATATACTTTCTTGGACTCTGCTTCTGTTTTTTATCTTATGAATTAGACCACATAAACACTCTTCTTCCACTATACATTTTTGTTTATATAGTATTCCAACAGGTATGAAATTGAACCATTGTGTCTTTTTGTATGAACCAATGCACCTGTTCATTTAATTTAATACTAAAGCTAACATTTTGTCCTTAAATTTTTTTGTCTTTAATTCAAAACGACTTCAAATCCCTTGTAAGTTGTTCATCATTAATGGAATATTTGGGTGCTAAAAATTGTTTGTTGTTATTGTAACAATACCTTGAACAAACCTTGATCCTGAGGTTTTAATTATCTTTAATCATATTTTTATCCTTTATGAGTCGATCTAAGTTATGGATTGACTCTTCTTATTTTGGTCTCACACTTCCATATTGATCCAATGATCTACGATCAATCTTCGTTGTCCATTGTCGATCCAAAGAATTTATGATTTCATTGTATGTCGAACTCAACTATCCAATAAATTTTCCTATACATTTACTTTGGGCATATTGTATTTGTTGGATCATTGAAGATCAATATGGATGATCTGTAAACATGAGGCTTATAGCCTATCTGTCTCACCAACATGGAATTTTCTGTTTAAAAAAAAATCAACTATGGTTGTTTATATGAAAAGAAATTCTCGACCACTCAAGCCACACGTTGAGTCGGAAAATAAAATAGATTCAACCACCCAGAAGTCGAAATGGGAAAAATGAGTTGACCAAAATGCAAGTTGGTTTCAAGGCAAAATAAGTCGACCAAAGTCAAGTCGAAAATAAAATAGAGTTGACCACCTGAAAGTTGAAATGGGAAAATAGAGTTGACCAAAATGCAAGTCAGTTCAAGGAAAAGTAAATCAACTAAAGTCGAGTCGACCAAGAATCAAGAAATGCAAGTTGAAGTCAAAGGCAATGCGAGTCGAAGTTATGCAAGTCAAAGTCGAAGGCAATGCAAGTCGAATTTATCCAAGTGGAAGTTGAAGTTATTCAAGTTGAAGTTGAAGACAATGCAAGTCGAAGTCGAAGGCAATGCTAGTCGAAGTTATCCAAGTCGGAGTCGAAGGAAATATAAGTCGAAGTTATCCAAGTCGAAGATCAAGATGTCTAATAGAGACTCTCATAACAAACCCTTTTACACATTTTTTTGAGCAGTAGACTTTGATCTTTCCTCCTCTTTGACATCAGTGTCAACTTCATAACATTATGTTCAATATTGAGCATATTGATCTCCTTTGACATCACTGCCAACACCATGTCCAATAATATATTATCTTCTTTATGTTTTCCCCTGCAGCAAGCAAACTTGATGTTCCCTTCAATTAGAAGCTTGACTCCGGTGTTCTGTCGAAGATTTTCCAAGGTTGAACAGTAGCAGTCAAACTTGCAAATATAGAGGGTGGCATCAAAGCATACTCTTTAATTGTGTCCTTAAGCATAGCATTTTCAGCTTCTATCTCATCAACTAATACTTCCAAAGAATCAATTGTAGCTCTATGAATCCTTGCAATTCTTGATGGTAAAACTCCACTCAAATTAAATTCTGAATGTGTATTTCCTTGAATTTATTTTCCTTTTGAATTAATTCTTTCAAAGACTAACTTATTTGAGTATTTTTCAAATAGAGCACTATGAAGAGTTAAATATTATATATTTTTGTGGTTGGGGTTTTTTTTATTGATCRGAATGACCACAGTTTTGTCAGTAGACTGTCGACGTTTCGGATCCAAATCAGGATCCATCTTCAGGACAATGAGCCTGAGTTTAGATGATGAGAAGAATTGGTTTTAAATACTGGAGTTTGGCGAGAAATTTAGGTGTCGTCTAGGTTGTTTGGTAAAAATCTTCTTTTTTATTTATTTTTAATATTTATTTAGTGTGATTTAGTTAATTAGGGTTTTGTTTCAATTTGCTTTGAGATTATTTTAATTTATTTAATTCAATGTTTGTTAATTTTTGTTTTAATTGGCTAGAGTCTAGGTAATTTGTAGGGTTTACTTTTAGGTATTTGAGTAGATTATTTAGTTATTTTAGGGGTTTGCTTATTATTGTTATTTAGGGTTTAAAGTTTTTTAATAATTTTGAGGTTTAAAACATATTAAAATCAATTAAGTTTATAAAAATGTAGGTATTATGTTCTTAAGCCTTTTAATATTATTTAATGATATTGTTTTATTTTTAAAATGTTTTATATTCGAGAGTAAATAGGTGGGTTTAGAAATTTTTTTGTTTTAATGAATTAATCTTAAAAAAAAAAATTGAGATAGTTTTTAACAATTATTGTTACTGTTTATTGTGAATCAGAGGGAGCCAGTTTTCACTTAGTTCTAACCCACTATCTTTGTTCAGGTTTCTAGGATGTTTACGAATTTCAATGGCTTCTCTAACACGCCGTTTAAAGAGGTGATTTTCTTTAGCGAGGATTTTGGTGTCTTCTAAGCGGATATGGTGTCTTGTTTTAAGGGAGCGTTCGGCTAGGGTAGAGGTGTGGATGCGTTCATTCTTAATGTCAGCTCCATGTTCTTTTATCCTAGTCTGGAAGGAGCGACCCGTTTCACCGATGTAACATTTTTCGCATGAGCACTCTATTTTGTAGATTCCTTTACTTTTGTGAGGGTCAATTTTGTCTTTTACAGATCTCATATTATGTTTGATTGTTTTGAGTGGTTTGAAGGAGGTCTTAATCTCTTTTTTGCTGAGGATTTTTGCAATCTTATCGGTCACTCCTTGGATGTAAGGGAGGCAAGCATCTCTATTAGGGTTCTGGTATTTTCAGATGGTGGGCTTATCGTGTGTTTTTTCTAGGGCTCTGTTTATTGCATTCTTAATGTCTTTGTGTTTATAACCTATGTTCTTAAAAGTCTTGGTAAGGTGATCTGTTTTTTTTTCTAGGTTTGCTTCATCGGAGATTCTTATGGCTCTAGTGGCTAAGGTTTTTAGGACACCTAGTTTCTGGTTGGGATGGTGATGGGAGTTTGCGTGGAGATAGTTCTCAGTGTGGGTGTTTTTTCTATAAACTGCATGTCCTAGATCCCCATTGCTTTTCCTCTTGATAAGAATGTCTAGAAAGGGGATGCTATCATTCCCTTCGAGTTCCATTGTGAACTTTATTTCTTCGGATATGTTGTTAAGGTGTTGAAAGAAATTTTGTAATTCTTCTTTACCGTGGGGCCAGAGAACATTGGTGTCATCAACAAATTTTTTCCATCTTAAAGGTTTCAGGGGAAAGGAGTTCAAGGCTTTCTTTTCAAAATTTTCCATAAAAAGGTTGGCAACAATGGGGGACAGTGGGGAGCCCATTGCTACGCCGCTGGTTTGTTCATAGAATTCTCCTTGATAACTAAAGAAAGTGGAGCGTAAGCAGATCTCGGCTAGGTTAGTTGTTTCTGGGTCAGTGACTTCTTTGATAATTTGGATAGTTTCATCTAAAGGTATTCTAGTGAAAAGGGAGACTACGTCAAAACTTATGAGGGTGTCTTGAGGCCTTATTTTTTCATTTTTAATGATTTTAATAAAGTCATTGGAGTCTTTAATGAAAGAGTCAGTGTGGCCTACCAGGGGGCKAAGGATCTTGGCAACGTGTTTAGCTAGTTCATAGGTTGGTGAGCCTATGGTATTCACTATGGGTCTAAGAGGGATATCTTCTTTGTGAATCTTCGGTAGACCGTAGATTCTGGGGGTGATTTCATTGTTTGGGGTTAAACGTTTCTTCAAAGAAGAAGACTGGTTCTTGTATCGCTAATTACGTCGCAACTTATCTACTCTCCTAAATTCTTTTCTCCTCATCTGGAAACTCTATATCTTCGATGTTTACATCTAAGTCCATGTACTCGAGGGAATTGTCATTAGGTATGACCTCATTTGCTTCCTGTTGATTTCTCTGTCTAATCCGGATTTATGAGCGGAATGAAATGAAACCACATATTTATAATACTAACACGGAGACACAGTGAACAATAATGGAGATACAGTAAAACTTGACTTCTATTAAATAAGAAATATGTTGAAAACTGTAAAATGTAGACTAGAAACAAGCTTGCTAGAATGGTGGCAACTTATCTCTGAGAAGAGATGTGACGGCTACGCTCATTCGCAAGAAGATGAGTACAATGAGGTTCTAAAGGCCTTTTTACAATAAACATCAATTCCAAAACCCTAAACATCCAAAAACCTAACCCTAGGAGATGAAGCGTCAAAAGTCATCTGGGCCCCGTTGGGGTAAGTGTTGAGTTTTGAGCTATTATTAGGTTTCTTTTCAATTTACTAGATAACAATAGCATAGGTAGGATCACTGAGAGAAACACAATCACAAGATACACACCATTTATCCTGGGAAACCCTCGTGGAGAAGAAAACCTAGCAAAACTTCACTAATATAGATAGCTAATACAATGCCAAGACAATAAACCAAAAACACTAAGAATATCCAACACTGAGCAATGTGCTTCTCTCTTCCTTCTTCTCCCAATTGCAGCTTTCCAAACTTGCGCACTTGATGAGTGAATGAGTGAGTTATTTAATGAGGTGCTAGCCTCCTTTATTTATACTAGCTGGCAGGTGTCGAAAAGGTGTCTCTTCACTGGGCAGGGCCGACTTGTCTTCTCAGTGGTTAAAATCACTTTAATTAGGCATGGGGGGCGACTTCTTAATTTGCATAATAAAATTAGGGTTTGACCAATCTACAAAAGGGGATTTGTTCAATTATAATGACAGACATGATCAATCCACAAAAGGGGATTGATATAGTGAATAATGACTCAATAATAAATAGAATACTCTTTGCAGTTACAATATTTCAACAGTAAGTTAGTACATCAACTTCCCTGGGTCTTAACTTTTGCATACAATCTTTGTTTAGGGCGCACGATAGCTCGTTGGAAAGGTATTGACGAGGATCTTTATTTAGGGGGATCAGTCAGAGCCTTTCGCCATTATTGAGTTGCATGATCGTGAAAAAGCGTCGTTTGGGCTCTCAAAATGGCCCCGGAAATTTGGGAACCAAAAAACTGCTAAAAATGGTAAGTTGCCAAAAAACTGTTTTGAGCCAGTTGGAAATGGTGGGTGGCCACTGATATCCTCTTGGATCAATCCTCCCCCCTTAGGAAGCAATGGTATCCATTGTATTTAGTTTCCCCATCATATGATGAATTTTTTGTTGAATTTGGCCCCAGGTGAGCCACTTGCCTTGGTGCAGGAGTTGCCCTGCTTTGACAACCCGATAAAGTTGGATCCTCTCTAGACGAATGCCCTTGGATTCATGTTCCATGCAGTCAGATTTGAGCTCTGTTTGTATCAATTGTTCTACTATCTCCTAAGTGTCCAATAACAGTGGAAAATAAGGCCAAAGGAAATCCACATTGAACACTGGGTGCAAGCCAAGAAAGGGGGGAAGGTTGAGCTTGAAATCATTTTCACCCACAGCCTTGGTGATGGTGTAAGGTCCATAACAGAGTGGATGAAGCTTTTGATGAGGCTATGTAAGACATTATTTCTGCAAGTGCAATCAAGCTTTGTTTCCCACCTGAAACTAGTGTGGTACCCGATGTTGATCATGGCGTTGCTTGTACTTGGCATTGGAATTATGTAAAATATCCTGAACCTTTTGGCGGATGTGTTGTATCCTCTCAATGAATAGGGTGGCTTTTTAAGCTCTAGTTGGAGCATGCAATGAGCTTTCCTTGGTGGTCGCAAGGGTCTATTGTTGTGGTGAGTGTTGCAACTGGAGTTCAGATGAGACAATCAACAACTCGGTTGGTACTTCTTATTTTATACTTGATGTTGAGGTGGAACTATTACAAATATGTGGACCACTTCTTAAGGTGGTCATTTTGCAATTTTCCTTGTGTCTGCATGAACTACATAGGCTTGTGATTAGTGTGGATAATTGTCTCCTTACCGAGAATGTAATGCATCCACTGGCAGCAGGCTTACACAATGGAGTACATTTTTTTGTCGTAAGTAGGGTACTTACGAACGACATATGATAGTGTCTCACTATGATATGCCACGGGGTGGTCGTGCTGAGTGAGGACTGCGCCCACAACATATTATGAAGCATTTGTCTCGATCTCAAAGGGTTGTTGCAGGTCAGGTAATGAAAGCAATGGGGCTGAGCACAAGCATTGCTTCATATCATCGAACGCTTTCTGTTGAGACATGCCCCACACACATTTTGTCTTACCACCACCCCTGGTTATTTGGCTGAGGACCCATGCAATATGGGAGAGTCCCAACATGAACCTGCGATAGAAATTGGCAAGGCCTAAGAAGCTCTAAATCTCAGTGAGTGTGGTTGGGGTTGGCCAGTCACGGATGACTTGGATCTTGGTTGGATCAACATGCACACCATGCACATCAACAATGTAGCCTAGATACTGGATCCTATCCATGTCGAAGGAGCATTTTTCCAAGTTGGTATATAGCTTATGTTGTCGCAGAGTGTGCATAACCTACTAAATATGTTGCAAGTCTTATGCCCAAGTCTTGTTGTAGATGAGTATGTCATCCAGATACACCACCACAAAATAATTAGTAAAATGTTGCAATATATCGTCCATCATCCTCATGAAAGTTGTTGGAGCATTTGTCAAGCCAAAGGGCATGACCAACCATTCAAAAAGACCTTCTTTTGACTTGAAGGCAGTTTTCCATAAATTTGTCTGTTCTATTGGGACCTGATGGTAGCCAAACTTCAGATCAATCTTAATGAAGTATTTGGCCCCATTGAGTTGATCAAAGAGATTGTTGATTCGGGGAATTGAGTACCGGTTCCTGACTGTGATTTTATTTAGGGCCCAGTAATCAATGCAAAGTCGTCAGGTCCCGTCTTTCTTCTGCATCAATCCATTCACTCAGACTATCTACTCTATTCTTAATATGTGTTTCCATTTTCCTTCCATTTTCCTAGGCCCTCCCATGAGGGAGTCAAGCCTAGTCTTGCTCTGATACCATGTTGATATTTCTATATGAGATGATATAAGATAGATGTATATGATCAATATATCATACAATGATGAGTGTTCCATATATAGAGAACATATGGTGACCATCCATGAAAGTATGTGTCCCTTGGATAATAAATAACTATTTATTATTATTATTACTTAATATATATATTATTTAATAATCAATAATTATATTATTAATTATTAATCTAGTAGAATGTCTTCTCAATGTTTTCCAAACATCAACAGAAGGCTCAAGAAACTTAGTAGCTATTGCACCAAAAACACCAAGTGATGTATATATCTTAAACATAGAAGAAGACCAATGGTGTTGCATGAGCCAAGTAGATGAAAGTTGGTTATGGCACAGAAGAATGGGATACATAGGTTTTGACAATATGATAAAATTTGGTAAGAAGGAAGTTGTGAGAGATATGTCAAAGATTAATAAACCTTCAAACTTTGTTTGTAGGCATTGCCAACTTAGAAAATAGACAAGAGTGAGATTCAAGATAAAGGAATACTCGACATCAAAACCTTTGGAACTTGTTCACACTGACCTCTGTGGACCAACAAGAATCAAGAGTATACAAGGTGAAGATTATTTCATTCTATTCATTAATGACTATACAAGAATTGTTAGAGTTTAAGCTATTATTAGGTTTCTTTTCAATTTACTAGATAACCATAACATAGATAGGATCACTGAGAAAGACACAATCACAAGAGACACATCATTTATCCTAGGAAACCCTCATGGGGGAGAAAACCCAGCAAAAACTTCCTTAATATAGACATCCAATACAATGCCAAGACAATAAACCAAACACTACAGAAAGTCCTCTCTCAAGTAATGCACCTCTCTCTCTTTCTTCTTCTCCAACTGCAGATCCAAACTTGTGCTCTAGATGATCGAATGAGTGAGTGAACAAATGAGGCATTGGCCTCCTTTATATATACAAACTGGAAAGTGCTAAAAGGAGGTGTCTCTTCACTGGCAGGGCCGACTTCTCTTTCTGGGTGGTTAGAACCACTTTAATTAGCCTAGGGGCCGACTTCTTAATTTGCATATTGCTTTTAGGGTTTTTACCAATCCGCAAAAGGGGATTTGGTCATTTACAATGACCGACATGATCAATCCGCAAAAGGGGATTTGGTCATTTACAATGACCGACATGATCAATCCACAAAAGGGGATTGATCTAATGAATATTACATCAATAATGAATAGAATACTCTTTGCAGTTACAATATTTCAACACTCCCCCTTAACAAAAAGGGTATTCTACAACAGCATCAGGCGAGAGAGAGGGAAGCAACATCAACAACATCTAGAACACTGACTGGCATATCTATAAATCATCGGAAGTTTTTATCATCATCAATATCATCAACAACACAGCACAAAGGTTGGAGCATCATCAACATCAGCACTGGGATGAGAGTCTTCAACACGAATTTGGCATCACAGCACAAAGTTGGCTACACAACATCATCAGCACGAAGCTGGCATCACATCACGAGACTGGAAACACAACATCATCAGCACAAAGCTGGCATCACATCACAATGTTGGTAACACATCATCACAACACGAGGCTGGCAACACATCATCACAGCACGAAGCTGGCAACACATCATTGCAGCACGAGGCTAGCACATCATCACAGCACGAGGCTGACACATCATCAGCATGAAGCTGGCATCACAACACAAGGTTGGCAACACAACACTACTCCCCCTTTTGAGGGAGGTCCTTTCGGACTACACCAAGCTTATCTTGAAAGTTCTCAAACTTTACACGAGATAGAGGCTTGGTCAACACATTAGCAACTTGTTCATCCCTGCTAATATATTGGAGCTTTATGGCTCTTCTCTACACCATGTCACGGATGTAATGATATCGAATCTCTATGTGTTTTGACTTGTAATGGAACAGATGGTTCTCTGTCATCTTTATGCAACTTTGGTTATCACATAGGATCATGGTTGCTTCCATCTCTAGATCGAATAGACATGTCAACAACTTTCAAAGTCATATGGCTTCACAACTGGCAGAACATGTAGCAATGTATTATGCTTCTGTCGTGTTGGGAGCAATGCTTGATTGTTTCCTACTCTTCCATGAGATCATGGCTAACCCCAGACTGAAACAACATCCTGAAGTGCTCTTTCTGTTAGAGACACTTCCAGCCCAATCTGAATCAGTATAACCACTCAGTCCGAAGTCATGATCTCCATTATAACCGAGACCAAAATCTAATGTACCCTTAAGGTGCCTTATCACATGTTTTGCAGCAACTAGGTGAACATGTCTAGGCTCTACCATAAATTAAATCAAGGTGTTCACAGCAAAACATATGTTTGGCATGGTGTTCGTCATATACATCAACGATCCAATGATCTGTATGTACAACGTAGCATCAATCAATTATGACGAAGTGTCAACCAGGAGATTCAACTTTGTTTCCATGGGTGTATTCATGGACTTGCACTCCAACATATCAAATCTCTTAAGGATTTCAACTGCATACTTCTCTTGGTTAAGGAAATTCCTCTCTAGGCTTTGCTAGACCTCAAGACCTAAAATATAGTGCATTAGGCCAAGGTCTTTCATCTCAAATTCTGCAGCGAGCTTCTTCTTACATTCAATGATGAGATTTTCTTCTTTAGTTCAGAATAAGTGATCCACTGGCTCATCATTCATAACCTTGAGATAAAGGTTAGAATCAACTTTAATCTTGGTAAAGCCCAAGCCTGTCAGGAAACTGTCAATTCTTCCATACCAAGCTCTAGGAGCTTGCTTCAACACGTACAAAGCCTTCTTCAACTTGCGGACCTGAGTCTTTCTGTCTTAAACTTCAAATCAAAATTTTCACATCACTTTGTACCAATCTGGTACACTTGCTCAACTGCAACTCAATCTGCACAATCATGTGTTAGTTCTATGTGATTTTTTGCAAAGCATTATCTGTCTCACTGTCTGGGAGTATTTCCTCTACTCTCTCTGCAATTGTTCCTTTTGGAACTGGGACTCTACACCTGCAGCTACTCTGAAGCTGAGAATGGTTGCTCCATTCTCACTGTGATTTCTGGAATATGTGAGTAACTCCTCTTATAGTATCACAACAACATCTTCTTCTGAAATTGAGAGTGGATCAATAACTGATACTGAAGGTAGTTCTTCTTCTTTCATGGAGGTAACTCTATCTTTATTGTAGTCATGTCTCCATGATCCAACTAATGTAATGTACCAATTTCCACTCAATTTTAAATATGGGGATTGCTCCCCCTTCATCTCATACTATATATGAATCATGGTTGCTCTGATTGTCTTCATAAATATTGGAACTATTTCTTTAATTACTAGAGTAAGTGTCTCGTCATAGTCTTCTCCCTCTTGCTGGGAGAATCCTCTAGACACACATCGGGCTATGTACATCTGCAACATGCTTGATCTATATAGATCAATCTTGGAAGTCAATATTGACTTCTCTTCTAGTCTCGCGGAATAATCCATATCCTAGTCTTTCTGGCTGGCTTCCTTCTCTGTTACTGAAACAAGGGAATCTTCCCAAGAGATTTCATATCTCCTAGAAGTTTTTGAAGCTACGATCTAGTCTTCTCGCGGCATATGTCTCCCAGTCCTGGAAGTTGTCTCTTCTTCTGATCCTTTCTGAGATCAGGCTTACTCTCAATTTCTTCTAAGTCTACAAGGACTTCATCATCTCTTACAGGGTATACTTGGTGTTAAATACCAAGTCTAAATATGAAAGACGGAGTCAAGCTTCAAACGGTTTCTTCTTCCCGTCAAGGTGGCTTCATTAACCTTTGAACAATTCTGTTGTGAGTTCTTGTTCTAATGTTCAGTCATCTTTGGAGCCTTCTGCTCCTTTCAATCAACCTTCATATGAGATACTTTGAATCTCAAAAGATAGCTTCTTCTTCATCTTCTTTGGTACATGAGTGTATATGGTAATGTACATAGTCTGCTTCATATCTCATCTAATATGTTTCCTTCTGCAACCTTCACTATAGCTTCCTCAAGGTTATCATCTATGACCTAAAACAAGGTCAACAAAACAGCAAGCAAGAATAATACTCTTTTGATAACAGTAGATAAAACAAAACATGAATAATCATCACAGTAGCTCCTTTAGAGCTATCACTTGTGACATGTCTGAAGCAAAGATCAAAAGTAAGAAATACAATACGAAATGAGGTCAACACTCTTCTAGTGTTGTGATCAAGAATTCCTCCATGGTAACCTGGAATCAACACAAGAAGTTTCTCCTAAATGAGATGTTAGTTGTATCTATTACATTAAGCTATTATCTCAATATGCCTACATGGTACCAAGTATAATACTCTTCAAAGACTTCTACCTCAACTATAGTGTTTACTAGTAATGGGGTAGTTATCAACTTTGTCATGTGCAACTTTGAATCTTATCAACTTAATTAATCAAACTTGGAACCTGGAGTCTTGTCCAAGTCTCCTTCACTCAAGATGACAAGTTATTTTTTCAACTTGTCTTTTGTATTAGGACAATATGTTATCTTGACAGAAGGTTGGGTTTAGAGAATAAACTCTATGATCTCAACTTTAATCCATCCAATACCTTGACTTTAATTTTGACCAAAGGTTAGTATGATGGTCTTAGCTTCAACATGAAACCTAGATCAAAATAATGTCATAACAAATAGATGCATATCAGAATAATCAAACCTGGGTTGCATTATTCCTCTGAATGTGTTGGATCTTGAGATTCTTCTGGATCTATGGCAAGAGATCCCTTCTCCTGCAAATACCCTTTAAAGCTGAACAATTTAAACATATGTGAGTACATACCTCTGATATCATTTGCAGGTAGTGGCACCATCTAGTAGCAGTGGTAATAATTACCAACTCTTAAAAACTTCAAGGGTGACTGCAACTGGTACTACAGTTCATACTTCAACTGATACTGCAACTGCAATTGATACTACAACTGATTCTGAAACTGCAACTGCAACTTAGGGTTTTATGAGGAAACCCTAATTTTTCAAACTTCAAATTTTGAAATTCTAATCCAGGAGCTAGATGCATTGAGATGAGGCGAGTAAGTTGGTGCAGTCAGATTTCTGAAAATCCAAATTTTACCCCCTCAAACTTGACCAGTGAATTTCTGGACTGGTGCTTCTGGTTTTCTGGTACTTCTAGTTTTTTGGTACTTCTAGTACTGATGAAAACTAGGGTTTCACTTTTCGGGAGTTCTATCTACTGAAAAGGTGCGCTGAAGGTGCCAAAGAGTTCCTTGGGCTAGGGCGCACTTTTCTAGATGACTTTTGGGCTGAAATTCCTCTTCAATAAAAATCCCTAATTTTCTTGTACGACAACAGTGACGCTTTTCTTATTCTTGTAAAAGATTCTCTCTTCAGCTTAGCTCTGATACCATGTTAGATTTTAAGCTATTATTAGGTTTCTTTTCAATTTACTAGATAACCATAGCAGAGATAGGATCACTAAGAAAGACACAATCACAAGAGACACATCATTTATCCTGGGAAACCCTCATGGGGGAGAAAACCCAGCAAAAACTTCCTTAATATAGATAGCCAATACAATGCCAAGACAATAAACCAGACACTACATAAATTCCTCTCCCAAGTAATGCGCCTCTCTCTCTTTCTTCTCCTCCAACTGCAGCTCCAAACTTGCACTCTGGATGATCGAATGAGTGAGTGAACAAATGAGGCATTGGCCTCCTTTATTTATACAAACTGGCAAGTGCTGAAAGGAGGTGTCTCTTCACTGGTAGGGACGAATTCTCTTTCTGGGTGGTTAGAACCACTTTAATTAGCCTAGGGGCCGACTTCTTAATTTGCATATTTCTTTTAGGGTTTTGACCAATCTCCAAAAGGGGATTTGGTCATTTGCAATGCCTGACATGATCAATCCACAAAAGGGGATTGATCTAATGAATAATACATCAATAATGAATAGAATACTAGTTACAATATTTCAACAAGAATGACCTGGGTATCCTTCCTTAAAGAAAAATCAGAAGCACTCGACAAATTAAAAGTATTCAAAGCACATGTTGAGAATGAAACCGATCTCAAGATCAAGTTCCTAAGATATGATAATGGAGAGGAATTTACCTCAAATGAATTTAATGGGTTTTGTGAATATCATGGAATTAAAAGAAAATTTTCAGCTCCAAGAACTCCTCAACAAAATTGAGTTGTTGAAAGAAAAAATAGAACTTTTCAAGAAGCAGCCAGAACCATGTTAAATGAAGCGAAACTCCTAGATACCTATTGGAGAGAAACAGTGTATACAATAGTATATAATAATAATAATAATAATCTATTTTTAAGGTCATGGCCAAGCCAAACACCAAATTAGTGTATGAGACCCCCTCCGCCCAACGATTTGACTAGTAAAGTCTACGGAGGTATACATACCCTACAACTAAGAGTTAACCATGACAAAAGACCATATGAGTTGTGGTTTGGCAGACAAGCATCAATCAAAGATTTCAGAGTCTTTGGGAGCAAATGTTATATAAAAAGAGATGATGATAATCTAGAAAAATTTGATTCAAGATCAGATGAAGGCATATTTTTTGGTTACTCATCCAATAAAAAGGCCTATTGAGGCTACAATCTAAGGTTGTGTAAAATTGTGGAAAGTGCAAATGTGAAGGTGGATGATCTAAAATCAAGAAGAATTAGATCTCAAATTAATAAAATGGGAAGAAATGATGATGACGATGATGACTAAATTAAAGAAATCCAAGAATAATCACAACATGAAGAAGAAGAATCACAAAGTGAAGATGAA
Organism: Picea engelmannii; assembly: GCA_009831015.1. Lineage (NCBI taxonomy): Eukaryota > Viridiplantae > Streptophyta > Pinopsida > Pinales > Pinaceae > Picea > Picea engelmannii. The sequence goes on from ML792760.1 coordinate 202,412, forward strand.
AAATTACAAAATGAAAGGGAAGAGGAAGAATCACCAAGACAAAGTACAAAAGCACCTTCAAGAAGAGTACAGTCAAATCATCCTGAAAGTCAAATTATAAGCAACAAAAGTGTTGGGGTTAAAACTAGAAGAAAACTAACATTTGGATCAGAACAAACAATGCTCTCTCTAATAGAACACAAAACATTTACTGAGGCCAGCAAAGATGAAGATTGGATCGAATCCATGAATGAAGAACTTGATCAAATAGAAAAGAATCAGACCTCAGATTTTTTCCCTATGCCGATAGAAAAAAATGTGGTAGGGACCAAGTGGGTTTTCTAAAATAAATTTAATGAAGATGGTCAAGTTATCAAGGATAAAGCAAGACTAGTGTGTAAAGGATATGCCCAAGTAGAAGGGATTGATTTTGAGGAAACATTTGCCCCGATGGCTAGATTTGAAGCTATCAGGATGTTCTTGGCATTTGCATGTTTCAAAAACTTTAAAATATATCAAATGGATGCCAAATCAACATTCCTAAATGGAAATATAGAAGAAGAGGTTTATATAGAACAACCTGAGGGATTTTTGTTATCAAAAAATAAACACTGTGTCTGAAAATTAAAGAAAGTGTTGTATGGTCTTAAACAAGCCCATAGGACATGGTTTTCAAGACTTGATAATCATTTAAAACAACAAGGATACAAAAGAAAAGCTATTGACACCAATATTTACATTAAAATTAAAAATCAGAATATGATCATTGTTGTAGTATATGTGGATGATATCATCTTTGGTAGTAATCAAAATCCTCTAAGAAAACAGTTTGCTACATAAATGCAAAAAGAATTTGAAATGTCAATGATTGGTGAACTAACATTATTATTGGGTTTGCAAGTCTCACAATCAGACAAAGGAATATTCATATCTCAGACTAAATACATTAAAGAAATGTTGAAGAAATTTCAAAGGGAAGATTGTAAACCTATGAGCACTCCTATGGTTACAGGATGCAAACTAAGCAAAGATGATGATTCATTAGAAGTATACCAAAACCTGTATGGATCAATGATTGGTTGCCTATTATATGCAATAGCAACAAGATCAGATATCATGTAAGTTAGTGGTTAGATTCAGTTGGCATCTAAAGAGACTCATATGAAGGCAGCTAAAAGAATTTCTAGATATCTCAAAGGAATCTTGGATTTTGGATTATGGTATCCTAAAGAAAAAGACTTCACTTTAACTACATATGCTGATGCAAATTGGGCTGGTAGTGTGGATGATAGAAAATGCACTAGTGGAGGAGCATTATTCCTAGGAAAATGTCTTGTGTCATGGCTAAGTAAAAAGCAATCCTCCATATCACTATCAACAATAGAAGTTGGATATATTGTTGTTGCATATTGTTGCACTCAAGTAAGCTGGATGAAACAAACCCTAGAAGACCTACAAGAAAAAGTATGATCATCCAATTATTATTAATTGTGATAATACCAGTGCTATAAATATCTTTAAGAATTTTTTCATGCATTCAAAAACCAAGCATATCCCAATTAAATTTCATTTTTTAAGAGAATAGGTTTCTCAAAAAATTGTTAAAGTGGAATATGTGGATACTAAAGAAAATATTGCAGATATATTCACAAAACCTTTACCCATGAGTACTTTTGAATACCTTAGACAGAAATTGGGGGTAATCTCCATATCTGATTGAATCATACAAGGTTCAACAAAGAAGGAGCACATGGACAAGGGGAGTATAACCTCGGGGGTAGCAGAGAAATATCCCTTCTATCATTGTTGTCAAAGGGGGGAATATACAGTAAAACTCAGTTAAAAAGGGGTTTATACTTTGTTTCCGTAAATGTCAAAGGGGGAGAATGTTGGACATGATGTTATAGTGTTGACATTGATGTCAAAGAGGGTATATGGTGTTGGTGTGGGAATTGATGCAAAGAATATCAATATGGTCATCATTATAATGTGTTATTTTCATCAAGACAAAATTTTGGATATGACATTTCTTTGATGTCAAAAAGAGGTCAATATTATGGTCATCATCATCAAAATTATGCATATTGTTGGAGCCGCTTTTGTTTTTTTAGCCTTTTTTAAATTTTATATCTTAATGCTTGAATCCAAAAGTTGGTTTTGGTATTTTCCTTTATTTTCCCCAAAATCTCATAAGTCTCATCACGCAAGCAGTGACGGTTATCATACTCTTAAGGCAAGATTTATTTTTTAATCGTTTAAACGAGTCTCTCCTTTTTTACCTCGGGATTTCGCATGTCGAAAGTTATAGATCACATAGTTTACAAGTCCCGAGGGGCGAAACGGCGAAATAGTTTTAAAACATTTACCCAGATCAGTACCGAGAGTAAAGATACTCTAAACCACAGTTAAGCATCATCAAGATTTCGTGTCTCGGCGTTTGCTAGCTCCAAAAGTCTTACCGTCATAACCCCGATAACCGAAACCGCGAGATTCTTGTTTTAGTAACCCGAGTTAATGTTAAAGGTAAAAAGTTTAGCCGCGGTTAATCTCTGTTGGGAATTCGCAACTCGGCATGTTTTCCCTCAAAAGCTATACTTTCGAAGCCTCGAGTCGCGAAGTCGTGATATAAATAAAAACATAATTAATTAAACACTTAATCTGGTTTTATCTTCCAATTTAATTAGATCATATCATCGCGATTTCGCAACTCGGCATTCGAGCCTCCCGGAAGCTATACCTTCGAAGCCCCAAATCACAAAGTCGCGATATAAACAAAAACGTAATTAATTAAACACTTAATCCAGGTTACGTTTTTTATTAACCAAAGCTAATTATCGCAATCTCGGGTTTTAGAGGTTTAAAGGGTTAAAGTGAAAACTCCTGATGAGGCGAATGCCGAAAGATTAATTAACATTTAAAAATGCATGATTAATTAAGCTAAGCTAGCATTTCCAGTGTTTTAATACGAAAATTAATATGCACAATCTATGAGGCAATTTTAAACTTTTCTTGCGCCAACTTGCATTACGAATTGTCAAAATCTATAACATTAATTGGAAATGAGGCGAATAGACAAGTAAGGATTTGGTTTTTATTGCTAAATTTATATTTAAGAACGATTTGACCATTCTATTTCTAAGGACGACCTAGTTTTAAATGGTCGAAGGCATGGATCTTTTATTTGTTGTCACAAATTTCATTTTTATTCTACGTAGAGCAAACTTTTTTCGAGCGAACTAATCTCTGTATGTATACATATTTTTATTGCAGGAGAGCTAAAGTAGAATCCCCCGCCATGGCCCCACGACAAGCGTCTAAAGCCACTGTTGAGGTTTCAGGACAAGGTTCAGACAACATTTCTGATACTTCACCTCGAAGTGTCGACTCTGTTAGGACCTGGTCATATATTTATGAGGTTCTACAGTCTGAATTGGTAGATGGTTCGGATGATTCCAGTGAAAATGAAAAAGACGACTTGATCATCAAATATAAGATCATCGTCCAGGCTCAAATGCATAAAGTAGTAACTAGGCCACATCTGCTCCCTTACTACGATATGGTCCGGTGGGCATTAGACCATGTAGATATACCAACCAGAACCATCGTCAACGAGAAGAGGGTCACCATTGGGACTTTCAGACCCGAACAATTGCAGGCAATGTACAAGTTGCCAACTGTGTCAGACTTTGCATACAATGTCGATTTCCTGGAGAATTTTAAACAGAAGGAATGTGTGCAATATGACAAGAGTATGTCCAGTTTAATCAAAGATTGGGTTTCACACCCTGCGAAGTTCAGGGCGGACAGTAATGGTATATATTCAATATCTTCTCTGGAACCACAGTTTAAATATGTAGCTATGATGACCTGCAGATTATATGGGAGAGAGGATACCACACATTTTTTCCTTCAGTGGGTGCCTCTAATCCATTCAGTCGTCGAAGGTTGTTCCTTCGACTGGGCCAAACTACCGTCTGATAGTTTGACCAATCGAGTTACATAGTATCGAGCGTAGAAGGAGAGCGGAAAGATCACTTCATTCTTTATGTCCACGTATATCATGGACGTCGTGTGTTTTCTGACACCTTTTCCCTTAATGAGTTGGAGCTGGACTCCATCGGAGGTTGAGCCCATCCACGTCTATCATTCAACGTTGTGGGAAAACAACGCTTCTGATTTTGTGTATGAAATCTTTAACTAGGTAATGGTACTGCTACATATCACTATCTTCGGCCACCCGCCACCCAGGATCTTAGACAGTATCGTGGTAAATCTGAGCAGTATCGCTGACTGTTACGTGCAAGCAGAATTTTCATATCTCAGGGTTTTCGGCGCTTCTATTCCTTCGCATGCCTTACCATTATTCATACCCGACAGACTGGCTTGTCGTGAGATTTCCAGGCAAATAGTAATCGGTGGCGTGAGCAAGGAACTTAAGGGATATTCTAAGAAGGTATGGCCACATTTTCCTATTCATTTAAATTCCTATTCTTTGTTAGATTTCGGACATTCTAAAACTGAGGCAACAGCCCTAGAAGACCTGAAATTGGTTCAGATCGAATTCAAGAAGCACGATCCACATAGGGTCATAAGTAATCGCTTAGCTAGTTGCGGGCTTAAAAGGTTCCAGCACGAAAATTCGCCCTCGGATGACATTTTCCGAGGCACGAGATCTTATGCCGAGGTTTTGGCTCGGATACAAGCCCTGGCGCCCGAAGAGAGGGCCGATGTTTTAAAATTCCAAGAACATCGGCGGAGTTGTCTTCCCCCAGTATTGCGAGGTGAGAATCCAATAACAGCAGAGGTGCAACAAAAAGAAGTCGAAGGCTCAAAAGATTCAGCACCCACACAAGAAGAACACTAGGACAGGGAAGGGAAAACTGGGAGCTCGAAACCAGAAATGAAAACTCTCGATCCGCCTAAAAAGCAGACTCCAGTTGCCACTCCAGGCCAATCAGCTAAGCAAATCGAAGATCCCATCGCCTCTATTACTCCCTTACAGTCAACTAAAGGGAACATAGACGCATGATGGATTTTCAATGAAGAATTGAGACCTATAAGGATGGAAGAACTCCCTCCAAATGAGTTCTTTTTTGATAAAAAGAGAAAAGTTGTGGTAAAAAGAGAATTCTATCAAGAAGCAGGATCAACAGCCAAAAAATTTAAGGTGTTGACCGACGGGAAAGATATGAAGAAAGAAGAATTTGCGAAAGAAATAGCTGGAACATTAGGGGCATTTGCTACGACAAACCAATTTTCAGTCGGGGTTTTGAAAAATCAGCTGAAGCGAAAAAATCGCCTCATCAAAACCTTAGAAGCTAAACTAGCCACAACAAAGGAAGTTGCCTAGGACCAGGCGAAGACAGGAATAGAACAAGCAAGAATGGTCGATAAAAAGGAAATCGAGCTGCTCAAAGTTAAGCTCGAACAAGTAGAGCTGGTAGCTTAGACCAGTCAAATACAGGTAGGCCAGCAAAGAGACTTGATAGGGCATCTACAGGGTAGATTAGAGTTCGTTGAAAGCCAAGTTATAAATATCAGGATATTCCAGTCCTGGGCTATGGAGATTCGGAGCAGAGTTTCTGCAGCCCAGCAAAGTTTACTTGCCAAGGTAGAGACGATTCGGGACAATTGTCTGCTTGTTGATCAAATATTGGAAAACTTATCTGTCAGAGAGAGAGAAGCTGGAGCGGCTCGGGTTGCATTTCAAGAGGTTGTAATAGCTACAACAAACAGGGAATCGACAAATAGTTCCAAGTTTTCCATTTCGGAATAGACCCGAGGTAATATTTTGTTGAAAGAATGGGAACACGGCATATCAAAAGGAAAATTGCAAGCCAAAAAGGTAAGGAAATCCTGTGAAGAGGTTTTCGGTTCTATAGATGGAAATCTGTTAGGCACTGATAGCGAGAGCAATGTTGAGACACTAAGCCAAATGAATATAGCGAAACTCTCGCTTGATATAAATGAGAAAGAAGAAAGAGATTTGGCCGAAGTCTCACAAGTAACTCTGGCAGACATAGTTCAAATAGATAAATGGATTATTAAACCAAGTGTGCGATTGTGCACTATCGACACCCTAGACCGACATATGGAAGAAAGGTTACCAAAATTAGTCAGAGATTGTTATATTTTTTAGGCCAATTATCAAGCGGAACCTTCTAGGTTGATATCTCGGCTGGTGGAAAAACGTGTCACTTGTACCGAGCATGCAAAGGGGCAGGCTTCTGGTACCAAATAAAGACAGAAATAAAGAAATGAAACGATTGATCTCCTTTTTGTTGCAACTGAAAATCCCGGAACGATTGAGATTCCATCATATGTAAATCTATATAAATATATAATAGAAGGAAAGAACAAGGGTTGGACCTTTTTGGGTCGATTGTAATAGAGATTTTCTCCCTCGAGAGTTAATATAAAGCAAATCCGAAGATTCTCGATTCCGTCACGACTGTGTTATGAGTTTATTTCCTTGTATTCCATATCTAATTTCATTTCATATATGTATCTGATGAATGTTTCGCTATAATTTAGTACAACCTCTACTATAGTGAATTAATTTTAGTTTTCTATATTGTTTACTGTTTTTCCTCTGTATCGATTATCAACAGGTATAAGACCAGTGAACACTTTAGATTTCTATATTTATTTTTAATGCTTCATCAGGTTATTTCTTTATCCATTTCTTTCTCTGTTTACAAGTGAGATTCTCCCTTGGTAGGAGCCTTACATGATAGACAACTTAATGTTTTCTTACACCTCATACACATTTATTAAAATATAACCCAGTTATGGAAAAGGGCCTTTGGTTTGCACCCTGTTTTCACTACCGGAGCTATAAACTCTCCTTTATACGACCGAAATCGAGACATCATCTAAAAAGTTTTGAGATTTTCTTATCATTATGTCCCTCCATGACTATCCCTGTGACAAGACAGCCTAATATTGAACCCGGACTATCAGATCAAACACATATTGTCTTGAATCTTTTTGATACTATTCTTAAATTAGCCACTACCCGGGAAGAACTTGAACGTTCGTGGGCAGCGATTGAAAGGGACATAAACATCCACGAACAGTTGGAAGCTAGACAACAACCTAGAAATCAGCCCTAGCTTCCCTTGCCGAAGGTTGACATTTCTTCCTTCTCTACCCCTTACTCACTTTTGAATGCCTAGACACTGTACTTCTAAGCCTTAAGTACAAACTTTGGAACAACACATATGATCTTTTCAAACTCATGCATTTTATAAACAATGAATACTTATGGATACTAAATTTTTTTCTATCTAAATGTAAAGGGGAAAGATCAAAGTCTGGTGCTCAATAAAATGTGTAAAACGGTTTGGTATGAGAGTCTCTATTAGACATCTTGATATTCGACTTCGACTTGGATAAACTTTGACTCACATTTCCTTGGACTCTGACTTGGATAACTTTGACATGCATTGCCTTTTATATTTGTTGACCGCCCATTTAGCAACGGTGGTCAACTCATGTGCCATGAAGATGCATCACAAGATGCAAATTTGATGAAGACAGTTTTGGTTCTACTTGGGCATCTGATGCTCCAACACAATTTTTGTAAACGAAATCTTTGCACCCCTGCGTGGGTTGATAATGTAATAAGTCTGCATGGATCATAGTTAGGTCAGGTACCTTGGGATGTTTCCATTGGGGGAGTTCCTTTCACCGAGGGTTTTTTATCCTCAGGTTGTCAACCGGGCTTTAGGGCCTGGCTG
>ML792760.1:224123-243657 GCA_009831015.1 Picea engelmannii
CTCTCTTATTTATACTTCTCCAAGTAGCTTCCTCTAGGATTTATCTTCTAACCAACTTCCTTCTTTTAGGGCTAACCCACTTCTGACCACTTTGTCTACTTACAGCCACTTTGTCCACAAATAGTAATCTCACCAGTTCTAGTTACAAATAATTTATTTTTAGTTATTTTCTTTTGCAACAACTTAACTCATGATTGCAACCACTTTGACTAGTAAACTTATTCTAGGAGCTTCTAGAATAAATTGACTTATTTGACCTTCTAGGGGATTCTAGATAACTCATGACGGTTCTCCAACTTCACTAAGACATATCTCCTCAACCGTGAGGAACTACGTGACATACCACATAGCACTAGAAATGGCACGACATGTATTATCCATCTATAATAGTCTCACCTGCAAATTCATTGATATTCATTACATTATTTCTCAACCAACCTTGGGTTCCTTAACCACACTGCTAGGATTACTCAACCACTTAACCATTTGAACTTTGCAAAGCATCTTCCTGTGAGGGATTTCACCATAAAGGGACCACTTTTAGAACTTTATCCAAGAGCGTCTTCCCGTGAGGGCTTGCACCATAATGGGACCATTTTGGAGTTTATTCATTTGGTACTTCCTATCAACCATGACATGACATCAATGATACAACTCCCTTTGACATCATCCTTGACATCAATGACAACACATCACTATGAAACCACTTGAAATCAATCATTTGACATCAATGACAACATAGTTCAACAATCTCCCCCTTTGGCATTGATGGCAGCACCAACATTGATGTCAATACCAATCATTGATGGAAACACCAAGACATGGAAATACTCATGCTCCCTTTGTGATCATCACTCTTCGCCACATCAATGTGACTATCTCTCCCCCTTTGACATGAATCGCAAAGGGTACATCTCTTTGGGGATGGTCCCCCTAACTGAATTGTTATGTGGGCTACTCTCCATGCATCTAGAGTATCTCTCCTCCTGGAATCATGCCTTTGCAACAGATCATGGGAAGAGTAATAATTCCCCATGTGGGTATTGTTATCCCCATTTTGTGGATAAATAAGGAGATTATGTCTCGAGGCCCTCAGGCTGCAGATATGGAGTGCCAAGAGACTACATGACCAAAAATACCCTTTTTCACAGTTGGAAACCCTTCTCACCACCACAAAGGTCGTAGATTTTCAGATGGCATCCACCACACCAGCTGGCTTCCGGAAGGCAGTTGGCCTTGCTCCATGAAGTACAAGTCAATATTATGCTAAGCATCATTCCAATATTTAAGGGATTTAAGTATGTTGTATCTTAGATTGCTCTATATTTCATGATATATGCTTGGACATTATGCCTTTTCCCCTGCTTCAAGTTGGTGGTTGAAATTTTCCCCTAGTAAATGGTCTTCCTTGGGGATGGGTTTGCTACTAGGAACTCCCTTGAAGAGCCATTGTATTGTTCTTGATCATACTTACCACTTTCCATCACTATTTTCCCCCCATTTCCTTATCTCTTGGGATTTTAGGGTGTATTGACCCAAGAAGGGGTTGTCTCTCATTCTATGTATTTGTGATTGTCTTCTTAAGAGGAGAGGAAATTATCTTAGTGGTTACTAAGTTATTGGAGTAGGTTCCCAAGGAGACAAGTCATTGAATACTCAAAACAACATACATTCCTCCAATGGTGTTGACACGAAAGTCATCCTTAAAGGTATAGGCTTCCATTGTAAGTTCCAGCTTGTGCACCATACCTTCCCATTGAATATATTTATGCTCTTAGATGTTGATGGGGAAGTGTTCAAATGTATCAATATGGAAGCTCAATCATCTTACCCATTTTATATCGAAAATATTCAATGTAGTTCCAAGATCAATTAGAACTGGGAGCTTTTTTTTTAACATAAGCATACAACTTGAATGTTTTAAGACTACCCAACAAAATCACTATAGTAAGGGATATAAATGGCTCCCATATTTATAATGATAGAGGTGATTGGTCTTGCGGCTTAGACTCATTATCTAATTTTTCAAGGAGAGTGTTGTCCTTAGGTTTGGATTTAGAGTCTATGTGGCATAGATATTTATACATGTTGGGGAAGGGATGGAACCTATAACAAAACAAATAGAAAATTATGCAGATAATTGAAGAGGGAATACAAATTTTGAAAACAAAAGGTGGTGTCTAAAGATACCGTTACAACACTTAAGCAAGGCACACTATGATCAAAACATCACAGTGCATATTGGATCTTGATATCTCCATATGATATCAACTCAATCTCTTGATAACAACGACCCAAGGCGTTTGTTATTTATAGCCTCAAGATCTAACCAACTTCCACATAATAAGGAAGATCTTGTCCACATGTGTATGTTGATGGTTAGAGTTGATTCCGTCAAATCCACGTTGTCGAGTCAACTCTACAAGGATGCTTGACCTGACCACCTATGCATCAACTCGTATTCGATTGTTGGGTTGGTCGATCCACTTCTTGACTATCTTCGGCCACTGGTTGACTGTCCGACCGAAAAGTATGTCGACTACTCGATCGAATAATGTATAGATATGGTTGATCGCCCGACTAAGTGAATCCAGGAGATGTGTGATGAACCATCAATTCTTCATGTTCCAACACCCCCCCCCATCAACACACGGCTCTGGAGATTCAGGAGGTGAAATTATGTCATCACAACACCCCCCCATAATTGTATATTCATGAAGCCTAAGCATCGTACAAATCTTGATAAATCTAGATTTAGTTAAAAGTTTGGTGAAGATATCAACAACCTGATCTTTTGTTCTGCAATATTCAAGAGAGACAACGTTCTCATGAACCAACTGTGTCAAATAGTGAGCATGGAGCTCAACATGCTTCATCTTACTGTGGGAAACAAGATTGTCAACAACTTGTATGGCACTTTGATTATCACAGTAGATTATAGTCGAGGTTTGAATAGGAAGGATGAGTTCTCTTAAAAGTTGGTGGATCCACACTGCTTCAGTACCTGCTTGAATGACGCCACGATATTTTGCTTTTGTAGTTGACAATGAGACTACCTTTTGTTTCTTGCATGACCACACCAATGGTCCAGTGCTAAAGTGAAACACATATCCAGAAGTAGACTTTCGATCATCACTTTCACCATCCCAGTCAGAGTCAATGAAGTCGACCAATGAATATGAACTTCGACAATGAGTGATACCAAAATGAGTGGTACCCTTGAGATAATAGACAATTCATTTGACTGCTTTTCAATGGCTTTCTTTAGGGTCTTGCATAAATCGAGAAACCACACTAGAAACAAATGAAGTGTCAGGTCGACTATGAGTAAGATAAATAAGACTGTCGACCAATTGTCGATAGAGAGTAGCATCGACTGCGAGTGTTTGACAAGTTTTGGTAAGCTTTACTCTAGATTGAAAAGGAGTAGCACGAGGCTTACAATCGGCCATCTTAAAACGTGTCAAAAGATCCATCGCATATTTAGACTGAGAAATGAAAAATCCATCTTATAGTGGTAATACTTAAAGACCCCAAAAATGATGCAGAGTACTAAGATTTGTCATATCAAAGGAGTCAACAAGTTGTTTCGCCAATCTAAGGATGAGATCATTATTATTGTGAGTAATGAGAAGATCATGTACATATACAACAACAATCAAAGTGTGACCATTGGGATGGAGTACATATATGTTGTGATCAGATTCACAATGTTTGAAACCAAGTCGAAGAAAGAAAATGTCTATCTTAACATACCAAGCTCGGGGAGCCTACTTCAAACCATAAAGTGAATTCTTGAGTCCACAAACCAAGTTAGAATCTGTCACAAAACTAGGTGGTTGTTCCATGAAAATTTCCTCAAATAGGTTCCCATGAAGAAACGCACTCTTCACATCCATTTAATGGATTTTCCATCAAAAACAAGCGGCAGGGGAAATAATCAGTCAAATAGAGCTCATATTTGCAACAGGGGAAAATGTTTTAGTGTAGTCGATACCTTCTTATTGAGAAAATACCTTCACAACTAGGCATGCTTTATGTCACTCAACAACACTTTCAGAGGTAAATTTGGTCCTGTATACCCATCGACACTTCACAATGTTCTTTCCTTGTTGTTAGGGAACCAAGTCCCAAGCGTGATTCTTCAACAAATAATCAATTTTTTTCTACATGGCTCGTTCCCATTTAGGTCATCCTTCAACATCTAAGTAGGCAACAGGATCAAAAGTTTCAAGTACATGAGTAATCAAGGCAACACTAGCTTGTTTCTTTTGACTTCAAGTTTGTTGTCTGGAGGAGACATCACTAGCGTTAGCTCTAGCAGTTTTAATTGTCTTGGAAGCCCATCTATGTAGACAAGAAACAAGTGAACTAGGGTTCACTGCAACAGTTTGATCATAACTCAGAGAGTTTTCAATCGAAAAAGGTGGTGGACCAGTTGAAATAGAGATCGTTGGAATAGTCGACATAGAGGTTGATGGTCGAGTCAAAATGGGAACAAAGTTCGACTATCCAGTCAAATGACTAAAAAATGAAATAGGAGAACGAGTGTCGAAGACAACATCAAAGGGCTCATCTTGCAACAATCCAGAGGAGTCATTCAACAACCTAATGCCAGGGGAATTCTCATCAAACCATACGTTTTGTCTGATAATGATTTATCATTTGACAGGATCAAACAATCGATAGGCTTTTCACTCTTCATAGTAGCCCATCATGATGTAAGCATGACTCTTTGCATCTAACTTCTTTATGCAATCATCGAAAATGTTAGCCCAAGCAACACATCCAAACACATGGAGATGGCTGACTGAAGGCTTCTTTCCACACCATCGTTCGACTAAAGTCATGGAAGGAACAACTCAATTTGAGATGCGATTAAGTAGTTAGTTTGCATAATACACTACTTTAGCCTAGAAGCAAGGAGGCATATCTTTAACCTGCAAAAGACATCTATCCATTTCAACTAAAATCCAATTCTTGTGTTCTGCAACACCATTTTGTTGAGGTGTGTCACTTGTCTGATCTCAAGAACTTGATGGGTCGACCACATTTATTTTCAGCAAAGGTTGTAAACTCCTTTAACTTCTCAAAGAAAAGGTTCTTGTTCTTCATAAAATGGACCCATGTGAAACGAGAGAAATAATCAATGAAAGTCAAAATATTCCTCGCACCTGCTAGTGAAAATAGTTTGATACAACATGCATCATTGTGAACCAAATCCAGTAGGTTATGTGCTCTCCATGCTTTTCTAGATTCGAAAGGTGCTTGATGATGATTTCCAAGCACACAACCTTTACAAACTCCTTCAAGGGGAAACGCTTTAGGTAAACTAGCAACCATGTTTTGAGTTTCCAGTGCCTGTAGACTTTTGAAATTTAGGTGTCCGAGTCGCTCATGCCAAATTCAACTTCACTCATCAATGTGAGCAACAAGGGCAGTCGGTTCACTGTCGGGTTGATTCATGTCACATAATTCATACAAATTGTTTGTTGGGTCGAGAATCCCATCGACGACAATCGACTTCCCTTTCATAAAATCACAAACATAGAACCGATCTAGAAAAAATTAAAGAATCTTACTTGTATGCGTTAACTGAGCAACAAACAACAGATTGACACCAAGGTTTGGCACATGATATACATCGACAATTTTCCCATGTCGATAGGTAATATCACCTTGACCAACAACATCTAGAGAAAAATCATCAACAACACAGATTTTCCTCTCCTTAGATTCATCCAACCACGTGAACAAGGAGGCTTCCTTATCCATGTGATGTGTGCACCCAGAGTCGACTACCCATTTGTTCTGCGCATAATGAGACAAAAAGGCATAAGAAGTTCCAACTTGGAAGGTGAAATTATCAGCAGGTCGACATTCAATGAACATGTTTCCTTCCAGATGTTTAACCTTCTCCTCTAAATTGTCTCTCTTCTTATAGTAGACTTTCTCCACATGTCTAGTCTTTCCATAGTACTGGCATGTCTTCTTCTGTCGACTTCGTTAGGGGGAATATATTTGTCCCTTAGGTTTTTGGTCATGGCTTCTAGGTATTTGTGTAGAGGTATCAAATTGTACTTTATCCCTGGGATCCATCTTGCTCTTTCCCTTGAGCAAGTGGGATTGATGTTTACCACCAAGGTTTCCTTCTTCAAGCAGTATGTGCTAATTAGTAATCAAAAGGCCACAGAAAGCTTCAAAGGTGTAATCCTTACCATCTTCCTTGCATGGTTTCTTATTGGTGCAGAAAGTCAACACAAACATGTCGAATGGTGTTCTCAAATTCATAAGGACCAACTCGATGAGTTGTACATATTTCTTTCAGTAGTTCTTTCCACATTAGCCCAATTTCAACCGGAGTTCTTTGAAACATGCCAAATATTCCTCTATTTTGTCAAAAGAATGAGGTTTGAGAGAGATCAATTCTTTCTCCAACTGCATGATGTGGCTTTCGATGACTCAATCAAACAACGACTTCAACTTCCTCCAAACTTGATGAGGGAAGTCGATTCCATTGAGATGAAACCGAATCTCCTGCGAGATATAGGTTGTGATGGCCCCGACAACCTCATCCTTCTTACCATCAACAACAAACTTTTCTTGATCGTCTGTTGCATATGGAATTGTAATTTTCATATATTGCCATAGTCCTTTGCTTTTCAACAAGGTTTCCATATCCCATGCCCATATTGCATAATTTGATATGTTTAGAACAACAAGATCAATCTTCAAATCCATCTTCAATATCTAGGCAAAATATATGTTTCAAAATTCCAATCCGCAAACCACCGGCCTAGAGTCAATCACACAATAGATTTGACTCGACAAGGTTTGCAAATAATAGGCAAGGTTTTAAACCACCGACTCTGATACCATGTTGGGGAAGTGGTGGAACCTATAGAAAAACATATAGACAATTCCACAGATAATCGAAGAGGGAATAAAGTTTTTGAAGACAAAAGGTGGTGTCTAAAGACACCGTTACAACACTTAAGCAAGACACAGTGTGATCAGAACATCACAATGCATATTGGATATTGCTATCTCCATATGATATCAACTTGATCGTTTGATAATAATGACCCAATGGGTGTGCTACTTATAACCTCAATATCTAACCAACTTCTACAGAATTGGAAATATATTGTCCACTTGTAACCGTCAGTGGTTAGAGTTGATTTTGTCAAACCCGTGTTGTCAAGTTGACTCGAGAAGGATGCTCGACCCAACTTCCTATGCATCCAACTTGTAGTCGATTTTTGGGTTGGTCGATCCATCGCCTGACAATCTTCGACTGTTGGTCAACTGTCTGACCGATACGTGTTGAGGAAAAGGTATAGGAAACCTTACTCAAGCATTTTCAGATCTTGCTTGAATTAGACAAGATAGTTGGGAATGCCACACACGGTTTATATCCTCAAAGACAATCTCTTAATCCACAACTATTAAGTACAAAGGATCAAGGATGAATTTTATGTGTTATGTATAACAATGCAAAAGAAGTAAACTTAAACAAAGTTACATGAATGTGTACAAAAATTATACAAATGTATACATGGAGATCAAAGCAAAAGAATGAACTAGATCATTAAAACACATGTGTGAGACTAAAATAGTAATCTGATTTTTCATTTATTTCATTCTGAGATACAAAACTGAGTTCTCTCTAGAAACCCCTGCAAAGGTAGGGACCAAAAACAAATTTAGAAGCCTTCGATGGGCACCATACAAAAAGACTTGAACAATCAAGAAGAAAACCAAAGCTAAAGATCTGGATCAACTTGCCACAAAATGATGTCACTTGAATCTGCAGGATATTCTTTATCTGTCATGAAATCAATTCATGTGCAAATAAAAATACACAGACTACCAAAGATAAATCATACACCTTCACTAGTATAGAGCAAACCTTATGGTTGTACTTCTCCTTTTTTTCTCTCCTTTTTTGTCTCTTCATCTCATTGAGCTTTTATTCTTCCTCAATAAGTTAGGGTAGTTCAACTACCTTTCTTTAATTAAGTCAAATTAACTTAACAAATTAGTTTGAGACAAAAAAAAATAATAATATATAAATAAGGGTCTTAAATAATAACTAAATAGGTGGGGCCCCTTGTGACTCACAATTTTCTCCTTTTATAATCATCAAGACATGAAATATAAAAATCAATCATTAGATTTCAAATATATCCTTTGTGTAACTCCCATTTTCAAAATTATGACCAAATATTCTAAGTATCAGCCCAATATAATCTGATCATATCCAAAAAGTATGATATCCATGTTGTCCAAAACTTTATCAAAGTGAAAATATTGTCTAAAACAACATCAATCATCATCAAAAGTTGTATTTTCTATGAGAAGCATTAGGCCTCTTCTCACTGTCCTCTTTTTATTTTTTAGTGGCCGCCTTTGAATGGTTAGAGCCTTGAGGTTGAACTACCCTAATAACATTAGAACAATCATCCTTAAGATGAAGACAAGAGGAGACTGATTTGGCAGATTCCTTGGATGCGCTGGAGTGAGTGGCTATTTCTTTTCCCTTGTCCTGCACAGGCTTGGGGACATCTGTTTTTAATCTTTTACTGGCATGTGATGACTGCACAGGCAAGACAACATGGGTGACTTGGGCATTTGGATTAATCGGTGGTGGTAAAGGCAATGATGCAGTGGGCCAATCGTGGTGGTGAACAACAAGCTAGTGGGAAATCTCTTGCCAACCATTGTTGGTGAGTGGTTCTGGTCGCATTGACACATGAGGAGGGACTCAGACACCAAAGATATTTTGATGTGCTTGGAAGGGAGGTCTTTCTGGTCGAGGCTGGAGGATCCCTTGGCCTATTAGGTGGAAGAAACTAGCTTGGAAAATATGGTTCAATTCCTAGGGGTTCAACATCAAAATGTATGGAGAACCGAGGTCTTTTGTGACCTCTCTTCCAATTTCCCCTGCCTCTATTACCTTTTCCATAACTGCCTCTGCTTAAAAAGCTCATCCTAAAGCAATAGTCCAAAACATGTCATGAAAACTTCTTAATAATCCATGCATTAACTCTACCTAAATAGAATCAAAAGTTGGATCTTATCATTTACCACAGAAGCACATGTAATCCATCCATAAAAATAATCAATCAATTGTTATTCGAATATGGATTGAATAGGACTATTGGGAAGATGAGGGGATTGTAATGAGAGAAAAATGGTATAATGGTCAGGAACCACCACGAATATTGTTCAAGCAATTGCAGAGGACAATCATATTAACATCCATCATATTAACATCCAAACACCAATCATCATTCACTTCCTTCCCTTTTAAACCCCTTTAATCTTAATTAAATTTACAACAACATAACAGGGAAAAAATTAAATGTATTTGGGAAGGTGAAGGGATTGTAATGAGCTAAAAGTGGTATAATGGTTGGGAATGAGGTGTTTACTATTCTATTCATGAATTAACATTTATTTGATTCAAGTTATCATTCCCATGATTTCCAAAAATATTTTATGTTAAACATCCAAACTCAAGACTTAACTATCCCATAATATCCAAAATAAAAAGCAGAAAAAGCCTAGGGACTTTCATCCCACAATTCCCAATTTTCTTCTTTTCTTGTTCACAGATGTTTATTCAATTAGCAAAAGTGTAAGGGATTGTCCAAAATCGTAAGCACAACAATTCCATCCAATAGGTAGGGCTGAGGAAAAAACCACACATGGTATTGAATTTCCACAAAAATAATCATAACCCAAACTGTTGCATAACAGAGATCTCCAGAAATCCCAAAGTGCCTCTAATGTCCAGTTATTAAACCTTATAAAATATTCAATATTTGATCATAACCCTGTGAGTAATATAATCGTATTGGGTCATCTTTCACTATACAATCTTAACACAATTGCACCGAAATGGAAATCTTCATAATCAATTTCCTTGACTGCGAAATTGTTTCCTTTTAATTTGCAGAGTTTTTATACGATAACTATCAACAAAATCATCTAAGTAAACAAAACTCAGACTAAATTAAGAGCACAATGGAGCGTAACACAAGCCAAAAACACTTCAACATACACGCTGGTATCAACTTGCAATGTTCGTTATATGACAGGTTGGGTCTGAAACCCTGGTGCCTTTTATTTTACCAACCATACAACCATAAAATCGACCAATGAACCCTCGTAGGTAATACACCTATGATGCAAGTAACAGATCCCTCCATTGCTTGGTTAGAACAAAAACCCAACATATGTTTACAACCTCAAATACAAGGAAGAACGGGGTTAGAACGGAGGGTGAGGCCATTTACAATTGAAGTCCAAAAAGAACAAAACTTCCAATATTACCATGACAATATTTAACACAGTTGCTTCCACGGTGGTCGCAAAACAAAGAACAACCTTATATACCTTCAAGATTGAGGGAGTGACTCAACAATGCCACAAAATCCTATATGCCATTATAACACAGAACGAGAATCGAGCTCATCTGACCAAACAAACATATAAAATAAAAACTGGTTGACACATGGGTGGAAAACAAAACAATATTTCCCCATTTCTTTTATAAAAAAAGTTTCCACAAACCACACATGGTCGCAATAATGCCCATAGGCACAATATAATTTTTTACGTGGGAAAAATAACAGAGGCCGAAAGTCGTTCAAGATTGTGTAGGCATAGCAAACAGAAACAAAACCTAGTTACTTCAAGGTTACCACTACTGTTAATGGAGGTAAAACCCATCGCAAATTTCAAGAAGGAGTGCAACGGAGATGCCATAACATAATTTTACAACAGTTACCCATAACCAGTATCCATTTGGGGTGCCATAACCATGATAGGGAAACAACCTTATATCTTGCACCACTGTAACCAAGAAGGAACCGTAAACCATTTCCAAATTGCAATACAACATGCCAACCAATTTTGAACAGACAGAGCATACATTCGCCATTGTAACTTTAGAAAGAAAGCACCTTGTATACGAATTCTAAGAGCCAACATTTTAATTATATTCTAAAGCAGAGTACACTAATGAATGGAAAAGCAAGAACCCTCATACATGTTGTAGAAAATGCGAGGAAAACCAACTAGAAACCTTGTTCTTTGTTCAAAAGTCGAGCAACACGGAGTAACCATAGTGCAAGCCAAAACCACAATGTGAATCAAATGGGGGTGGCGACCTCGGGGTATGGTTGGAGCGACGTGAAATAATTGCACGTCGTTTCCAACATAAATGTTGACCAACCCAAGCAAGGTACGAGCACACCTACAACAATACATTGACCCAAATATTAACCATAACAAAACCATAGAATATGCCACAACTTGCCCATTCAAACAACGATCTTGCCACCTATATATGCAACCTTAACACCATACTACCTTACATTCATTGCTAGGAAAAGGTGATCACCCTTACCACTTCAACCAATATCACATTTCATATTGGAGAGCATTTAGAAATGTAGAGATATTTCGCAAAATAGTCATGAATGTTGAGAGAAAAAGAGACATTCTTCATGAGTATTCACATAATGGGGACCCACCTGTATATATATATATATATATATATATATATATATATATATATATATATATATATATATATATATATATATATATATATATATATATATATATATATTGCATGCAGGGGTATTACGTTGTGCTTCTGGGCGTCAACATATTGGTGACTCCACAGGGAAATCTGTTTCTAACAGATTTACAATTCAGTGTGTTTGGTTTCGCAGACCAGTGGAAGTTGATGATAGAAAAGACTACTAAAGAATAGTTATGCAATAGGGGGAAAAAGATGGTTTAAGGGAAATAATGGGACATGATTTTGGGAATAACTTATGGAAAGTTGTATGTATGAGAGGGTTGGTCCTATATGCATAACATTTGAACAATATAACATGTAATATTTCTTAAAGTTTAAAGCAGGATGTTTCTGATTTTCTCTTTAGATCTCAGGATGCAGGGAAGAAAGGGATAGCAGAAACAGGGAAGAAGACAAAATCAACTATCCAACAACAACGTTGAAAGCTAAAATCAACTTTAGCGATGTCTGAAAAGAGGACATCATGACAATTGTGTATACCTTATTTCCTATTGATCAAAAATACTTACATAATGAAATTGTTATGGAAAAATTGATCCAGACTTTATTTCTGATAAATTTAAGAAAACAAATCAGCAGAAGTTAAAACTCAACAACCCAAAGTAAAAAAAAGAAAACAGTAAAACAAAAGACTATATACATAAATCATTTTAAACAAGTGTTGATAATCAGGTTGGTTCCACGTAATGTTTCAAGTGGGAACCGTTAGTGTTGTAAGAGAACAATCGCTCTTCCAAATCCTTTAGAAGGTTTGAGTTTGCACCTAGGATAAAATCGATTTTGAAAGGACCTAGCCATAGTTTCTAGAACTATGAGTATCTTCCTCTCTCAGCATGAGCTGAGTCCCATAGTAAGACTTTCTCGTCGATCTTGAATTTAGCAGCTTTTGCTTGTCTGTTAAAATACTTTTTCACAGTTTGTTGCCTTCTCTTTATGTTCTCTAAGGAAAAATTCATTAGTTCTTCCAGGGCTAACAGTGCATTTATCCTTTGGGGAACATTTGAAGAATTTAATTCTTCAATTTGTAACATCGGTCGTAAGGAGGAAAGCTCCATCTCAGTAGGCAGAATAGCCTCTTGGCCATATGCGAGTTGAAAGGGAGTACAACCTGTGCTTTCCTTGGTGGTTGTTCGATTTGCCTAGAGAGCGTAAGTGAGAAGTGTATGCAACTAGCGAGGTTTATCCTCTATGGTCCTCTTGATTATCCTAACTAGGTTTTTGTTAGTAGACTCAGCTTTCCCATTTCCTTGGGGGTAATAGGTTGATGAAGTGAAATGTTTGACCCCTAATTTAACCAGAAATTGAGTTAACTTTGCATAAATGAAGGTTGGGCCATTGTCCGTAATGATCTCTAGTGGAATGCCAAATCTAGAAAAGATGTTAGTTTCTAGGAAAGAAATTACTTGCTCATCATGTGCGTGCTTAAAAGGGACAACCTCAGTGCACTTAGTAAAGTAGTCTGTGGCTGTCAAAATAAAAATATGCCATGCGAAAGACGGAGGATTGATAGGACCAATGAAGTCTAAGCCCCATTTAGAAAAAGGGAAATCTGGGAGGACTGGTTGTAAAGGCTTGGCAGAAAGACGTTATTTCCATACAAACGTTTGGCATTTATCACAAGATCTTGCGAATTTATAGGAATCTCAAAATATCAAAGGCTAGTAGTAACCATTTCTTATAATTTTAAAGGCAGTAGCTTATGCATAAAAATGGCCACCAATGTGTATGACAAAAACTGATGATCCATGAATTTCCTATAACAATTTTGGTGCGTCTTCATCATTCACACATCGAAGTAATAAACCATCAACAAACCTTCTAAACAAGAAGTCTCCCAAAATGATATACCTGGAATATTTGAGGCAGAGTCTTCTTCTTTGGTGAGGATCCCAAGTTATCTGGGCATTTTTTATGCTGCAAGTAATACACCAAATTTCTATACCAAGGATGCTCAACTATAGAAAGATTTTTATTTTCAATATAGAATAGAGATGAAAGAGGATTATCCTGATCATCAATTTCTTCACTTGGTTAAGGGTGATGAGCTAAGTGAAGGGCTAAGTCTTGTCCCTTGATCGTTTTTGAAGTCATGATGTTTAAATCATGCTTATGAATTTTGGCAAGCCAATGTGCAAGTCTTCTGAAAGATAAGTTTGTGAGAGAAGAAACTTGACAGTAGGTAAAGGGACTCTCACCTGTGTATGTTTGCTTATAATAAAGTGGAGAAATTTTTCTATAGCCTTAACAAGAGCAAAAGCATGTTTTTCAATATAAAAATACTTGATTTCATCATCTGATAAACTATGGTTCATGTATGCTACAGTTTTTTTGTTCTTTTGGTCATCATTCTGTAAGAGAATAACATAAATTGCTTCCTCGGTGGCATTGGTATATATGATAAAATCTTTCTCGAAATTCGGTTTCGCCAAAACCGGTGTGGAACTGATTGCTTTCTTAATCCTAAGGAAAACATTTTTGACATCATCTGTCCAGGAATAAGAACGATCTTGCTTCAAAATATTTTGAATTGGTTTAACCATGACAACAAAATCAGGAACAAACCTACAGACAAAATTGACAATGCCCATGAAATCTTGGACTTCTTTCTTGGAGGTAGGGGCAGGAAAGTTCATAATTGCAGTGATTCTCTCGGGACCAATGCTTATTCCTAAATCAGAAAAAAAATATGACCGAGGAGCTTGCCCTTTGTGACACCAAAAATAGACTTGGAAGGATTTAAAGAAATGCCAAATTTTTTGCAATGCATGAGAACTTTTCTAAGATGACCAAAATGATCCAATCGATTCTTTGAATAGATAGTCAAATCGTCGAGATAAACTTGGATAATTTTACTGATCAGATCGTCAAAAGCTATTTGCATAGATCTATGAAGGGTGGCACCTACATTAGACAAGCCAAAAGGCATACGTTCATAAGCAAATGTTCCCCAACGTGTAGTAAATGTGGTTTTATATCTATCATTCCTCTTTACTTTGATTTGATTATAGCTAGAAAATTCATTAAGTAAGGACATCATATGTGACCCTGCAACCTGTTGTAAAATCATTTCCATATTAAAAAGATCGAAATGATCTTTGACACTCACTCTGTTCCATGCACGGAAATCAATGCACAATCTGATCTGACCAGTAGTCTTTCTAACAAGGATCAGATTTGAAACCCACATGAAATACTTAACTAGAAAGATTATACCAGCTTTCAATAATGTTCCCAACTCTTTCCTAATAGTAGCTTCGAGTGCAGGGTTAATAGGTCTTTTTTTTTCCTAACTAGTTTTACCCCTTCCTTGATAGGAATGACATGTTGTATGAGAGCAGGATCAAAACCACAAAGATTCTCATATGACCATGCAAAAACATCTTGAAATTCACGGAGAAGTTCTGTGAATTTCGTTTTTTCTTCGTCAAAACATTGGGCACCTAGTTTAACAATCTTTGGAGATTCAGGTGTCCCAAGGTTCAAGGAAATGGTATCACCCACTTTCCTTTTCGACTCCTCTTCCTTATGGGTCTCTTTGTTGCTTACATCACTCGAAGAAAATGAACTTTTGAGAGGAGTCAATCCTTTAGGAAATTTATCATCTTCAATAGATATGATTTCTTTAGGCTTAAACGATTCGTTTTGAATGAAAGCACAAATGCCTTCATCATTCGGGAAAACTTGCCATGATTCCACGTTATCAGGGATGTGAGAACGGTATAGAGATTGGAACATACAATCAAGTCTCTAAGGCAAAAGTTGTCGGGTAGGGGGTGCTGCAAACACCGCTAACCTATCAGCCATTGAATTGAGTTCCCGCTTAACATGAGTGATGTTAAATGATAACAAGTTTGAAATAACCATCCAAACAACTTGGGTATAATGTTTAAGAAACTTATTGCTAGGTGAATAAATATTATGTACAAGGTTCACAACAAGTTCGGAATCACCAAAGAATGTAAGGTGGCCACGACCAAGGTTATATGCATTTTCAATGCCTACAATAAGGCCTCAAACTTGGTGACGTTGTTTGTGCAAGCAAATTCTAGCCTATAAGAAAATTTGTGGATTTTACCTATAGGATAATATAGAATAATGTTGGCTCCATTTCCTTCGTTTGAGTACGAGCCATCGAAATGCATGTGCCACATGCCATCATCAAAATCAATTGGTTCAAGGATAGTGTCACCCTCATCAACAAAGATAGAGCATACTCCTAAATCTTCCTCAAGATAATTTACATTAGGTTGGGGAACACTCTTTATATATGGTGAAATTCTTCCTTCCCTTAGGACTATAATGTTCTTTATGTTCCTAGGGACATACATATGCGTTCCATCAAGCGAAATATATCCACTCGTTAAGGCTTGCCAGTCTCTTCCTAAAATAATTGAATAATTGCTTATTGGCGTATCAATTACCTGGATACTGAGGGTTGTTTTTATTTTAGGATGCACACATAGAACTAAGGTCACATATTTGATTTCACCTATAGTTGATTGTTGCAAACTGTTATAAGAGAGCATGCTTCTAGAATTTTCATTTCTGCATGATAAGTCAAGCTCTTCCATGATAATTTTTGACATTACACTTGGACCAGACCCGCCATCAATTAGACAACAATGAGCTATTTTATACATAATTTTTACAGAAATATAAAAAGGAGGATTTTTTACAGGTTTCTTAAAATTATTTACACCTATTTTATTTACAATTGAGTCATCTTCTTTTGACTCTTCAAAAAGATTGGCTATAGTAGAAACTTTACCTTCCACAAAATTCTTGAGATGCTTTTGTTGTTTAGGGACGACATCCATGTCCAAAAGCGTAGCATCATCCTTGATATTAGCCAATTGGTTAAGGATGTTATATTTATAAGAGGGGAGAGGGGAGGGCATTCCTTGATTTCCCTTGGTTTTGACATCTTGTGTATCAGTGCTCTGAGAAGATGTACTTGGTGTGGAAGAAGTTCAAGGAGGGTCATATTTTCCCTTGGCGGTGTAATATTTATTCCTGGTATTGATTATCATAACATCCTCTGGTTCAACCCAATCTATAACTGCGATTGTGGTATTGGGCCTTTTGCCAAAGATCTTATCTCTGGCATTTTTCTTAACTTCGCAAGTACTTTCTTCATGATTTTCTTCACAGAAGTTACACCAACTGCAAGACATAATGGAATTCGGCTGAAAAGTATTTTCATTAGTATTCCTAAAAGCCACTGAGGAAGAAGAAGATGCGACAGGAGCGGACGGAGAAACACTTCCCTTTCGTTCGTAGGCTATCATCCTATTGTTCATATCTTGGACAAGTTGTAGGAGGGTAGACATATATGTTTCCTTGACCGAGTCCCCTTCAGGGAGACCCATTCTTTCAAGTTTCTCCTTGTATTCTAGACAAGTATGAAGAGCGGAACCAAGATTTTCAATAGCTTTTTCTTTGAGTCTATGACGATAAGGGGAAGGTAGCACATTATAATAATGCAAGAAAGCGGCTTGGTTTTGGGGGCAAATTAATTTAGGGATTTGATTGTATAATTTGGTGAAGCGAAGGTTAAAAGATTTAATGGTTTCACCATCTTTATAGGTAATATTGTTGTATTCCCTTAACTATTCAAATGGACTCTAGGACTTTCCATAAGTGGACTTGAACCAATAAACCAATTCTTCCCATGTGGAAAGAATTTTGGGAGGGAGATCAAAGAAATCTGCTGCAGCTTTCCCTTCGAGGGATTTGACAAATAGACGCATGCAAGTGTCATTATCATTAGCCCCAATGTTATGACAAGCATTAGAAAATGTTACTAGGTGTTCATTTGTAGTAACAATATTATTGCTCGAGAACTTAGGAAGATGCTCCTTAAACTTCGGTAATGGGTGAGTAGTGGGTGCCATATTCAAGGGAGAAGACATGTGCCATGGAGTGGTCGTAGCATCTTCTTCGAACTGGAAAAACCCATATTTATTTATCACTTTAGTAGGATTCGTAGTGGATTGAACAGGGGCCTGATGGCTATATATACTACCAATTACTGACGAAGCATAAGGTTGGGAAGAGGAGGCACCTTCGGTTCCACTACCACTACCCGCAGATGTCATGTTGAAGGTAATAGGTATAGGTGATGAAGGTGAACTAGCAGAATCAGACAAAGTTCTCCTTAGACCACTTTCTTGAGTCGACAAAACGATCTTCCTCCCTATTTCAAAAATAGGAGTAGCTTCAAGGGAAAATCCTCTTCTCTGAGAGAGATGTGAGGATTTGAGGACATGAAAAGAAAAACCAAGGATTTAAGAAAAGAGAGGTTACTGTTGATTTATGGGTTGCCTTTGCCTACCTTCCCAACGTTCACGGATACTTATATCTCTTTCAACTACTTCCCAAGAGAGTTCAAGTTCAACACGAGTACTATCAGTTTCTAAAATACTGTTGAATAAGGTCAAGGCAATGCTAGTTTGGTCGTTAAGACCGTTTCCAATATTGGGTTGTCTTGTAATAGGTATTGTCATGGAAAAAATCAGTCAAGGAGTATTTAGACAAAACATAAAAATTTGAAGATAATTGTGAATACAATCAACTAGAGAGATATGGAAGATCTCCCCAGTATGGTCACCAAATAAATGTTGAGGAAAAGGTATAGGAAACCTTACTCAAGCATGTTTAGATCTTTCCTGGCTAAGACAAGATAGTTGGGAATGTCACCTGGGGTTTATAGCCTCAGAGACAATCACGTAATCCATAAGTATTAAGTACAAAGGATCAAGGCTAAATTTTATGTGCTATGTATAACAATGCAAACAAAGTAAACTTAAACGAAGTTACATGAATGTGTACAGAAATTATACAAATGTATACATGGAGATCAAAGCAAAAGAATGAACCAAATCATTAAAACACATGTGTGAGACTGAAACGGTAATCTGATTTTTCATTTATTTCATTTTGAGATACAAAATTGAGTTCCCTGTACAAATCCTTGCGAGGGTAGGGACCAAAATCAAATTTAGAAGCCTTCGATGGGCACCATTCAAAAATACTCTGACAATCAAGAAGAAAACTGAAGCTAAAGATCTGGATCAACTTGCCACAAAATGCTATCACTTGACTCTACAAAATATTCTTTATCAATGATGAAACTCAATTCATGCACAAACACAAATACATAGACTGCCAAAGATAAATCATACACCTTTAAAACAAGCTGTTGAAATATGTGATTTGGTTTTTGAATCATGTTGCCTTCAATAAAACCCTGATGTCATCAAGAGGATTAAGCTTTCTAGTAAAATCAGAATGAATGAAAGTTGAAAGTATCTCACTAGTATAGAGCAAACCTTATGTCCATAGTTCTCCTTCTATTCTCTCCTTCTTTGTCTCTTTATCTCATTGATATTTTATTCTTCCTCAATACGTTAGGGTAGTTCAACTACCTTTATTTAGTTAAGTCAAATTAACTTAACTAATTAGTTTGAGAAAAATAAATAATAATAATATATAAATAAGGGTCTTAAATAATAAATAAATAGGTGGGACCCCTTGTGACTCCCAATTTTTCCCTTTTAGATTCATCAAGACATGAAATATAAAAATCAATCATTAGATTTCAAATATATCCTCCTTGTAACTCCCATTTTCAAAATTATGAACAAATATTTTAAATATCAGTCCAATATAATCTGATCATATCCAAAAAGTTTTATATCCATGTTGTCCCAAAAAGAATGTCTAAAAATATGCTTGTTGTCCAAAACTTTATCAAAGTGCAAATACTATCTAAAACAACATTAATCATCATCAAAATCTGTATTTGCTATGAGAGGCATTAGGCCTCTTCCAACGCTGTCCCCTTTTGATTTTTCAATGGTCGCCTTTGACTGGTTAGAGCCTTGAGGATGAACTGCATTAATAACATGATAA
>ML792760.1:243757-259421 GCA_009831015.1 Picea engelmannii
TAATAATAATAATGACATGATTAATCCTCAATGGGGATTTAATCCAATAATAATAATGACATGATTAATCCACAATGGGGATTTAATCCAATAACAAAATAATAATAAGAATGCTCTTCGCAGTTACATTATTTCAACAATAACAATCATCCTTAAGATGAAGGTGAGAGGAGACTGATTTGACAGATTCCTTGGATGAGCTGGAGTGAGTGGCTATTTCTTTTCCCTTGTCCTGCACAGGCATGGGGACATCTGTTTTTAATCTTTTACTAGCATGTGATGACTGCATGGGCGACTTGGGAATTTGAATTAATCAGTGATGGTAAAGGCAATGATGAAATGGGCCAACCGTGGTGGTGAACAACAGGCTGGTGGAAAATTTCTTGCCAACCATCGTTGGCAGGCGATTTTGTTCGCATTGACACAAGAGGAGGGACTCTGACATCGAAGATATTTTGATGTGCTTGGAAGGGAGGTCTTTCTGGTCGGGGCTGGAGGATCCCTTGGCCTACTAGGTTGAAGAAACCAGCTTGGAAAAGATGGTTCAATTCATGGGGGTCAACATCAAAATGTATGGAGAACCGAGGTCTTCTATGAGCCCTTTGCCAATTTCTCCTATCTTTGTTACCTTTGCCATTACTGCCTCTGCTGAAAAATCTTATCCTGAAGCAATAGTCTAAAACATGCCATCAAAACTTCTTAAAAATCCATGCATTAACTCTACCTAAAAAGAATCAAAATTTGGCTCTTATCATTTACCACAGAAGCACATGCAATCCATCCATAAAAATCATCAATCAATTGCTATCCGAACAGGGGTTGAATAGGGCTATTGGGAAGTTGAGGGGATTGTAATGAGCGAAAAATGGTATAATGGTCAGGAACCACCACGAGTATTGTTCAAGCAATTGCATAGGACAATCATATTAACATCCAAACACCAGTCATGATTCAATTCCTTCCCTTTTAAACCCCTTTAATCTTAATTAAATTCACAACAACAGAACAGGGAAAAAATTAGATGTATCTGGGAAGGTGAGGGGATTGTAATGAGCGAAAAGTGGTATAATTGTCGGGAATGAGATGGTTATTATTATGTTCATGAATTAACATTTATTTGCTTCAAGTTATCATTGCTGTGATTTTCAAAAATATTTTATGTTAAACATCCAAACTCAAGACTTAACTGTCCCATAATATCCAAAATAAAAAGCAGAAAAAGCCTCGGGACTGTCATCCCGCAATTCCCAATTTTCGTCTTTTCTTGTTCACAGATGTTTATTTAATCAACAAAAGTGTAAGGGACTGTCCAAAATCATAAGCACAACACTTCTAGCCAATAGGTAGAGTCAAGGAAAAAACCACACAGGGTATTGAATTTCCACAAAAATAATCATAACCCACATTGTTGCATAACATAGAGCTCCAAAAAGCCCAAAGTGCCTCTAATGTCTAGTTATTAAACCTTATAAAATCTTCAATGGTTGATCATAACCCTGTGAGTAATATAACCGTATCGGGTCATCTTTCACTGTACAAGCTTAACACAATTGCACTGAAATGGAAATCTTCATAATCAATTTCCTTGACTGCTAAATTGTTTGCTTTTAATTTGCAGAGTTTTTATATGATAACTATCAACAAAATCATTTCAGTAAACAAAACTCAGACTAAATTAAGAGCACAATGGAGCGTAACACAAACCAAAAACACTTCAACATACATGCTGGTATCAACTTGCAATGTTCGTTATATGATAGGTTGGTATCAACTTGCAATGTTCGCTATATGACAGGCTGGGTTTGAAACCCTGGTGCCTTTTCTTTTACCAGCCATACAACCATAAAATCGACCAACGAACCCTCGTAGGTAATACACCTATGATGCAATTAACAGATCCCTCCACTGCTTGGTCAAAACGAAAACCCATCATATGTTTACAACCTCCAAGACAAGGAAGGACAGGGTTAGAACGAAGGGTGAGGCCATTTACAGTTGAATTCCAAAAAGAACAAAACCTCGAATATTACCATAACAATATTTAACACAGTTGCTTCCACGGTGGTCGCAAAGAAAAGAACGACCTTATATACCTTCAAGATTTAGGGGGCAACTCAACAATGCCACAAACTCCTATATGCCATTATAACACAGAACAAGAATCGAGCTCATCCGACCAAACATACATATAAAATCAAAAACAAGTCTTGGTCAGCACCTGGGTGGAAAACAAAACAATATTTCCCCGTTTCTTTAATAACAAAAGTTTCCACAGACCACACATGGTAGCAACAACACCCACAGGCAAAATATAATTTTTTACATGGGAAAAATAACAGAGGTCGAAAGTCATTCAAGATTGTGTAGGCATAGCAAACATAAACAAAACCCAATTACTTCAAGGTTACCATTGCCCTTAATGGAGGTCAAACCCATCACAAATTTCAAGGAGTGCAACACAAATGTCATAACACAATTTTACAATAGTTACCCATAACGAGTATCCATTCGGGGTGCCATAACCATGAAAGGGAAACAACCTTATATCTTGCACCACCATAACCAAGAAGGAACAATAAACCGTTTCCAAATTGCAATACAACATGCCAACCAATTTTGCACAGACAAAGCATACATTCGCCACTGTAACTTTATAAAGCAAGCACCTTGTATATGAATTCTAAGAGCCAACATTTTAATTCTATTCTAAATCAGAGTACACCGATGAATGGAAAAGCAAGAACCCTCATACCTGCTATAGAAAATGCGAGGAAAACCAACTAAAAACCTTGTTCTTTGTTCAAAAGCCGAGCAACACAGAGTAACCACAGTCCAAACCAAAACCACAATGTGAATCAAATGGGGGTGACGGCCTCGGGGTATGGTTGGAGTGACATGTAGTAATTGCATGTCATTTCCAACATAAATGTCGACCAACCCAAGTAGGGTATGAGCGTGCCCACAACAATACATTGGCCCAAATATTAACCATAACAAAACCATATAATATGCCATAACTTTCCCATTCAAACAACGATCTTGCCACCTATATATGCAACATTAACACCATACTACCTTACATTCATTGCTAGGAAAACGTGATCACCCTTACCACTTCAACTAATATCCCATTTCACATTGGAGAGCATTTAGAAACGTAGAGATATTTCACAAAACAGTCATCAGTACTGAGAGAAAAAGAGACATTCTTCATCATTATTCACATCATGGGGTCCCACCTGTTGGCGTCAGAAGTCACTCCTAGATTGCAACAGGAGCAGAGCCCGACGCCCAACATTTATGGCGCCGCTGTCGGGGACGAAGTTGAATATTTTCCCCGGGATTGAATGACATTGAGTCTCTGATTCTGAAGGTGCATAAGGCATTAGAGCCCCTGAAGATTGCTACTATGCACCTGGCGACCCCACTGTGGCGACTCCAAGGTTTCCACATCACTATTTCAGTTGCGGCTACTTTAGCACGCCTGAAAGCTGACCCAGAGGAGCTTTCTCGAGAAGGTTTCAACAGCTGCTTTCTCAGCCTGAGAATCTTCCTGGGGTAACAACAACGTAAGATCTGGCCTTTGATGGTGAACAAGGGCTAGGCATATTCAAAGCTGTGAATCTTTCACATGGCGACTCCATGATTCAAGGATCGATTGGCGACTCCGTTGGTTCGGAATGGAGAAAATCCTAGCTCAGAGGTTTGCTCCTTTTAATTTTTCTGCTATTCCTGGTTTTCCTAATGTTGTCCCTTCTCCGAATGAATGGGGTGATTATTTGCCCATATTTAGAGAGCATGAAGAGGACAACCCTGCTCAACATCTCTCTGAGTTTCATGAACTCATGCATCAGTGGGAGATACATCATGAGGATGTATTACTAAAAATGTTCATGTTCTCGTTAGCAGGGGATGATCGTGAATGGTATTGTTCTCTACCCCCTGCTAGCATTTCTTCACTCAGTGAATTTCATGCAGCTTTTAATAGGCGCTATCAAAATTTTTATTCCTCTGAGTTCATCTGTCATAGTTGTTGTGGGGGATATGAAGACAACGAGCAAGATATGGTTGTGTCTCATGAAGGTTGTGAGGATAAGAGAAGATATAAGGATGAGGACCCTGGGGAGGAGGAAGATGCTTTGGGCGAAGTTAGGGAACTGATAAAGTCTCTCTCTGCCCAACTGGATAGATGGGAAGTTGAACGATGTGCAGAGGATTTTCCAGCCTTTGAAGAAGATGCTCTTGGTATCTCTACCATGGATGATGGTGAAGATCCCAGGGAGGAGGAAGGCGCCCTGAGTGAGCTGATGGAGCAGGTGAAATATCTCTCTGCCCGATTAGAAAGGTTGGAATCTGTAGACAACGAAGAGGATTTTCTATTCCTTGAGGCAGATGTTCTTGGTGGCTCTTTTGAAAAGGATATTGAAGATTTCATAGCTATAGAGACATTAGCTTCTGTCCCTAGTGAACCTGTTGTCTCAGATTTTAAAAAGGAAGCAATGGTGGAAATGGATGGTTCTCTTTTCCTTCACGAGATTTCCCATGATGTGTTTACATTCGGGGTCGAAACAGAGGAGTGGGGGATAGTTCCATTTCTGCAAGTTGGAGAGGCTTTGTTCTCCCCCAACTTTGATGATTATTTGGAAGAGGAGCAGCAGAACCCCACATCACCTTTTGCTGATCAGAGCAGCCAACCTATGTATGACAACTACGAATCATATTTTGAGCTCGATATGCTGGATTTCCAAGAACAGACCGCAGAGCCTTGTCCTCTGTTCACTAAGGAAAATTATCACGAGGAAATCAATCGTCCTAGTCCTTCGAGAGACGCTGAGCAGTATGAGGAAGAACAAAGTTTTTCCATGAGTCCTGTTTATGACCATTATGAATCTGACCCTTGGGAGAGCCGAGAAGGAGAGCCAGAGGATAATTTTGCTTTTTGTCCAGAGCCAGTCAGCAAGCAGCCAACGCCTGAGAACTGTCAACCTACATTAGTTGTCCACCCACCGGTGCTTACCAAGGATATTCAGCCACACATGAACAACCGTGTAGCAGAGGAGGCTTCCTGTCGCCAATTTTCTGGATTTTGCCACTGGTCCTATGAGCCTGTGAAGGAATACATGGAGTTGTATTTACTTCACAATTTGGAGCCGCCCTATTTCATCTCGACTTCAGTCTATAAGAAGGAGTTGAAGAGCGTAATCATTCTGCTGTCACGGTTACACCACCTGTTTGTGATCATCAACAAAAGGAAGGAGATTTTGTTCAGGAAGTTGCTTGAATGGCTATGGTGGAAGTTTGCTTTCACCTAGCCCCATGTAAAGGATTTTATTAATTTAGGACTGTACATAAATAAGCTCCTTTGAGCATGTATCTTTATTTTGTTGCTTTTACTTTTCGGCCTGTATTTTCAGCAGGGTGTTTTGAGCTCGACTCCATAGCCCAACAACAATGCATTGAAGCTGTAAATGAGTTCTTAGAGCATCGCAGGGACGACTCTATCCCCCATGGAGCCTAAGCGAGAGTAGAGGGAAGACTAGGGAGAAAAGAGAGGAGATTGCTATGGGCATCAGGCCTTCCAGCAACTCGGGAAAGAAAACCGAGACACTAAAATGTGCCTAAATGACACAGTGATAACCGCACACTGATCAAACCTATCATACTATGCAGCCACAACCATTCAACTGGATCCTCCAAGTCTGAATCATTCAGTGTAAGTTGAAAAAGACAACGTGGGAGACTGCTTAAGATTGGTGCAGAGATTGCAGTGACCAACCATACGTCATCCTACAATATGCAACCCTCAACTGGATCCTCCAATCCCGAGTGTTTTAAACAGCTAACAAACAAAAATAAAAAGGAAAAAGAAGCTGACTTCCATTAATTTGACAGTCTCAAATCAAAATACATAACCAGAGCTTCCTCATAAACTTTACAGTCAGGAGCTGTGCTCTATGATCGATTCCTACAAAAATGGAAAAAATGCCTACATATACTTGGGACTGATTTCGGCGCTGAGAACATGATCACATCATGAGTTCAATGCTTGACGTCGAGGAGCTTCTCTGTCAGGAGGCGCATGCAGACGTTGGGCAGACTGTCGATGCAGTCGTTTGTCAGACGAAATCTCTGTCAGGATGGACTGACAATCTGCCTCTGTGCTTGGTCTTTTCCCGGCCTCCTATTTATGGAAGGAGATGATGTCTAACCACCACCAACTACCTTAATAATTGTTTTTCTCGGAATCAAACAAGGCTTGGTCAACTATGCATCTGCAGGACGTGGTAGTCTCCCTTTGGCTTTTGCTGCTTCGTTGAACTACTGCGAGGGGACCCAAATGGCAGATTTGTGAATGAGACCCGGGCGAGGAGGATGAGGTGGTGCGGTGACACTAGATGAGAAATGCCACAGGGTATGGATAGGGAACAGGTGGAAGTGGCATGGAGCACGGGGTACAGGTGGGTGAGAGAGGTACAATGGAGGACATATGGTGGAAGGTGGTGAAGTGGGCGATGGAGACTCATGGGGATGCCCGCTCCTTAATTTCATGTACCGAGAGTCTTCCCTGATGGATCGCTGAGACCGCCTCGTGATCAACGGTTGGATGGGTTTTTAAAGACTAATGGCCACGATTATTTCGTCATTTGAACAACTCTGGCCCTGTGCGCTTGCTTTCTTTAGCCATACTTCATACAACCCTGGTGCTAGGATCGTGGGCCCAACATTAAAAGATCTTTTTCATTTCGTGACTCGCGAGTTCGTGGGTCGAAGATCCTCGGCTCCTCTTTTACGAAGTCCCGAGACGCGAAATGGAAATACAGGTATAGCTCTTTTTATTGTCAGCGCCCTCCACATGTAACCGTCAGCCAGGGCTCAAGTACTAGTGCCTCTCGCAACTCGCGATCTCGCGAGTTGGAGTGTCGAACTTTGGCATTCTCCCCTTGCGAAGTTCCGAGGCACGATGGCTCCTTTCCTTTCCACAATTCTCGTGATTCACAATCTCGCGCAACCAACAAATATGGTCTGCCCTCTAAACTCATGAACCCCAAGTTCAAGAAATAATCCCACGCTTAAACTTATCGTGATCAACGACCCTCGTAACTTCGCGAGTGCTCCACGGGGAATTCCGACCGTTCACTTCCTTGAAAACTTCTGCGCTATACTTGGCGCGACTCAGCTAACTGCAATTACCCACCGACCGTTGTTCTGCTCCGTCGATGAATCCTTGTCGTTGAAAACAAATTGCCCGCTCGCTTGATTTTAAGCCTGAAAATGACTTATTCTGTGTGCTGCGCTTGGCGCTCATGATCACATCCTTGGACAAAATGCCTTTGTTGGATTTTTAGGCCTACTTCTTCGCAGCTCGGGCTACGGGCTCAAAGGAGAGAAAACAACCCACCCCTCTTAACAAGAATAAATGCTAACACCACCTATTAGTTATTATAATATATATATATATATATATATATATATATATATATATATATATATATATATATATATATATATATATATATATATATATATATATATATATATATATAAGTATTTAGGCATTGCAACCCATTTTCATGCAGGGGTATTACGTTGCGCTTATGGGTGTCAACAATAGGCATGTCGACTACTCGACCGACTAGTGTAGAGTTTTGGTCGATTGCCTGGTCGACTAAATCTAGGAGATGTGTGATGAGCAATCATGCCTGATGTTCCAACAATACATACAAGGTTTTTTAGAGTTGTTGACATGCCCCTTAAACCATGGATGAGAGTATTTACACCATAGGTTTGAGGTTGAGGGATTAGGTCTTTAGATAATCTAACAGCTAGGGTTTTGCATTGAGACATTTCAAATGTTCCCTCTTCCTTTGTCCTTCGGTCACATGGTTAACCCTTTTTATTCTAGATAAATACACTTTTCTTTGTAGCTTCAACGTGACTTTTTGGTCCTCCAAATATAGTAATGGATTTTTCCAAGAATCATATCCTAACATTTTTTAACCTTGGTTCATATTTTTGACCTCAAATTTGAGAAGTACATCTTGTACATTAGATTTGTAGAGAATTTGGTCTTTGACTCAAATACTTGGAACTTAGTCTTGGTGTATCCTTTGACGGTCATGTCCTTCTAGAACAAGTGTATGAGTTGAAAGTCATAGGGTTAATCCTAGCTAGGATCTTCCCTTTGAGTTAATGCATATGCAAATTCACCGAAGTTTCCTCTAGGGTTTTTTGCAATCCATCTCTCACCTTGAGTATGTGTTGCCCCATCCAAGTGTTGTATGGCCACATTTTACTGATCCTCCTAGTTGTAAATGTGTTTCACTTCGACTGGAAGTGGGTTTTTGATTGTCTCATGAAGGTGACTAGCTAAAAGGGGTGTTACCTTCCATTCCCAAGGGTCTACATTGTGCTCTTCTTGCTCAAATATTTCGAGGTTGTGGATTGAGCTATATGGTTGAAGGTTCATGGTTTGTTTGTCTAACATTCATAATTACATTAGTGCCCTCGTTTCTTTTGCAAACTTCCTAAAGATTTCATTTAGATCTACCTTGGTCACATATTGGGATTTGCCCCCAACATTTTTTTTTTAAATGCCCAAAAGTGCAAAGATTCACTAAAGTTATTATATAATCTTACAATGACCATGCACTAAAAATTGAACTACTATTGTAACTATCGATATAAAAAAAACATAAAACTAAGAGTAATAGAAAAAAATAGCCAAAAGTAGAGAAAAAAGTGGAGCCTCGTGCACTTCCAAGGATGATTTGCACATGCAAATCCAAGTAATGGTGAACGACTTTTCCAACAAATTAGTTGTTTGTATTGATAAAATGATAAGAGTTCCACATGAAATGCGGGTAACACCTTTTTATACCAGAAATATGCAAAAACTTTTACTTAAAGCTTAAAACACTAATAAAAATGATAATACCCTTATTACATAAAAACAACATTTTACAAGTATAAAATATGACATTATAAAGACCAAGTCTATAATATCATTATATATATATATATATATATATATATATATATAATTTATTTAATAAAATATTATGGTATCTCATTGTAAATATGTTTGATCTAAACACTTACCTTACCATGATAACTTTTAAGCATATATTCACTCAACCCTACTAAATTACCTAATAAACTTAACAAAAAAAATGTTTTTTTCTAACAACTATCACTTCAAAATCAAATATATAAAAGGAAAGTATAATACCACAACAAAAACACTCAATGAAAGGAGATATTTAGCAACCTTGAACACATTTGAAAGTGACTACTCTATTGTGTGTATAGATGATAGTGAAATTTTATGATATGTGAATTGAACACATTTGAAAGTGACTACTCTACTCTATTGTGTGTATAGATGATAGTGAAATTTTAGGATATATGAATTGAGCTAAACAAGCTC
This sequence comes from Picea engelmannii, assembly GCA_009831015.1. Lineage (NCBI taxonomy): Eukaryota > Viridiplantae > Streptophyta > Pinopsida > Pinales > Pinaceae > Picea > Picea engelmannii. Next base: position 253,185 of record ML792760.1, read on the forward strand.
TTAACTTTAATGTTTTGATTATTACTTTCACACTTGCATGTTTTCGAAGAATGGTCTTATAATTCTTTAAGGTATACCTTATTGCAATCAGTTGAGGAGCTCATTTGGTTTAATCTTGGGTTTGTTTAGTCCATTTAATTCAAACATAAATTGCATTTAGTAATTCATCATTCATCATTTCAAAGGAAACAATTGTCTATATACAAAAAAATTTATTTCATTTTTTAATTCTCCATTTATTATAAGGTTTGTGGTGATTATCATTACTTGTTAAAAGGATTTTATAGTTATGTATAGAAGATTATTTATTTTTTAATTTCTCATTTATTTTAAGATTTGTGGTCATTATCACTATCATTACTTATTCAAAGGATTTCATAGTTTCATAAAGAATTTCACATAGTACAAAGATTAGAGATGTATGATCATGATCATTGATCATATGCTTCACTTTGAGGATAAAGTTTTTAAAAACAAATTTTCTTATATTACTCTTTCCAAGCTTATCATCTTTTACTTTGGGTTTGTAGATGGGTCCAATTATAAGAGGCATTATGAGTGAATCTTTAATATCGGGTTAGGTAGACACTAGAAGTTGGGGCACATCATTATTGGATGCTAAGAATCTTTTCCTCTATTTTTTCTCGATCTTAAATATTAAAAAAACACATGATTAACAATGTTATTTGTTTAAGTCATCTTATTTGATGTCCCTTGGGTACATGCACAATTTTCTCTCATAGATTTTTGTATATTTTATTGTATATCTTTTGACATTAATGTACTATTTTAATTATATGTTTAAGGTGTCTTCCATGATGCCCCTTGGGCTCTCAGGCAATATTCTTTATGAACTTTCTAATATTTGATCGTATCTCTTTTAACATTAATATACTCTTTCCCTCGAATGGGGTGTCATGGACACGAATGGTAGCCGATCCAAGACCCATCTAACATGTGGCCAACCCATGCACGACCCAATCAACAAATCGTCATATCACATGCAGGTGGAGGATGCACAAGACATTGGGTTTAGTGACAAGGATATGGTTTTAGTGAAGATCTTATTACCAGTTAAGGCGGGTGCTCTCCACCTCGTCCACCAATACTTTGGCACTAACATGACTTTTCCTGATCGTAAATTCCATCATTCCAGAAGGAGGGACACCCCAACTAGCTCTCAAAGCCAGGAATGTAAAGGACAAGCTCGTCAACTTGGTATCATAGCTTCTCGTGGGGATCCTGAGACGTTGTGGCTTCAAAAAATGATAAAAGGGGACGTCGACTCTCCCCTATGTGTTTGCTCTACTCTCGCCCTCTGCCAGACTTTCCATCTACGACCGACTCTCACCTCCTTGTCGTTTAACTATATCCTTTTGCATTTCGCTATGCCATTTGGATGTGAATATAGTCGGGACTATTGCCACAACGATTACATTCAAAATATTATAGAAATTGTTCCAAAATTGAACATAATTCCAATATAACTACCATAAACTCTAAAGCCTTTTGTATGCAGGCATTTTGAGTTTTTATGCAAGTGACTTGCTTGACAAATTTACCCCAAAAAATTACAACTCTAAAAAACATACAAGGCCATTCAAGGTGGTATGTTATCTTGAGCTTCATGCCCCTCAACTGAATGAGGGGAGACTATTTCTTCAACCTCCATAGATCATGATTCTGACCCAAAGTTTCGTCTTCTCTTAAATTTGTAACGAATTCCCGAAACCATGATTATTGGATTCGAGAGAGAGAGAATCCAAACACTTAGGGAGAACTAGAGAATGAAGCCTATTGCATTCAACTTTTAGAGAGTCTATCCGTTGTTTTTGGAGAAGAAGGAGGTTCATTATGTTGACGATATTCGTGATATTGGTCTACTCCAGCTCTATGATTTTCAAGGAAATGTGCATGAGGGCACTGTTGTTGGCCCGTGTAATTTCTTCATGTTTGCAAAGAATTTGACGAATCTCCTTCCAATTAGGGTTATCCATATCTGACTCAAATGAGCCTTGCACAATGCAACTTACAGAAGAGAGACAAGGCAAAACAATCCCCGTGCAACAATTACTAATTCTAATTTTATAAAAAATAATAGAAATAGAGGAATACTCCCTTGTCTAAACTGGTCTGGATCATAAGAAATACCAAGAGAAACTGACATTGGAAAAAGAAACGGATAGACCATGGGTTTCCCGGCCTTAGCAAAAGAGATTACCGACATTGAAGTCACAACACCATAAGAGACCACCACCCACGAATGCCCTTGCAAAACTTCGCCTGAAGACACATCGATCCTGCACTAGCGTCCTTTAGACCAACCTTATTACCAAATAACCCATTCCCACTCCATAATTTATAGACTAAATCCGCCACAACAAAAGCCCTGTCGCTCCCCATTATCAACGATATCCCACATATCAACAGAGGTTCAAACGTATTGCATTGAATAACCTCGGTATGACCCATATGACACAAGTGTGTGAGTTGCGAAGGCCACTTGCCATCCTTCCCTTGACGCATTCAACTATGAATTGACATTGAATGCAATTTAATGGTATGCATGAAATTTTGTTAAGGTATGGGGCTAAAGTTGCCCACTCTGTTTTTGATAAATAACCCAGGGCTTAAGGAGGAGGCCACCTTGGTCCAGTGGCATGCCTCGCCATTGAGCTCTCTTTTTATGTGAAAAAACAAAACCCGATCGAAACACGGGAGAACCCTTTTTATCCTCGAGATGAGTGTGCTCATTTTGTTTCTCCCCAACACTTCTTGAACTACCATGGCTTTGATAACCAAGATAGAGTCCCCTAGAATGATTAATGTTTTGAAGCCTTCTTCCTTTGCGATGCATAAACCACTCTACAACGAACAAACTTTGACAAAATTGTTTAAAACATTTTCAAGCCCAAACATGGAAGACAATCCTATTTCCTAGAGGATCATGGAAACTCCCCCCACAACCATGACCCCTAGCAAAGATTTTTCTAATTTAAATTAATAAATTAATCAAATCAAAATAACAAATATTTATTTTTTAAATAATTAACCCTGTATTTTATTTATCTATAACTGCTTAACATTTATTTGGTTTTAAACCCGCGAACTTCAAAATAGACTCGCTGAAAAATATTGATTTGATTAACAAAATTGTAAGTCGTACCCAAAAACACTACTAATAAAATCTATAATTTCAAATAATTCGATAATAAAATTCAATAAAAATTGAGGCTGTACGCGTCGGATTAGAAAAAAACCAGACAAATCGATTTTACACATAGATAGGGATCCTTGACCAAACTACGAAAACGGGGTCTGTGACAAGTATTATTTATCACCAATTACGAATGGTATTCAACTTCCAATCAATTACAATAAGCAACCACGTTTGGCGGTCAAACAAGTGGCGTCCGCTGGCGTTAACACGTGGACATATTGCAGCGGTGTACCAAAACACGGACACGTTCACACCGAAGATCTTGAAGGTATTTGTAACGGTCTTTCCCGGGTGTTGAGGACAGAGCGAGCGGGAGTTGGATTCTCCTCCTATTTATTGCGATTACATATGCTTTCTTTGCTTTCGATTAAAGAACAGAACAAGCGAGCGAACGTTTCTTCATTTCAATTCTTTGAGACGGGGGTTTAAAGAAGAAGAGAAGATGCAGGCTCAGGTTGAGGTTCAGGATCAGGTCCGGCCCGGTGTGGAGGAAGTAACCGAAGGCATGGAGAAATTGAAGGTGGCTGCCATTAACAACAACAACGCGGTGTCCAACGAAAACTACAAGAAGAACAGGATTCAAGTCTCCAACACTAAGAAGCCCCTGTTCTTCTACGTCAATCTTGCCAAGGTACTCTTACTTCTACCCTCTCTACACTTGCTTCCATGTGATGGTCTCTTATTTCTTCATTTCAAGCCGCGGCTGCTGTTGTTTTCCTTCGTACTTATTTCATCAGGGCTTTAAAGGGGCGTGGTTCGTTTTCTTGGATTTCCGCAAATTTATGGTTATTAATTTTTAACTTCGCTTAAGGCCTTCCTGGACCTTTTCTGTGAGAATTAAAATTGAAATTGAAAAATGATTTTAATTGGAATTTCGTCTCAGTAAAAATGAAAACTGAATTATGATTTCACTTACGGTTTTTTTCTCACTTACGCTAATAATAATAATAATTATTTTTCTTGTTTAATTTACTACTAATAATAATTATTTTTCTTGTTTAATTTACTACTAATAATAATTATTTTTCTTGTTTAATTTACTACTAATAATAATTATTTTTCTTGTTTAATTTATCTTATTTACAGTAATTAAATAATATTTATTGAAATACTAATATAATAATAATTTTCTTACTTTGTTTTATTTCTTAATAATTATTCAAATAGTAATATAATTTTACCTTATTTACTATTAAAATCCAATATAATCTTACCTTATTTATTTTAATCCAGTTATTATAATCCAGCATAGATCCATATTAACCAGGATCTCTGGATCTCTTAAATCTAGAGTAATTTGATAGATCCATATTAACCCGGTTTTCTTAACCTTCTAGAGTAATTTGTTGGAAGTAATAAAAATGAGATTACCTTAACATGACATAATTGGAATTTTTTCGTCCGATTAAAAATGAAAAATGAATTATGATTTCACTTACGGTATTTTTCTCACTTACACTAATAATAATAATAATTTTTCTTGTTTTGTTTATCTAGTACTTAAATAATCATTTTTTTTGTTTACTAGTTTGTCCAAATTGGGGGCTTGGCATCTAAGCTGTCAAAATCACACAATCACAATCACAATCACACCTGGCCTGAGCCACACCAACCTTTAACATGGCTGGATTTTTTGTCCCCACAGGTTTTGAACCGGTGACTTTAACATCACGGAGTGCCTTAACAACACACTCCATCACCCATAGGGGCTTGGCATTTAAGCCGTCAAAATCACACCTGGCCCGAGCCACACCAACCCTTAACATGGCTGGATTTTTTGTCCCCATAGGTTTTGAACCCGTAACTTTAACATCACGGAGTGCCTTAACAACACACTCCATCACCCATTGGGGCTTGGCATCCAAGCCGTCAAAATCACACCCGGTCTGAGCCACACCAACCCTTAATATGGCTGGATTTTTTGTCCCCACAGGTTTCGAACCCGTGACTTTCACACCCGGAGCCACACCAACTCTTAACATGGCTGGATTTTTCATCCCCATAGCCTGAGCCACACCAACCCTTAACATGGCTGGATTTTTTGTCCCCACAGGTTTCGAACCGGTGACTTTCACACCCGGAGCCACACCAACTCTTAACATGGCTGGATTTTTCATCCCCATAGGTTTCGAACCCGTGACTTTAACATCACGGAGTGCCTTAACAACACACTCCATCAACCACTGTCCTACACCTCGGGGACAATACTTAAATAATAATTATTTAAATACTAATATAATAATTAATTATTCAAATACTAATACAATCTTACCTTATTTACTATTAAATTCCAGCAAAATAATAATTATTTAAATACTAATCTAATAATTAATTATTCAAATACTAATACAGTCTTACCTTATTTACTATTCCAGCATAGATCCATATTAATCCGGATCTCTTAACCTTGTAGAGTAATTTGTTGGAAGTAATAAAAATGAGATTACCTTAACATGACATTATGGAGACTGATAAAATAAATTTGTGCTGAGAGCCTTTTCTTCTCTTCATAACGGTTTTCTTTATCCTAGAAGGTATATTCTATAAATAATTTATTTTTATTTTTATGCATTTCCAAAATGAAGTTAAACTTTTATTAGCGTTTATAAATGATCAAAATAGGTTATTGATCCTCGAGAGTGCAACCTACATCTAGAGGGATTAATTCTAAATCTAAAATCTAAATTAAAATAAGTATAAGGCATTTCCCAGCAAACTCAGCAAAGAGGAGGAAATAAATGAAATGGAATTTATATTAATGTCTCCTAAAGACCAAACTAGGTCAAAGGGACTAGAGAGTACAATAATGATAAGAAATCCATACCGGAAAACGGAGGGCTGCAAGAGGGCCCTTAGAATGAATGATAATACTACAACAGGAAATGAAACAACATAACTTGAGCCTGTAAGTTATCCCTGGAGGGAATTCCCTAGAGAGTAAACGTAAAAGAGATTCGTATGTAAGTGTAAGAGGCCCCTTAAAATGAAAATACTACAACAGGAAATGAAACAACATA
>ML792761.1:0-20122 GCA_009831015.1 Picea engelmannii
ACCAAAAAGGGAAGTCTTAGAGGTGATGGAGGTAGGGAGAAGCTCACAACATAGGGTTGAGACTCATTCCAAAGTCAACTTAGTAAAATGACTAACCAAAACATGAGTTGAGTTGTTTCTTTCTTAATACAAACAAGCATTTGGGTTTAATAACTCCTAGATACTTAGCTTAGAATTTGGGATTGAATGAAGATAGCTTTCTTAGGCCCAATATAGGTTTGTTAAATAGATTGGAACCAAAACAACCCAGTAATCTTAATACAAATAAGCATTTGGGTTCAATAACTCATAGATACTTAGCCTAAAATTTGGGATTGAGTGAAGATAGCTTTCTTAGGCCCAATATAGATTTGTTAAATAGATTGCAACCAAAACAACCTGGTAATCTATCTAGAATAAATCATGTAGAATTTATTCAACTACACCGGTAAGATGGCTTGGAGATAAACCAACAATACCCATAAGTTGGCTTATATTTCTTGAACAAACTAATTTATAAATTATTGTAGATATTCCACAAGGCAACTTATCATAAAAAAATATAAATATGCTATTATAGATCCAATGAGTTTATACTCTACTATTTAGTGGCTACTTATGATCAAGTTATGATATAAAGCATACCACTTTCATTATCAAAAAGCTTTAGCAAATAAGAGAAAAGTTGTAGTAAAATGAGCCAACTATCGACATGTTGAATATAATATGTAACTTTGAGAAACCTATGAGGGTGAAAACTCAAGAAAAATAGAAAGATCACACCTTTCTCTTTTATTATCATATTTATAGAACAAAATATGAAGAAAGATAATCACTCACTATGGAGTAGATGGACACTTGGCTTGAATAGACTACTATAAAATCAACTACATCCTTTTCTCTACCATGATATCCCACTCCTTTGCTCAACTCGACTATGGAATAATAAACCAACACAATAGGGAAAACAAACTTTCTTTCCGTGTGGATTAGTTTTTAACATGTCCTCATATCCACTAGAGTTAGGGTTGGGGTTTTTGCATGCCCCAATTTTTATTAGCATTAGGGTTCTAGACCCCCTAGAATATTCTTTTAAGTCCACATGTGACTAGCTCCACGTGCGAGTAATGAGAGTTGACATGTCATATACCTAGTATTCTAGTGGTCAGATCAATAAGTCAATTTCTAAAGGTCACAACTCTTGTTATGAATCAAACTCCACAAAAACATAATAATAGAAAGAAGAAGTAACTCCACCCCTTGAGAATGATAGAGAGTCAATGAATAATAAACCAATTCGATGGTGCAACCTCCTTTTACAATATATCCAATGCACAAAAAAATATGCCTATACAAATGAATATTTGTTACACTTGTATTTTCCACTCTGGGCCTAAAAAATAAGCCAATGATGTATGAAAGCTAAAATCACAACGTGTACCAAGGAATTTGCTTGTAAAATACCATAATTAAGCCTTGTCATTCTTTTCCTAACAAGAAGTCTGGGCGACTGTGACTTCCTCATAGATTAGTCGTGGTTGGTCACTGGTTTCCCATATAAAATATGTGGCCACCCCTTAAAGCTTCTAGAATTGGAGACTTCTGAGGAGATCAACAAGAGATGGGTTGGACATGGTTCATTATTGAGCATGGAACTTGTGCATGACTTGTTTTTTCCTTGTTCACATGCCATGAACCTATCTCCAAGCTCCTCTCAGTTCTTATAAGAAGAGGCCAAATCTAGGGGATGAACATTAATGAAGAGTCTAAGTATCCTCACGATGGTGAAATTAAGTAAGAGCCTATGGTCATCATCTTGTTGTTCATTGTTGGGTGTTGGACATCAACACCACTGAGGCCATAGTGTAGGTGAGAAAATCTCTAATTTTTTACCGCAATATCATAGTTGGTAGCTGGATATCAAGGAGAGCTTCCAAGGATACATTGGACAACCTTTAGGTTAAAGGTGATTTATTATTTCTTACTTTCTTTGCATAGAATGCTTGTTTGAATTAGATATAGGGAAATAACATAGTGATCTATCCTATAACCTATCTTTGGTTGTGATAAGGTCAGTAAAATGATTTGTCTATTCATAGATGAATTTCTTTACAACAAAATTAGTGACTCCAATGGGGAAGAACTTTGATTTGTTCTTTGGTTTTTAAGGATTTTTCATCTCTGTAAGTTACAATAGACTCTATGATGTGTGCATATTAGTCCTGAGTGCATGGAAGTTCATTTTCCTCAGATTTGGGTGTGTTTTATAAATTTTTCCTCAATTCCCCCTATGCTTGTGATTGTCTCTGAGAATAGTCGCCTCTTGTTTCACAATAGTAACCCATAAAAAATATTGTTTGGCTTCCTGTTGCTGAAAGGGAACACGCAACCAAGTCATGTAGGTGACTTTTTCGAGTTTGTTCAACAATTTGTCTATAGATCTAAGTGTGTCTTGGGTTGGTAAGGTTACTAATCATTTGTAACTGGCCCATGTATCTCTATTTCTATTCCTATGGACTCATTTAGATCATTATTGGGTTAGGAGGGTTCACATAGAATTTATCTTCATTGGGTGATTTGCATCCTCTTTTGACTTAAGAATAGTGACCTTGTAAAAGTTTTCCGGAGACTAGGTTATGGTTTTTTAACCTCAACGAGTTTCAATCTTGCTCTAGGATCATCTTTAGGAGTGAGAAACTCATAAAAAAATGCCTTTGGCCAAGTATTAATAATATTTATTTTTTCACATAGACTAGCCAACCTTAATCAAGAGATCTACCATTAACATTGTGAGCTAATATTCCTTCGCGAGTTTTTTATAATGTGAACAAAAGGAATCTAGACTTCACTTAACTTTGCACTATCATCGCAGTTGATATTATTAGGATGTAATTCAATTTCCAGGTGTTGATGTTTTAGCATCAAATATGAACTTCCACATAGGTCTAGTGTTAGACGTGTGGAAGTTGCCCAAAACTCCTTTCGGACCTTTGTAATTCACTTTAATTAAAGGTAGTTATTAAAGTGAAGAGACTTTTATTAATTGATTTATTAATCTAATAAAATGTAAAGGATTTACATTAGTGAATTAGATGAATCTTGACCGTTGATCTGGACTTAATCTCAACCATCAATCACACTGAGATATTAGGGTTATGGAGACTTAGTCATCAATGGCTATGTTAGATTCGGTCAAAACTCAATGTTATAAAAGGAAGGAAAAGTGAAAGGAGAAGACACTGAGAGTCCGTAACTCACATAGAGAGCAAAGAAAGAATTTTTCTTAGACACGGAGTGACTCACAGTGTGTTGAGACATAGAGAGAGAAAAGAAGGATTTTTTCTCAGTTCGAAGGAGGAGAGAACAATAAATATAATTTGAAAACTATCATGGATATTCCACTGGAACAATTTGTCACAATAGATATGATAAATAGAATTGAAATCTACACTATGAAGGTTAAATTCCTTGAGATTTCAAAATATTTAGTTACTAATTTTATGCTTATGCATGAAATAGATAAAATGCGGAAAATAGAGAACAATAAAGTACAATCACACACCATCCAAAAGATAACACAATTATTTTCTCTGGGAAACCCTTATGGGAGAAAACCTAGCTAGAAGGTGAGGTTGCTCTGCTCTATTTTATCTGGTATGGAAATAATGCAAGTACACAGGATAAGACACTCTCTATGGAGTTATTTGAGACCTTTGGTCTATTAGGTTGCTACAGAACATTAACCCCCTCTGTTATGCTCCCTAATATCCCACTCCAAGTTTTTCTTCCATGCTATAAAACAAAATACAATAACATAGAATGGAACCCCTTGTCCTCCTAGTGGTCTGGTATTTAAGATAGCCCGATAGCCATCTAGAGGTAGGTTTTAGACTTCCTCAACACTCTACTGTGGTAGGGTTTTGAACCTTCTAGAATCTTCTTGAAATTCCTCATGTGGCTAGCCCCATATGCATGAGCAATGGGGGGCTGACGTGACATCCTCTCATACCATGGTGGTCAACACGATAGATCAACTTGCATGAGGCATAATTTTTGCATATGAACTCTGATTAATGCATAGTCCACATTACTGGAAAGGTATCAGAGTGTAGAACATCGTCAATGGGGTGTGCACAATTTCTAGACACCAGAACACCAAAAAACACTATTTAATGCCTCAAAAATGGATTTGGAAGGTTCTAGACCCTAATTATCTAAGCTGGGACCTGCCACTAAAATGACCTTGCAAGTTGATTCCTCCAACTTTTTCCACTCTAAGAAAATAGAGATAGATGAAAAATAATATAATGATCTAATCCATATCCTACCTTCCCATTTAGAGAGGCTTTTAGTCTCCAAACTATTTACCGAATGAGGTGAGGAAAATTTTCCTCTAACTTCTCCTTGGAGTAACGCTTTGCTTTTCTTGGAAGTTGTCCTTTCAATCCAATATTCCAAAGGTCATGCTAACCTTGTCTTGTAGTTCTAGATCACTTTTGAAAAATTGTGTCATCTACTAACTCTACCTAAGCATTTGGTGCTAAGTCCTCTATGGAAGGTAAGACTCGCTCCTCCTCTTGATCCAACATGGAAGGGTCATATAGTTTGATATTCTCCACATTCACTATTGAGTAAATATGCATGTATGGGGGTAGAACGCGTCTGTAGGCATTATCTCCCACCTTTTCCAATACCTCAAAAGGACCATACCATAGAGCCTTGATCTTCTTACCAGGACCCTGTAGCCTTTCCTTATTCAACTGTAACCATAAACTGTCTCCTACTATAAATGTTCTCTTTGCTCCGCGCTGGTCATGTCTAGCCTTGTACTTTTCTCGTGACTTCTTCAATGTCTCTTGTAATTGAAATGGATATGTCTGATCTTCTAAACAAATTTTTATGCTTTTAATGCATCTCCTATGAGGTCCTCCCTCACTCCTCCTTGCTATTCATATACAACATCTAAGGGTGAAGGTGGAAAATACCCAAAGTAAGTTTCAAAAGGTGACTTACCAATAGAAGTGTGGACTGCTCTGTTACAAGAGTGTTGTATATAGATCATATTTTCATCCCAGTTATTTGGATGCTTCTGATTGTAACCCCTCAAAAGATGTACTAAAATCTCATTGACTACTTCCGTCTTCCCATTTGTTTGTGGATGGAATTATAGACCTCTTCAAATTAGTGTCCATTTTCTCTCATAATGTAGTCCAAAATGCATAGAGAAATATGGTATCCCTATTTGAGATGATGCTCCTTGGTATCCCAAAGTGCACCCAAACCTATTCAAAGAACTTTTTTGTTTCTTCTTGTCGATTTGTGGTTGTAAGACACCGAACCCCCTAAGTGCCTTTTTAAGGGATGTGGTATTAAAAATTTTCTTTTCCTAAATCATCTCAAAGCCTCTACTCAAGGGAACCATTGTCTTCTTCTCATTAAGATATTTCCAATGGCTGTCACCATGCTCAAAACTGAGCTCTGGATCAAAAGCTATGGTTCTCCAAAATTTTGACCTTCTTGGCTCACAAGCCACCTCATCGCCACATGGTGCCCATGTGGATCCACGTCACTTGCACCATCCCATGTGGCTCTAGTTGGCACTGATGTGAACTTCAATGTGGCATTGAATCAATGGGTCCTCCAAATTCCCCGACTTATCAATCCTAGCCACACCACACTTATTCCCCTTGTAACCATATTCTGATACCTTATGCTTCAAAATTCCCCGATACTTGATGTATTGGAGCATCGACCCACTGAGGTACTGGTATATTGGGGCTCTCCCACAAAAGAATCCATACACAACAATCTCTATGGGTCTGATACTCTGGTACCCCAACGTGAGACCCCCTCCTGAGCTTAGGTAATGGATCGGTGGTTGAGATAGGCCCACCTCTCTAGATTGATGACTTAGATTTTTAAGGAACCCATTCAAAGGATTAAGCCCAACTGAACCTGCACTCATCTCATCAACCAATCACACATTAGCACTTGTCATACCTGGAAACTTGAGCTTCCATGTGGACCTATTTCATCATCGTGATGTCACTTTCCCTGTGCACATTAAGGATCTAGAATCATGTTCACTGGATGTTGGGGTTTTGGACCTTGCAAACAATGAAACCTGTTGGTCTTCCGGGGTTCTAGTGATCCAGGTGGATATCGGTGGCCGCCCACCTTCTCTAACTGGCCCAAAACAACTTTCTGGCAACTTTGGCAATTTACTATTTTTAGCAGGTTTTATCTTCTGGGGCCATTTTGAGGGCCTAAATGAAGGTTTTTCGATATCGAGGTTCTCAATGATATCCAAATGCATAAGTGAGCCCCCAAAATGAATCTCCTCGACGATACATTTCCAACGAGCTATCACACGCCTAAAACGAAGATCGTATGCAAAAGTTATGACCCCGGGAAGTTAATGTACTAACTTACCCAAACAGGGCCCACATGACTTTTGGTGCTTCATCTCCTAGGGTTAGGTTTTTGGATGTCTAGGACTTTTGGCATTCCCGTCTATTGTAATAAGGCCTTCCAAGCCTCATTGTAATCATCTTCTTGCGAATGCGAGTAGCCGTCACATCCCTTCTCAGAGATAAGCTGCCACCATTCTAGTGAGTCTTTCACTCTGTATTTTTACAGTCTCTGTACATTTATTTCATTAATAGAAATCGTGTATTACTGTATATCTGTGTTTATGGTTGCATCTCTGATACATTTATGTTATATTATTGAACATCTACGATATCTCTGTGCATTTCTTTATTATATCTCTGATCTCATTTCATGCCGAAAATAATCCGGATCATCTAGTATTTCGGTGCCTCGGTGTAGACTCCCTCTTGAGCTTGAATGATAGATCGATGGTGGGGATTTTTCGATCCACTGATCAAATGGTTAACATTTAAAGGCACCAATGCAAGGTTTTAAGCCCGAATTATCCCTCACTTAACCCGTAGGTGAATCAACCTCTGCCATGTGGCATCCTCAGCAACGCTGTCTGCCTATGTGGCTTCCACGTCACATGTGATGTCATTTCCTGCTCGCGCTTATATATAATAAAGGAAGGGAACCAAGGGATGGAACTCTGTCCCACTAGGTATTGGGACACTGAGCACTAGGATTCCTAGCAATCCGATAAGATCGATGATTGGCATTAAACCTTCCCACTAATCCGATGGATGTTGTTCCTCTTCGATTTAAGTTGTGAACTTCAATAGGTAAATAGCCCATCTTTGGACGACTAATATTTACTCTCGCTCAGGGATCAATGACTATTGAGTCTCCCCAACTCCATCTTAAGTAGGTATTTCAAAGAAGGTTTATTCCTGGACTTGGTATTCCTCTAACTCTTCGATGCACCTTCTTATAAGGGTTCATATCTCGACTCCCTCAGGCCCTTAATCTAAATTACAATAATCCATGAGCCTATTATGTGACTTCCATTCGAGGATCCTATTCCTCACCCTCATTCTGTGTCAAGGAGGAGAAAACATAGGATACATACATCCATACATTCTTACTGTCATTGAAGTTCAAGAACTTGCCAAGACGTAAGCATTACTATCATTAATTCAAACAAACACATTCATAGTATAACTACACATAACCAACCATTAATAAAATCCAGTCACACAGAGTATATGAGGTACTTATCTGTTTACATGTTGTGGCCAACCAACTGAATGTGGGTGATCTCCTTTCCACACAACCATTATAGGATTATAAGCAACAAATATCTATAGTTTGGCCACCCCTGTTCCAAGCCATGATACCACCAGGGAATCTCTCTCAGTTTTCTCAACAAAATTGGTAAGTGAAGGTACTCTCCCTCACACCATTGTGGTAAGGATTTCCTCACCCACATATCCCAGGCCCCTTTGGGGTTTATCAGATGCTCTCCTAGCATTAAGTCCGCGAACTTTTTGGCTCAGGATGGGATTGCGGGTTTTCAGGCTAGCCTGTACGACCAAGCCTCCATGATATTCACATTGATGCTTTTCTCACAATTATCCTCTTTCTACAAGTCTTTTTCTTAGACCTGTTATTCAGAGCTCGTCTGCTCCAAAGGCTCAGAACCTAGATCTCTCTCGCTATGGCTCTCTTTCACATACCTCCTTCTCATACTAGCCCCCTCATCTTGTCTATTGTCCCCCCTTTTTTTCTCTATACTTGTGCCTTCTACTCTTGCACACATTATTCATGAATCTTCTCGACTTGTCCTCCTTCCTTTTTTCATAAGGAAATCATGGGGGTCAACTTGGAATGTAGAAAATGGTACTTTGTTGTACCTTTAGATGACAGTTTTTGTTTTCCTAGCCAAGTCTTCCATGCTTCCATTCATTGGGGTGGTTGGTTGTTCAACTACCAACCCCCTTCTCCTTAACCGATTTTTTCTTGAAATTAGGGTTAAAGGAAATAACTCAATATTTCCAAATCAAATATTTCAGCAAGAAGGATTGGGTCATCTTAGCATGATGACCCTCCCCCTCTCTAGGTTTTCTCACTCTTTCCTCTAGTGGTATCATGAAAAATACTTTTAAGGATTCACCCATCAGTCAGACGGTTGGAATTTTCAATCAAACAAAATATAATTAATATGTTTATATGCCATGGCATGGAAATTCATCAATCACAATTAATTACATACTAGGGAAACAAGGGTGTTACAATCCCTGCCCACTTAAAGGAACACATTTGATTGATGTTCATAATTCAAGAGGAAAATTCACATATCAACACAAGACTTATCTGTGCAGTTCATGGATCTACATCCATATGGTTATCACATTTTCTTGGTTCTCTATCTTCCTTGACATACCCATTGTGCTCATGATCCCAATCCATAGTTTACAAAAGTTATCGAAGTCTCCTCTTCCTTGTGGTCACTCACCCTCCAGGATCAGGCTCAGATATCCCCTTCTCTGTTATACATTCCCTCAGGCGATCCATCTTTCATGCCAAGGATTTCTCACACAAGAAGAGTTTCAGAGACTTCACCGAGTCTTATAGCCGAGGTGTCCTCTGACTTGCTCTTCCGAGGTGTCTCTCTGGCCCATGTTACCTCAACATGACATTCTTTATGGCGATCATGGAATAACACATGGTTTTCCTGTCACAATAGTATCCATTTCTATTCTTTCCAGCTTGACAACCATGATTTGTCCCTCTAGGACATATTTACTATCTCACCTGTATCATATGCATATAGTAACCATGAGATGTTATCATCAATTTCAATTTGTTGTCCATAGATTTTTAAATTTCATTCCTCAATTTTCAAATCTGTTCCCTACATGAACCATATTCACAAGTATGAGACTTCCATCTCATAGAAGTTTGGCTCTTTTAAACCCAACATGATTTGGTTTTCCTTATGGGCTTAGATCCCTACCATATCCAAGACCATTCTTCTTGCAGTTTCAATATTCACATAGCCATAACAAATTGTTAGTTCTTATGCACATTACATATACAATGATTCATAAACAGTTCTTAAAATTGTGCATACCAACAATTGTTTCACATTATTAACTGTTCATATGAAGTAAAAGGACTCATTATTCCTTACTCATGTACTATTTCAACATACCAATATTTTACAAAATGAATTCAAGCATCACAAATAATTTAACCAATTGTTATAGCACAAATTGCCACACAAATGCATTTGTGACATGGCCCAACCCTTCCCCTAGATTTCTAATCAAAATCACAACTTCCTTCATCAAAGGCACCATTTTTTTTTTACTTTTTCTTATATCCATAGGTTTCCTCTATGTAACACGTGGACATTCGTGCCTTTCTATCTTGTAGCCTGTTGATGCCCTCAAAAAATGGAAAAAAATAAAATAATTCCACTTTTTCGAGCAAGGATTTTGTTTGGGCTCGTTTCCCAACCTCCCTAATCCTGTACCAAACAAAATTCAACCTCCTTAACCTCTCAAGGATGGTATAAATGAACCATTGAGGGCATGTGTTGGTCCTCGACCAAGTTTTGAGGAATACTTGGTCATAGTTGACCGTTTGGTACTTCAACTGCCTGTCGAAGACAGAGTGCATAGCGAAGCGGAGATCACGTGATCTCGCCACCTTTTGTGGAACCTTTTTGGGTTTTTTGGAGAATATTGTAACGGGAAAGGGATGTCGGCCCTTGTTTAGGCCTTTTTCTATGTATAAATAAAGGTCTAGGCCATGTAAGAAAAGAGGCCCTGTCTAGTCAATGGCTTAGTGCATAAGTTGGATCTACGTGATTAGAAGTCTGTGTGACTGTAGGAGCTCTGTGCATGCTGTAATAAGTGATGAGTGCACAGAGTGTGAGAAGGCTTAGTGCTTGGATCTACCCGAGGAAAGAGGATCTAGCGAGCAATGCAGATCTCTTGTCCTATGCGGGGTAGGATCTTGAAGGCTTAGTGCTAGTAGCGGGATATGTGTGATCAAGTATCATAAGGCTCTGTGCATTTTGTGTAAGACTTGCGGAGCTGAGTGCAAGTCTCTACGAGAGACTATAAAAGGCTTTGTGATGAGTGCAAGCGAGAGGGATCTAGAGAGTTGCGTAGATCCTCTGTCCTGTGTGAAGTAAGGGTCATTGAAGCTCCGTGTTGTAACTACTTGACCAAGATAATATAAAGAAGACTTTGTGGATGTATCCCTAGGGTGGGGGTGAACCACGATAACTCTGTGTATTGTGCTAATGTGCTCGTCTCTCTCTTGCTAAGTGCTTTGATATGTTTAGATCGATCTATTGATGCTTTGTGCTTATGAGATATGAATGCATGCTAGATATGATACATAAGATGCTAAGTGCTTAATCTATTGAGTATAACCTTCTTATCATTGCTAAGTTCTAGATCTGAGTAATTACTGCGGTGCTCTGTGCTTTCTACAAAGTGTATTAATGAATGTATGTTAGGAAATAATTGATGCTAAGTGCACTGTAAGCAAGATAATCACAGATCTGTGTCCTAGCTAAGGGTGTAGACACTTGAGTCCCGCAACCACCCCTGCTTCTACCTCGGGTGAGACTTCATCTGCTTCGCAGGTGTTGCCGAAAGGGTCGGTAGTTAGGGATTTGTTGGTATGATCTTGAGCATTGAGCCCTGGGTCTGCCCCTGTGTCAACATCATGGACAAGGAAGACGAACGAAGGTGCAATATTTTGTTGGAAGAAAGTTAGCAAGCTTCCCTAATCTCTTCATTCTTTGAGTAGCATCCCATACATGGAAACTCCTTTTCTAGTGTTCCTTCCTTTCTTTATATAACTACAGGGTGTGTTCCTATCACTGCTGATTTATCCAAGGAAGAGCCTTACTGCTTGATTTTATGCTTGAAGTTCTTTGGAGGAACCAATGGAAGTTGGCTCCAAACCAGTGCTGAAGATTGAATCAGGTTGTAACTACCTTTCTCACATTGTTGGTAATAAAAGAGTTATCTTTCCTATTGTGTGTTTATTGGTTCATTATATGTTAATGTATTTTATATATGGTTGAATCTATACACATGATGTATTCTATTTGAATGTATAACTACCTTGTAGCAGCCTATTCTTGATTTCCTATTACAGGCTAGTTCCGGTAGAGATTAGGAGTGATTCAAGAAGAGAGAGTGAGGATCTACATCAAACAAAGGATTCAAGGTGTGAGGCCTCTCCTTCTTTATTTCTTTCTCTCCCTTTATAAAAGTAGTTAGTTCTTGTATGCATCGATATAGATGAGGGTAGGTTCTATCTTCTAAATTCGGTCTTGCTTTGTTGTGACTTGAACCAAGGTCATAGAGGAAACATCCCTTAATTAGAATTGACGACCATACTGGGGAATCTCATAGTTTGGTTCATTTCTTAGGGTTTCTTGTTTTCTATTGATTTTTGTGATTTTCTATTTTTTCTAGATTTCTTTTGTAAATATTTATCCTCTTGGAAACTTTTGGTAAATTTTCTGGAAGCCCCCCTTCTGGAGTGGCTTTTTGATTTTTCAAAAATTTCTAGCCCATTCGTGACTTTACCTTCTATATCCCGTGGACATATGCATTTTTCCTGTGTATGACCTGTAGATATCCACGAGATTTACTATACACAATCACATACATGTGTAAAATTGATGTTTTTTGAAAAATATCTCTCACAATCTGGAATTTTTGGTTGGTTCTTCAATTTTGGATAAGCCTTCTGGGTGTCTTTCTTGTTTCTTTATGCTTTCTGAAGTCTTTAAAAAACTTTTTAATCACATAAAAAAATGATCTTTCTTTTGTTGAAGTTAGTTTTTTTTTATAAGGTTTTTGGGTTGATTGAGAGGTCATTCTTGTTTTTCTGGGTTATATGTCTAGTCTTTCTAAGTTTTCATTTACTCTTGGTTGATTGATTTATTTCTCTATACCCTATTCTCCTTGTTTACAAAAGAAAAAGAAAATTCCATTTGTTTTTAATTTCATTTCTTTTAGACGAAAAGAAAAAAAAATATACTTGTTTTCCAAGTTTCTACTTTTCTTGAACCCTTGCCTTTGATTATTGAAATAAAAGATTTAGTTAACTAGCATTCAAGTTGTCACACATTATAGTTTTCTTTGGTAGTGGTATCCTTTTTTCAAAGAAAAGAACCTCTGTTTGCAAAGTTTTTAATTTTTCCTTCAAAAGAATATTCTAGGTTTCATTACGAAGTGTTTTAAATCTTGCATACAAAAAATAGTTTTTTTTTTCGTTTCTGAAAATAAAAGAGTTTCATTTTAAGCATTGTTGCGCACCTTTTGTTTTTGAAGAAACCACATACTACATTGTGTTCTTAAGTTATTTGATTTTGGAGTCTGTCATAAACACCATTCAAGTTTCATTCGTGTCTTTTGTTGAGTAAAAACAACCCTTAAAATGAATGATTAACTACAACTTTATTATATATATTAAATTTTATAGGGTACATGAACAAGTTTAGGCTAGGACCTTGGTTTAGGGTGGAGAGTAAATTTCTCCAAGGCCACAAAACAAACGTAGGACTCTGATCTAGGGAGATTCTAAATTCAACCATCTTATAAGTATAGCTAGGAGGCTCCTCTAACACAGGAGCTAAACACGAGGTCCCATGAAGAAGAGTTGATGAGAGACCCCTCTAGAGCTTAACTAAGTGTAGCAGAAAGATCGTATATTGGGTTTTTGTTAGTACCCATAGATCCGCAAGAGGTGGTTATTTCAAGGCTTCATGCTTAGCTACCCTTCCCATACGTTTGATTCCGACTATTGACTGTACCACCCGGACTCTGACTGCGATTTGGTGACCTTATTGTCCATTCCTAAGGATATCATAAGGTGACTACGGGGGTTTTCCATGGTACTTGGGGAGAATTTTGCATCACACTTTTTAGTACTATTAGAGGGTTCCCCGTGAAGCATGGGTACTTGCACCATAAGGCTGGTTAGTGGAGGCTAGGACAATCACTTCTCATTCCTTCATTCGTTGGTCCATGAGACTTAATCAACCCATGTCTTTGTCTAGAAGGCCTTTACCCTCCCTTGTAATTATTGCGGTCTTAGGACCTAATCCACCCAAGTCAGAATATTAGTGAGGCTTGTTTGTGTCTTCTGTTGCCATATAGGATTTTTTTTAGTGGCATTCTCGATGATCGCATACTTTAATAAGTTAGCACATAACGTGGTCCCATGGAGAGTTGACACCTCAAATTGGATGACCAACCACCCCGTATATCAAGGAGAATTCAAGGCCTTCCTCCTGAAGAAGAAGTTAGAAATAATTCTCCTCCAAATCCTTTAAGGTGTTGAATTGATACATCCGACACTTTTGTGCCGACTCGTTAGGACAATATCATAGACTTAGAACCTCTAGAAGTTCATGCTTTGGAACCAGAGGAAGTAATAATTGAATATCTTGGAGCTAAAGACTTCACTCCACGCCTCAATCCTGTGTTACCTAGGACTTATCCGTTCCATGTAGTACAAGTTCCACCTCTCATATATGATCTTGTTGATAGTATCCCTCTTCATCAGGCCACTATGGATGACACTACGACGCTAGTGTCGGTGTCTAAAGTCCCTGCAACTCCCACCATGGTGATTGTCACTGGAGGGATCTTTCCTCCTAGTGTGTCTAGTCAAATGACTATTATCATTAGTCAAATGTCACCGCTTTGACAAAAAAATTTCCTTCATTAGTCATTGGTCCCACTCAAGCTATAAGTGCAGCTGCATCTATACCATCAACAAAAAATGTTTTTTCGTACAATATGTCATCAATGGACATGCTAAATGTGTTGGATCCTTCTCATTAAACATCCCATGCATCAAATGTTGGTTTAAGGGGCATCTTGGTTCCTTACCAAGCGTTTCATTGGGGAAGAGTTCATATTCCTTCATCGTCCCCATTCGTCGGGAGAGGGGATTTCCCATCTTTCATCCCTAACCCCACTTGGGGCTGGGGTGCTTCTATGGGTAGTGGATCTAAGTATTCTAGTATGTCGTGCACTTCAACCCCATTTATACTGGATGGTGGGTTTGGGAGTAATCCTTTCACCTCATCTGTAGTTTCAGCAAGTGGAAACCCCTTTCAAGGTCAATCCATTCCCATTGAAGGTGTTGAACAACTGAGAGGGGGGTGAATCCGTTGTTACTGTGCTTAAACTATTATGCCCATTTTAAACTCTTCACAGAACACTTAATGATGATCACAATGATGCATAAAAGTAAGCAAAAGAATATTAAACATCAATCACACACATGAAATATACAGAGATAGATATTTCCTGAGGAAACCCATAAAGGGAAAAACCTCTTATTCTTGATATGATAAGTAATCTTTATTTTATTTACATTATCATACTTGTGAGCTCCAACTCCTCTTGAGGCTACAACCTCTGTTTTGCAAGCTACAACTTGTTGAGAGCACCAAATCTCCGTTTTCTTTAGCACCTACTAGAAGGAAGCACCAACTCCCTGATTTCTCTAGCACCCACTAGAAGGAAGCATCGACTCTCTAAGTGTTCCAGCACCTACTGGATGGAAGCACCAACATCCAGTCACAGAGGCACTGACCTATATAACAGAGAACAATAGCTCTCCCTTGCATCACCCTACCACCTAGTTTTTCTGGTTGCAACCAGATGGAAGCTACAACTCCCTGTGTTCAAGAACCTACTTGAAACTCTGAGGACAACATTCCTCCCTAACACCTCCCAACCACCCTGAAATATTAATATTTTCCTTTTAAAACTTTATCACAGTGATTCAACATTTATCTATGGCTTACCAGTCTCATCACTATTCTGCCACACTGCTCTGCTCTACCTGCATCAGTGTCTCTCTCCTCGCATATGCTGTGATTTCTGTTCTTCTCTCAGATATGCATTTCTATTCCTTTATTCTTCTATGATTCAACTCCTACATACAACATGCTTCTACCCACATAAATCACTCTCAACAATATCACCCATCTCCTCTCTATTCTGCATTTTTTATACTCTCTGTGCACATTATACATGCCTCATGTGCAATGTCTCTTCATGCTCTTTACAGTGACACTGTTCTACCCCACGGGTTGTTCACTGTAACTCCTCCTTGATCACACATATCACAACATACGAATTGCCTCCCCTCACTGTTCTTACATCCAACCCTCTCTTGATCATCATCACAACTCTTCATATTCTTTGGCAGTTCTGTTTCTTGTGAGTTCATCATCAGTGGTCGTTCTGCTAATATTCCTTAGCCTCTTTGGAAGTTGAGACTCTTCGTCTTCTCTGTCATTACCAAATATCTTCATCATCACTGGACATTATCCTAAGATTCCTTAGCTTATCCAGTGGTTGAGACTCTTCGTCTTCTTTGTCGATCACCCTGAAGCCTCTTTGAATTCTCTGCGTAGAAACATTTAGTGGTTTCTTGCAGTTCCCCAAAAAACCTCCGCACACTCATGCTCTTGGTGCCTTTTCCCTTTCTACTAAAAACTACACAGTGGGTGCTAACTCTTCTGGCTAAGCCCCTTCCTTTCACGTGACTACCGACAGTGACTATTCACCTATCCAATAGGCTCTTTGTGACTCGCGACCTTGGGGATCTCCAACTGTGAGTTACCTTGATCTTCCCAACTCACAAAAATCTGAAATGGAGCCTAGCACTGCTAGCTCCTTCCCTTCTCTCCCATTGATGTGACCACTAGTTGTGACTAGGGGCCAAGCACAAGGGTTCTTCGCCATTTTGCATATCGCGAAGTGGAGCCTAGAGACATGCTAGCTCCTCCCTTAACTTTCTGCTGATGTGACCATGGGCCAAATATTTCGAGCGCTTTGCAATTTCACGTTTCACGACTTCGTGTCTCATCTCCCTGGATAATCAACGGTCCAGATCTCTCCTCGATCCGACGACTCAGATCAAGTCGTGATTTCGTGTTTCACGACTTGGGAAGTCTCGTTACCTCCGTTCTCCCAATACCTGAAATAACAATGGTGCTAGATCGATGGTCCAGATCTCTCCTTGATCTGATGGATTAGATCAAGTCGTGATTTCGCGTTTCGCGACTTTGCGAGTCTTGTTACCTTCGTTCTCCCGATACCCGAAATAAAAATGGTGCTATATCGATGATCTAGATCTCTCCTCGATCCGATGGCTCAGATCAAGTCGCGATTTTGCATTTCGCGACTTTGGGAGTCTCGTTACCTCCATTCTCCCGATACACAAAACTTCGAAATGACTTCATATCAGATCAACGATCAATGTCTCTCTCTCTAATCGATGGCTGCCATCAATATCGTGGACTTTGACTTCATATCAGATCAACGGTCCAGATCCTTGCTGATTAGACGACCCAGATCATTTCGCGACTTCGCTTATCGTGAGTTCCTACAACTCTCACCTTTGACTTCTCCAGCTCACGAGTCAGCGAAATGATGATCTCTCGCCATGTATCCTCTAGATCTAGTGACCTAGATCATTTCATGACTTTTTATTTTGCGGAGTTGGAGGATGACTCTTGCCCATTATCCTCTTCGCAGTTATACTGGATCTAACAATTTCTAGTCCTTCACGCTACAATACAGTGACTGAGGTCTAATCTCCTCCTTTGTGCGCGTCTCCTGTCTGTACTCTGATATGATGACCATTAGGTATTCTTGATTAGTGATCCAACAACCACTGTCGCTCCTCCTCCTGAGATTTGGATTTCTCAAATATCTAAGTTTCAAAGGCCACGACCTTTGATCCTTCTGCGAGCCTTCATGACTTCGACCTCGTCTGTGCTTCTGGGAATAATATCTCTCTTGAGCTTTGGCAATGGAATTCACCTCGTCCCTGCCACCCACTTGCGCTCTGCGTGCAATGATGAGTTATTCCTTCTCAGCTTCTTGAACTTGTTCTTTTGTGTCTTCATTGATGGTTGTTGTTCTTGTAATGTACACTCTATTTGTAAACCTGCCATCATCGCTGCTATTCTTTCCATCAATGACAAGCACATTCTACCTGTAAACATGCCAACAATATCCCCCTTTGGCATTGATGGCAACCTTGAATGGCTGCACTATTCTTCTTAGACCTCCAACTGTAGCGTCCACACCTTTTCTCCCCCTTTGACATCAATGTCAAAGAAAACATGCTCCCTCGGAGCGGTTGCAGTATTTTTCGGAGGTATCAGATATTCAATCAACACATACTCCCACTTACATAATGGACTCTCTTAAGTTGATAATGGGGTCACACCCAACTTCTGGCGTAGATACTCAAATGAAACTTGTGCAAGCGGTTTAGTGAAGATATCAAAAAGTGAATACAATGCACATAAACCACAGAGTTGGTTACCTGTTCCCTCAAAAAGTGATACTTGATGGGTTATGCTTGGTCTTGGAGTAAAAGACATGATTCTTGGATACGCTAATTTCACTGGTATTATCACAATGGATTGGGATTGGTGCAATATATTTGACCTCCAAGTCTACAAGTGTCTAAATCATCCACAAACCTTGGGTACAACATGTGGCAACTGCAATGTATCCAGCTTCGGTAGTTGATAAGGAAATGGAACCTTACTTCTTTCTCAACCATGATAGAAGAGAATCTCCTAAGAAGAATGCACCTCCACTCGTGCTTTTACCTTTCATCCACGTAGTTAGCCCAATCAACATCTGAATAGACTGATAGTTGAAAATTTTGATTTCTAGGATACCATAGGCCATAGTGTTATAACCCTAAATTGCACCACACATGCTTACCTGACATCTGGCCAACTCATATCCCTTCTTTGCTAAAACACTGCTGAACAACTCTTTGAAAATCCTCTTGTATAAAGGCCCACGTGCCCTAATACATTATTGCACGCGTGTACACGCTGGCTGACCCAAAACAACTCGTGTGGAATGACAAAAGCATGAAAAAAGGAAAGTTGCCAATGGAACAAAAAGATATGGGTGAGTTAACTGAAACTCCCGGCCATGCATGGCCGAGGGTTCATCCAAATACCTAGCTCCTTCTAGCCTATAAAAGAAGGGGTAGGGGTCCCATTTGGAGGAGGAAGAATATAGCAAAGAAATTCTACCCATTTACGTATTCCCATTGTCCCAACCCTTTAGCCTTTCCTTATGCCAAAGGAGATTCAAAGCAAAGCAGTTGAAGGATAGAAGAAGAGGAGCCCAGGATCAGGTTCGAGGAGCGGTGGCCGGTCTCAGCTTTTGTAAGTTGACTCATTTTAAGTAATAAAGAGAATGCTTTTCCCGTCCCAATTCATGAACTGTTTATAGTTTGATCAGTATATGTTTTGAGTTCTAACCCGTTAGTATATAAGTAGTATGCATGCATAGTTGTTGCTTGTCTTGAATGCAGGTCAGCTTTGGAAGGAGTATTGCGAACAAGTAATCAAGCTCAATGGGGGATCGACATCAAACGCCGGGAATGAGGTAGGTTGATATTTCCATGAATTTACTAAGAAAAGGGGATTTAAATCTAGGGATGAAGGTAGAAAGTAATTTCTACTCGGTCATATCTGCATGCAAAGTTTGAACTCTATTTGCTAGCCCGTAGGGTGATTTTCCCCAACAACAGAATTGGCGACCATATTGGGGAGAATCTCTAGGGTTCCTGGAATTTTATTTATTTTTTGGGTAGTTTAAAGACTAGGATTTTCTTGCCTGTCTTTTCTTTTTGTTTCTATAAGGTTTGAGCTAGCAGGGAGTCTGATTTTCCATACCATCTTTCCCTGACTTTTGCTTGACTATGTTTTTCGGGACCCACAGAGGTACACACGGCCTGGACAAGGTCTTCACGCATGTACCCACGCCCTATCCTCTTACATCCCATGTGTGAATGCTAGTGGTAGAGGTAGCAGTAACATGTAGAGTTCAGAGAACCTCGGAGGCAGTCATCCTCTTCCCTGTCAGAATCACACATTCTCAGGCGGTTTTCTGGAATTCTGTCTAAGTCTTGTTTGCTAACAGTCCTATCTCGGATTGTTTTTTTCCTTATTATTTTTTCCTTGCATTATTTGTTTTTCTATTAGAAAGAGTGTCCAGGACTTCAAGGGATCCTGGTTATCAATATTAGTGGTCTCTTCCTGGTTTGGTTTGTCTGTTTCCATTTTTTCTCAGAGTTTAGATATACACGTGGTGTGTACAAGGTCAGCCCGCGTGTACACACACTCTGTCTATATTCAACGCGCGTTCGCACACGTGTTGTTAAAGTGACAGTTGCGTGATTGTACATAATACTTTTTGTTGAGGGTAAGGCAGTCATCCTTTCCCTTGATAAGAATAATTCCTCTCAGGTGTTCGAATCTCTGTGTGAGCAGTCAGTAGCTTAGGATTAATCTTACCCTTAGCTTGCTTTTTCTCATTTAAAACGTTTTCAGAAAAATAATTTTTTTTTATGGTTTTTAGACAAGTGTGAGAGTCATTGTTTTTATGATTTCTATTGTGTGATTTGTTAATCTGATTCTTTGCGATATGCAATTAGGCCAGAATTTTTTTTCTTGGTTTTTGCTTGTCGGTATTTTTCCTTTCTTGCTTTACTAGCATTTAAAAAAAAAAAAAAAATCTTTTCATTTTCTTGTTTGGTTGAACAGTGTGTTTCTACATGATTAGGCCAGGGAAAATTCTTTTATTTCATAAGTTTTTTCAGTTCACTTAGATCATAAGTAGCTTGTAGTCTAGTGAAATTCCTTTGAGTT
Source organism: Picea engelmannii (assembly GCA_009831015.1). Lineage (NCBI taxonomy): Eukaryota > Viridiplantae > Streptophyta > Pinopsida > Pinales > Pinaceae > Picea > Picea engelmannii. The sequence continues at coordinate 20,114 of ML792761.1, forward strand.
TGCTTTCCA
>ML792761.1:20274-46991 GCA_009831015.1 Picea engelmannii
AAAGTAACGCTAAATTTAAAATCTACTAGACTTTTATGTTTGTAGGGTTCACAAACTAGTTCAGGACTAGGGCCTTGGATTAGGTTGGAGAGGAAACTCTTCAAGGCCATTTAAAATCAAACAATGGAGTCTGAGATAGGGAGTGTTTAAGTCCAGTTTTTGTGAAATTTATCCAGGACCCCCCTTTAACACAGGGGATAAACACGAGGTCATGTGTGGAAAGGTAGCGAAGATAACCCCTCCAAAGCCAGACCAATCGTAGTGGAGAACACATATAGAGGGCTTGTTTTGGGATTCTGTCGTTTACATTTGCCACGGGGCTTCGTGGGTCTCGAATCCATTCGAGGTCCTCAGTTGTCTTTCAGACCATTTTCTCTCAATACCCTTGATAGGTTTCAGGCTCAATACCCTTCTCATTGTGGTCTACCCGACTTTCGACTGTACCCGCCTGGTGACTGTTTGTGTGCTGGAAACCTAGTTGCCAATCTTTGTTAGGGAAATACACAGGTGACTACGGGGGTATACCACGGTACCTAGGACAGACATTGGGCCACGCTTTGTAGAGTATACCCGGAGGGTGCTTCCGTGTTTGGGTTGCACTTGCACCGGTAAGTTGCTCTAGTGTTGGTTGTTGTAACTGTTCTTCCAATTAATTTAGTGTTTGCTTGTCTTATCTTCTAGGGATTCTTTTGTAGTGGGTGTTACTTTTGAGCATTTAGACTACCTTAGAGTGTCTTGGATCTTCTCACACAGTGGAGGATCCCGAGCTTCACCGGTCACAAAGGCTTCTTGGCCTTTCGCCGGTTACACTAGAGCCACCCCCGCCACCTTTAAGGCAGAAGCTAGACCAACAAGGGTCTTTTGAAGTGACCGGGTTACAAACCATTGTGCCCGAACAACCCCCGGAGGAATCGACCGTTTTTTACCTTGAAGCAACTGCTCTTGGCCCGGTTGAAACCCCAACCACTAATTTCTTGGAACCTTTTATTGTACCAATTCAATTTCACGAGCGCCAGACAGTGTCGCACACAACAATGGAAACAAATTTTGTTACTCCTTCCAGGAATTCTTCAATTCCCACCACGGTTGTCACCACAGGAGAGTTTTCATCTCCTAACCCACCGTCGATGGTCCGAGTCACCATGGGCTCGACCAAAACTACTTCGCACAGTGGTCCGAACCCACCTTTGGCGGCGGCCACAACCCCTTTCACACCTAGTGCGACAGGCCCTCCGTTCTCATACGGGATGCCTAGTTCGGGTACAAGTCCTGTACTTTCCTACTCCACTTTACAGACTTTGGGTTTGAGGGAAGGGAGCTCTAGCGCTCCTCTGCAAGGTCACATGGGGGGAACTCCTGTCCCTTTTAACTCTTTTCCTTATGGAGGAGGTCATATCCCTCTGTCATCCCCTTCACTCGATGTCTCGCATCAACAATCCGCTGGGTAACCTACACAAAATAGTTTATTTGGAGCGGGAAGTCAAGGACCAACTTCACATAGTATGCCGGTAGGTTCGACACCGTTTTCTTGGAATGGAATGTTTGGTAACAACACTTTCTCATCAGCCACTTTCCCGACTGGGGGAAACCCCATTTTTGGACAATCTACTCCTGTGCAGGGTACTATGCTTGCACAGGAGGAAAACCTAGCAGGACCTTGGAATTCAGGGCAAGGATCCGTTCCCTCCTCAAGAATTCCGATCTGGGGTGATTCTTTCCACAATCATTGGAACCTCAGACAAACTACTATGCCTATCCCCACGGGACTAACATGGGGTAATCCTTCCCAAAGTCCTTCGAATACAATGCATGCCCAACAATCTATGTCCTATTTGGGAAATCAGTTGATGATGTCTCCACATATGAAAAATCCTTACGCTGGCCAGGGCCCTGGTTTCTACCAGAATCCAGGCCAGTAGCCAAAATTTTCCTGGCAACCTAGTGCCAATCAAACTCCAGGACCGTTTTTCCCAGGTTATCAACAACAACCCAAACTACCTTTCCTGGCGACTTTACACTTGCCATATTTGACAAGGTTATTTAATGACCCCATTTGTCACGATTCGAGTTGGCCTCTTATGCCGACGAAGTTTCCTTCGAACATTCCAAAGTTTGAAGCCAAGCCTAATGAAGATCCAGGAGATCATGTGACTACCTTCCATCTTTGGTGCTCATCTAACTCATTGAAAGATGACTCCGTACAGTTGCGATTATTTCAACGTACTCTCATTGGGAGTGCCGTGAAATGGTACATTGAGCTCGATCGCTCAAGATACTCTTCTTTTGGTGAATTGGCGATGGCTTTCCTTAACCATTTCCAGTTACCTATGAGATACAACGCTGGAACAGAGCTGCTCACTAATTTCGAACAGACAACAACAGACCATATCTCTGATCACATCTGAGAATGGAGATGCCAGAAGAGTTTAATCAAGGTACCAGTTCCACCAGCATTCCTGCTTGAGTGGTTCCTTAAGTATTTGGTCTCGCAGTTATCCAAAGATGTTGCGACATTAGGAGTTTTCTCTGAAGAAGATGCCATCATGAGGGCTCAACAGTTTGAGCTCATCTATTCTCAGTCTAGTTTATTATACAACATCTTCCCAGATGTGCCACATTCAATACTGGATAAAACTAGACAGAGAGCTGGACCACATGCTGATGGTATTTTCGGTTCATCACAAACCAAGCCCATTGAGCAATTGACAAAGCAATTGCAGCAGTTATCCATACAACACACAATGGCCAGCCAAACTACTGCTTTGGCTACTCCCCCTACCAAAACATCGGAAGTACACACTGTGCAGTCGACTAACCCAAAGGCCACCCAGTAGCCTGAAGGGAAGAAAAAACAACGAAAGAAGGGCAAGGGGGATAAAAAACCCAACGATAATGCTGGTGGGGACAACACTAAAAAACGGAAGGTGAGGTATCCATGCAACTTGTGCACGGAAGACCACCTGACCCATCTATGTCCTCGACTTGCAGAGGCCCAAAAGTTTGTCACACAGCAACAACAGGCAATGTTGACTAATCCATTTCAACATGGGAAAAATCTAACTCAAGTCTCTGCAAGCATGGAAGGGGGCAGCCAAGAAACCTACCCGCCTCCAAACAACCTCACCTCCGCGAACGTATATATGGTTGGGGGTGATGCTTTCATATCGACTAGAGCGCACGATTATAGTAAACCAAGCGCTTCTGAGAAGGGTAAAGAAGATGACCTCCCATATCTTCCTCTACAGATTGAGAAGACGTTGGGAGAAACAATGACACACATTCCAAAAGGTGCATTTAAAAAATCTTCTCATAACCCAATCGCAAGGGCCACCCAGAACTACTCTGTGGTGGAAGATTTATCACAAACCCCTTGTGCGATGTCTGCTTTGGAGGTCCTCCAAAGCTTCCTTGCTCAAAGGAAATCCTTGTTAACCACTTTGGGCTCTACTGAGACTTGTAATCCGGGTACCATCATGTTAGATACAACTGACTTAAAACCTCTCCTGCCTTACCACGTAGCATTTCAGATAGTAGTGGTTTATCCCACGAAAATTTTTACTCAGAATATATTTTGCACGGTGGTCAATGAGGGTGCCTCGACATGCGTTATGTCATTGGCATGTTGGAAGTCCATTGTCCAACCCATTTTGTCTCCATCACCTACTCTCCTCACTGTTTTCGACGGTCGTTCCTTCCGACCACATGGCATCATTCCTTCTTTCCCCATGCAGTTAGGAGGGAAGACCGTGTGCGTCGAAGTAGAGGTAGTCGATGCTCCCCTCGACTCTAACCTCTTGTTAGGATGGAGTTGGACTTATGCTATGCAAGCTATGGTTGCTACAGTTTTCTGGGTCTTGTTGTTTCCACACGAAGGCCAGATAGTGACCATCGATCAATTGTCTTTCTCCAGACCTGACCCAGCTTTGGGGGCATCCACGGTCCCGATGATTGATAATCCTTAACCAGTTGTTGTCAACGTAGGGGTTGGTTTGTGCCCATTTTTGATGGGGACCTTCGATTACCCGCCCCCTCAAGGCGATATCAAGTTTATATCTGATCACCATAAGGTTGAGATTTTTCAAGTTTCATTGTTCCACACGACTTACTTCGAGGATCCATGGATACTTCCTTCCCCATCGGCCACGATGGATGAGACAGGGCACCCAGGCATGTCCATGCCCTTGTCTGCCGCTGAAGTAGTGTACTCTTTAGTCCAGCAAGCTTCAGCTAACACTGATCCAACTCCAGCACAAGAGTTAGATCCACTTCTAAAGCCTATTTGGGCTCATGGTTCTTTCGCTAACACCGATTCATTAGAATTAGTCTTGCCTTCTGACGAAGCAGTAATCGAAGCAATGACTAGTCCAGAAAAACCTTGGGAAGATCTTCATCACAGATCATATTTCCTCCTAGAGTTAAGCCGAATCGAAGCAGGAGAATTCACCGTGACTATGACTGGAGATAGGTCTTGTCATACTAATACCTTAGCTACACACAAGATCTATGCTGAGGGTAATATGTAAACCATTGCTAAAATGACACCTATCAATATCTCCAGAACCCCTGGCGTCATAGACAATGTTTTCGTCGGAGCATACAGCTCCCTCGAGGAGATGCCAGGCATCGACCCATAAAGAGTCTATCATGAGCTAACTTTGTTGTTTTTCAAGCCCGCTTTGAGATCTGAAAGCAACATCCGACGAGACTTCATTTATGCTTTTCGATCTCCTCTGGATTAACTGAGAAAAGTAACCATTATGGAGTCTTCTTTAAGCCCTTTTCAGACTCCTTAAAGATGAAAAGATGGCCGAGTGACCTTGTTTCTTCACACTCGTTCAATTGGTCCAGAAGAACGTTCCTTAAAAGGGTCTTCTTTTAAGCCCTTTTTAGACCCTCTAAACATGAAAAGATTGCCGAGCGATCTTGTGGCCTTTCACACTTGTTAAACTGAAATTTGAAGTCACGTCTATCTGACGATAGTTTACCCCTTTTTTGGTCCGGAAGGTCAACTGTACGAACAAAGGTATACTCTATGGAACTTTAGCTCTATAGAAGAGTACTCTCAGGTATAATTTTATCCCTTTTTCGAGCTTGAGGGACTAAACTTACGAAGAAGGAACCCCCACAGAGTCCATAGTTAAGATCTTTTCAGACTCCCTAAAATTGAAAAGATTGCTGAGTGACCTTATTCTTTCACGCTCGTTAAAATTGGTCCAGAAGAACATTCTTGACAGAGTCCATAGTTAATCTTTTTTCAGACTCCTTAAAAATGAAAAAATAGCCGAGTGATCTTGTTCTTGTCACACTCGTTAAAGTGGTTTTGAATCGATGTCTAATCGATGCTAGTTTACCCCTTTTTCGAACCGACTAGACTATCTTCGAAAAAGGTATCCCAATGGAGTCTCCTTTTATGTTTTTTCAGACTCTCTAAATATGAAAAACCATCGAGCTTACCTTCTCTGGGCTCATTAAACTTACATCGAAGGACATTACCATTGTGTGTTTTATCAATCATGTTTGCATACCTTATACGCCAGCCTTGTAATAGTTTGCTTCTGCGTCTTAACACCTTTGGCCTTCAGAGGATTTTTCCCGAGTGTTATTCTACTAGAACATCAGTCTTGTCCTTGTACCTTGAGCTTGTATGTTTGCAACACTCATTCCTCCTTTGTAACGTAATATTCCTTTATTATTTTTCCACAATTATTGAAAAGAACAAAAAAAAATCAAATATACCCCAAAAAGAGGAAGGGAAAAGTATTTTCTTTATTGGCAGCATAATGAGTTACCCTTGGATAAAGCACATCTGTCCATTTGCTCATCAGACTATGGGATGTAGTACGACCTTAGGAAGCTTTTATCGCTATATAGAGTTGTATCCTCCACCGTTTGGTTATCCTTCCAAACATATGGAGAGTTTGCGTTGCCTCCTGCTTCATAGACTTATGATTAATGCCATGCTGCCTGAGTATCATTTTTGTCGTGCTATTATCCAAGGGAAGTTTGTCACCAAGCTTGAGTCGGCCCCTCTGCAATATGTCTCTTGTCCTCATACCCGGCCATCCTGAACATCCAATCAAGTCCTTGTTCGAAATAACTGAAGCCTTCAGTCTCATCATCAATATTATCAAGTCCATGACCGACGAGCCATCGAAGACCTCTGGGTAGTGCAGTCATACACTCATATTACACTCCTACCCGAGTTTTGAAGATTTTTAAGTTGTTTCTCTAGCTCTGAAGATCTCATCTCCAACCATCAGGCCGAATCAACTTTTGGAAGATGGATACTCTATAGGTATATCTTTCTGATTTCGATATGTAGCTCCACTGTGTATTGTTTGTGGCTACTCTTTATAGTTATTTTACATGGATCTACAATGTATTTTATTGGTAGCCATGATTCTATTTTATCCCAAGCATGGGTATGCCCGCCTTGGTGAGACATTTGTTATTTTTGCAGACGATGCCTCCCGGCTCCTGATCCTTGGGCTCAATCGTTCGACACATCAGTAAATATTGGTAATGTATTTCAGCCATCAGATGCTCTTCTGACCTCACACATTAGGGGGCATCTGTTATAACCCTAAATTTCACCACACATGCTTACCTGGCATCTGGCCAACTCATATCCCTTCTTTTCCAAAACACTACTAAACAACTCTTTGAAAATCCTCTTGTATAAAGGCCCACGCACCCTAATACATTACTGCACGCGTGTACACGCTGGATGACCCAAAACAACCCGCATGGACCGACAAAAGCATGAAAAAAGGAAATTTTCCGATGGAACAAAAAGCTATGGGTGAGTTAACTGAAACTCCCGGCCATGCATGGCCGAGGGTTCTTCCAAATACCTAGCTCCTTCTAGCCTATAAAAGAAGGGGTAGGGGTCCCATTTGGAGGAGGAAGAATATAGCAAAGAAACTCTACCCATTTATGTATTGCTATTTTCCCAACCCTTTAGCCTTTCCTTATCTCAAAGGAGATTCAAAGCAAAGCAGTTGAAGGACAGAAGAAGAGGAGCACAGGATCAGGTTCGAGGAGCGGTGGCCGGTCTCAGATTTTGTAAGTTGACTCATTTTAAGTAATAAAGAGAATGCTTTTCCCATCCCAATTCATGAACTATTTATAGTTTGATCATTATATGTTTTGATTTCTAGCCCGTTAGTATATAAGTAGTATGCATGCATAGTTGTTGCTTGTCTTGAATGTAGGTCATCTTTGGAAGGAGTATTACGAATAAGTAATCAAGCTCAATGGGGGATCGACATCAAATGTCAAGAATGAGGTAGGTTGATCTTTCCATGCATTTACTAAGAAAAGGGGATTTAAATCTAGGGATGAAGGTAGAAAGTAATTTCTATTCAGTCATATCTGCATGCAAAGTCTGAACTCTATTTTATAGTCCATAGGGTGATTTTCCCCAACAACACATAGTCCATTGCTCCTTTCAGGTATCTGAATATCATTTTGACAAATAACAAATGACTCTATTTGGGTGAGGCCTGATACCTTCCTACGATTCCAATCACATGCATTTTTTCTGGACGAGATGTTATGTACAACATGCTTCCTATCATAGACCTATATGAAATTTGATCAACATTAAGTGAGCCATCATCCTTTCTTAACTTACATCCAATGTCCATAGGTGTGCTCATAGGTTTACAATCTTCCATTTGAAACCTTTTCAACATTTCCCTTAGATATTTTTCTTGAGAAAGAAATATTCCTTCAGACCTCTGAGTAATTTGTAGGCCAAGAAAAAATGATAGTTCCCCTATCATAGACATTTCAAATTTAGACTGCATGCCAGAAGCAAACCATTTTACCAGTGAATCATTATTACTACCGAAGATGATTGTCATCTACATAAACCAACACAATGAGCAAATCATTACCCTCTGTTTTGATATATATATATTGCTGTCAATTGTTCCTCTCTTAAACCCTTTGTCTTGAAGATATGTTTCCTGTCTGTGATACCAGGCACGAGGAGCTTGTTTCAACCCATATAAGGATTTCTTCAGCTTGCAGATAAAGTCAGGGTTATCTGATAGTTGGAAACCCTCTGGTTGTTCCATATAGACTTCTTCTTTTAGATATCCATTTAGAAAAGATGACTTGACATCCATTTGATATACTTTAAACTTCTTATGACAAGGATAGGAAAGAAACATTCTAATAGCTTCTAATCTTGCTACAGGCGCAAATGTTTCATCAAAGTCCAGTCCTTCTATTTGAGCGTATCCTTTGCAGGCCAATATAACTTTATTTCTTACAATATTTCCTTTCTCATTCATCTTACTTTTGTAGACCCATTTTGATCCTATTACATTTTTATCTGTTGGCCTAGGAACGAGTTCCCAAGTTCCATTCTTTTCAATCTAGTCCAGTTCCTCATTCATTGATTTTAACCAATTTACGTCTTTACTGGCCTCATTGAAGTTCTTGGGTTCCACCATGGATATGAAGGCTATATGTGATTTCTCAGTGTTTTTTATTATCCTTCTCCTGGTTTGTACACCTTTGTCTTTTTCACCAATTATCTGACTTGCAGGATGATTCTTTTGAGTAATTCTGGAGGAAGAATTTGATGTTGTCTGCTAATTTGAGTTTGCCTGAGTATTTGCATCTTCATATGACTCAGAGTCTTCTTGTTCTGATTCTTGGACCTATTCATCTTCAACTTCATCTATATTCTCTGTTGTTGATTCAATATTTTTCACCTCTCTTACTAGAATTCCTTCATCAACTTTTATGTCAATACAGTCAACCAATTTATGTAGCCTCTTATTATAACATCTGTATCCTTTAATGTTTGTATCATGCCCTAAGAATATGACTTCATCAACCATGTCATAATAGTTTCCAAGGTTCTCACTATTATTTTTTATGTAGCACTTACTCCCAAATACTTTGAAGTGTTTGATTGAAGTAGGTCTTCCATACCATAGTTCATAAGGTGTCTTGTCACTGTGTGGTCTGAGGTGGGTTTTTTTAAGAACATGGACTGCTGTGTGTATTGCTTCTACCTAGTAGGTTTGACCAATGTTCTTCTCATTCATCATTGACCTGGCCATTTGTTGCATGGTTCTGTTTTTCCTCTCTACTACTCCATTTTGTTGTGGAGTTCCTGGGATTGTGTATTCTCTCTTGATCCCATTTTTATCACATAATTCCTTAAAATCACTTGGCATAAATTATCCTCCTCTATCTGATCTTACTACCTTTAACCTCTTACCTCTTTGATTCCTAGTTAAAGCCTTAAATATTTTAAATTTCTCAAATGCTTCAGCTTTTTCTTTGAGAAAAGAAACCCAAGTAAGTATGGAGTAATCATCAATGATCATCATAAAATAGTTTTCATTCCCTGTGCCTTTCTATCTTGATGGTCCACATAAATCCATATGAATTAATTGGAGTGGTTTCTCTATTGAAGTAGAGCTCTTTGATTTAAACTGAGTCCTGGTTAGCTTTCCTACTTGGCAAGGTTTACACACAGAGTCTTGTGGCTTTGATATTCTTGGAATATCTTTTACTGCCTAAATATTTTTGAGCTTGATTAAGTGGTCAAAGTTTATATGTCCAAGTTTCCTATGCCATAACCAACTTTCATCATGTTTTCTTAGATGACACTCTCTCTATCTTATTTCAACACATATACATTATTATATGTCCTTATGCCTTTAGCCACCACTTGTATTGAGTTTACAGACTTTATCTTTCAATCCTTGGAAGTGAACACCACTTCACATCCTCTGTCACAAATTTGACTTACACTAAGAAAATTGTGTTTTGGCCCATCTATATGCAGAACATCCTGGGCTTTTCCTTTACCATTACTCATGCTCACCATCCCTTTACCCTTGATTTTATCAGGAGCATCATTTCCAAAGGTTACATTTCCTGATTTGCTTTCACTTAGAGACAAAAACTTACTTTTGTCTCCTATCATGTGTTTGGAGCATCCACTATCAATATACCAGGGGTTCTTTTATCTTTGAGATAAGAACACTAATCCACACTTGTCATTTTCTTTCTTCTTCCAAACCTTAATGTTTTCAGCATAGGGAGTCAGATCTGAGTCATAGTTCTGTAAGCGACAGTCTGCAAATTTATGTCCATAATTATGGCGGATGTAACATTCTGGTTCATTGAATAAGGGATCATAACAGTTGTTATTCTTAACTTGTGTCCTTTTCCCAGGCATCACATGGTTTGCAGTGTGTGATTGTTTGTTACTTGGCTGTCTCATTCTTTGTTGCGGTAGATATCTATTCCTCGAGTGTTTTGATTGCTCATATCTAAATCTTAAAGAACAATTTACAACTTTGTGACCAAAGTTAGAACAAAAAAAACAATATCCATATAAAAATCCTTTGTACCTGGAAAATGGTTGTCTTCTTTGAGCAAGTCGATTTCTTTGTTCTACAGATTTAGTTCTGGTACTTTTTATTTCACTCTTCCTTGGTGGCTGATTATCTTCCGCTATTTCTCCATATTTTTTGTTGTCAATGAATGTAGACTTGAAAAACTTGATGGATTCTTTCTTGCTTGGCTGACTATAACTTGATCCTTCTTCATAACCCAAACCAGTTTTCAAATTTGGATTCCTTTGCTGATTCAGAATGGTGGTTAATCCTTCTGAGGCTTTAATCCTTGGAATATTTTTGAGATACAATGATTTGAACTTATCCGTATCTTTTCTAGTTTTTAATACCTCTTATTCCAAGGCTTCACATCTTGCCTTCTTCTCTGATAACTGTTGTTTCAGAATGTCCTCTATTTTCTTTGCCTCTTCTAACTCCACCTTTAGCAGGGCAAAGTCTTCATCAGGTTTTTTAGCATTCTTTTCAAACTGTATCAACAACTGCTTTTGTTTTCTCTTCTCGAGTCTAAGTCTGCCAATATCTTCTAAGGCACTAATTAGTTCACCTTCCATATCAACCCCAACTTCTTCATCATTAACATCACTTCCTGTGTTTTGATTAACATAATCCTATTTGGCCATAAGCACAAAGTCATTAACCTTATCTTCACCATCAAAATCACTATGTGTGTCTCATGAATAATCATCATTGTTTACACATAACCTTTTATGTTTATCAAATCTCTTGGATTTATACTTCTCTTCACTTTCAGAGTTCTGGTCCTTCTTCTTGTGTGGACACTTAGATGCAAAGTGACCTGTCCTTCCACAGTTAAAAAATTTGAAGCGAAACTTGCCTTGATTCTTTCTTGATCCCTTCTTTAGTCTTCTCACAAATTTTTCTTCAATTTCACCAGGCTCAAAATCCTCATTCTTATCTACTTTAAATGACGCTTCTCTAGAGGTGGGTTTATCTTTAAATATCCTCATTTAATATGCAGTCAACGTTCCTAGAAGTTGATCAAAAGCCAAGGCTTTTAGATCATTAAGTTCTTCTATAGCAGAGACCTTCAGGTTGAACCTATCTGGCAGAGATCCCAAAATATTCTGAACTAAAGAGGGTTCCTCAATTTTTTCACCAAGTTCTTTCATTGAATTTACTAGTTCTTCAACTTTCAGAAAGTAATTTCCAACAGTTTCATCCTCTTTCATATTTAGCTTCTCAAACTATACTCTATAGGTTTGAATCTTGGCATCCTTTACTGTATCATTACCTTCATAACTGCTAATGATTTTGTTCCACATTTCTTTTACAGTTTCTAAGTGCATAACTTTTACAAATTTTGCTTCTGCAAGCCCACTCAGAATAACATTCATAGCCTTAGTGTTGAAGCTAAATTCTAGCTTGTCATCCTTATTAGCTAGTACAATTGGCTTTACATAACCAATCTCTACCACATCCCAGACATCTGCACCTAGGGCCATTATGTAGGTTCTCATCCTAACTTTCCAGAAGGAAAAGTTTGTTCCATTGAAAAGAGGGGACTTATTGGTTGAAGTTCCTTCATGGCTTGACATGTTTAAGCTTCCTGATCTACCTTTAGATAAAAGGAACCTGCTATGATACCAATTTTTGAACAACTAAGAGGTAGGGTGAATCATTTTTTATTGTGCTTAAACTATTATGCCCATTTTAAACTCTTCATAGAACACTTAATGACGATCACAATGATGCATAGAAGTAAGCAATGAATATTAAACATCAATCACACACATGAAATATACATAGACATATATTTCCTGAGGAAACCCATAAAGGGAAAAACCTATTCTTCTTGATATGATAAGTAATCTTTATTTTCTTTACATTATCATACTTGTGAGTTCCAACTCCTATTGAGGCTACAACCTCTGTTTTGCAAGCTGCAACTTGTTGAGAGCACCAACTCTCTGTTTTCTCTAGCACCTACTAGAAGGGAGCACCAATTCCTTGATTTCTCTAGCACCCACTAGAAGGAAGCACTGACTCCCTAAGTGTTCCAACACCTATTGGATGGAAGCACCAACTTCCAGTCACACAGACACCGACTTGTATAACAGAGAACAATAGGTCTCCCTTGCACCACCCTGCCACCCTGGTTTTTCTGGCTGCAACCAGATGGAAGCTACAACTCCCTATGTTCAAGAACCTAATTGAAACTCTAAGGACAACATTCCTCCCTAGCACCTCCCAACCACCCTGAAATATGAATATTTCCCTTTTACAACTTTATCACAGTGATTCAACATTATCTATGGCTTACCAATCTCATCATTATTCTTCTACACTGCTCTACTCTGCTTGCATCAGTGTCTCTCTCCTCGCGTCTGCTACACTTTCTGTTCTTCTCTCAGATACGAATTTTTGTTCCTTTCTTCTTCTATGCTTCAGATCCTGCATACAACATGCTTCTACCCGCATAAATCACTCTCAATAGAAACACCCATCTCCTCTTTGTTCTGCATTTTTTATACTCTCTGTGCACATTCTACATGCCTCATGTGCAATGTCTCTTCATGCTCTTTACAGTGACAATGTTCTACCCCACAGGTTGTTCACCATAACTCCTCCTTTCTCACACATAGCTCAAAAGCCTAATGGCCTCCCCTCACTATTCTCACATCCAGTCATCTCCTGATCATCATCTCAACTCTTCATATTCTCTTGCAGTTCTGTTGCCTGTGAGTTCATCATGAGTGGCCGTTATGATGAGATTCCTTAGCCTCTATGACAATCGAGACTCTTCATCTTCTCTAGCATTACCGAATATCTTCATCATCACTGGATGTTATCCTGAGATTGCTTGGCTTATCTGGAAGTCGAGACTCTTCATCTTCTCTGTCGATCACCCTGAAGCCTCTTCAAATTCTCTACACATAAACAATTAGTGGTTTCTTTCAGCTCCCTAGAAAACCTCCGCACACTCATGCTCTTGGTGCCTTTTCCTTTTCTGCGAAAAACTACATAGTGGGCACTAGCTCTTCTGGCTAAGTCCCTTCCTTTCACATGACCACCGACAGTGACCATTCACCTATCCAACAGGTGCTTCATGACTCACGAACTTGGGGATCTCCAGCTAAGAGTTTCCTTGATCTTCCCAACTTGTGAAACTCTGAAATGGAGCCTAGCACTGCAAGCTCCTTCCCTTCTCTCTCGTTGATGTGACTAGTAGCTGTGACTAGGGGCCAAGCACGAGGGTTCTTCATGATTTCACATATCACGAAGTGGAGCCTAGCAACATTCTAGCTCCTCCCTTAATCTTTTGCTGATGTGACCTTTCGATGTGACCATGGGCCAAATATTTTGAGCGCTTTGCAATTTCGCGTTTCGCGACTTCGCGTCTCGTCTTCCTAAACAATCAATGGTTCATATCTCTCCTCGATCCGACGGCTCAGATCAAGTCGTGATTTCGCGTTTCGCGACTTTGGGAGTCTCGTTACCTCCGTTCTCTCGATACCCGAAATAGCGATGGTGCTAGATCGACGGTCTAGATCTCTCCTCGATTCGACGACTCAGATCAAGTCGCGATTTTGTGTTTCGCAACTTTGGGAGTCTTGTTACCTCCATTCTCTCGATATCCGAAATAGCGATGGTGCTATATCGACGATCCAGATCTCTCCTCTATTCAACGACTCATATCAAGTCATGATTTCATGTTTCGCGACTTTGGGAGTCTCGTTACCTTCATTCTCCCAATACGTGAAACTCTGAAATGACTTCATATCAGAGCAACGATCGAAGTCTCTCTCTTTGATCTACGACTGCGATCAATATCGTGGACTCTGACTTCATATCAGATCACCAATCTAGATCCTTGGTGATCAGACGCCCCATATCATTTCGCAACTTCGCATTTCGTGAGTTCCTACAACTCTTACCTTTGAATTCTCTAGCTCGCGAGTCAACGAAATGTTGATCTCTCGCCACATGTCCTCTGGATCCAACGAACCAGATCATTTCACGACTTCGTATTTCGTGGAGTTGGAGGATGACTCTTTCCCATTATCCTCTTCGCAGTTATACTGGATCTAATAGATGCTAGTCCTTCGCACTCCAATATGGCGGCTGAGGTCTAATCGTCTCCTTTGCGTGCTCCTCCTATCTATACTCTGATCTGATGACCATCAGGTATTCTCGATTGGTGATCCAATGGCCACTGTCGCTCCTCCTCCTAAGCTTTGGCTTTCTCAAATCTCTAAGTGTCAAAGGCCATGACCTTTGATCCTTCTATGGGCCTTGATGACTTGGACCTCGTCTATGTTTCTGGGAACACTATCTCTCCTAATATTGGTAATGGAATTCTCCTTAGCCCTGGTGCCCACTTGTGCTCTGTGTGAAATGCTGGACTATTCCTTCTCATCTTCTCGACCTTGTTCTTCTATGTTTTTGCTGCTGGCTATTGTTCTTTCCATGTACACTCTGTTTGTAAACTTGACATCATCACTACTGTTCTTGCCATCAATGACAAGCACATTCTTCCTGTAAACATGCCAAAAGAAGGAAATTTCTCCTTGCAAGGGATGCCATTTGGGGGTACCCCTCTCCAAGGCCAGTGGAATCCCACGCAAGGGATGTTGCAAGGGGAAAACCCATTTTCTGGTCTGTTTAAACCCATGCATGGAGTATTTCCTTTGCAAGGGGGCTCCACTAGGGGAAACCCTGGTTTTCCTTTTAGAACCAGATGGGTGGAGGTTTTCCTCCATTCAACTAGGGTTAACAATGTTTTATCCTAATCCTTGGTCCTTCTACGAACTCTTTCTAGAAACCTAGTGCCAATTAAAATCCAGGGTCCTCTTTTCAGGCTATTAATATATTGATCTCATAGCGTAGGCTACCATGTTTATCAACCCTGCATTTTATAGACTTATCCAAGTTGATGAATGACCATATTCTTCATGATCCTGGTTGGCATGTGGTCCCAACCAAGTTACCTTTGGACATACCAAAATTCAAAGAAAAAAGTGGTGAAAATCCATACGACCACATGACGACATTCCATTTGTGGTGTTTGTCTAATTCAGTGAATGGCGACTTGATTCACTTGCATCTTTTCTAGCACATTCTCACCAGAGGTGTCACCAAGTGGTACATACTACTAGAAAGGGAGAGATACACCACGTTTGATGACTTATCCGTGGTGTTCCTTAATCACTTCCAACTACTTGTTCAATATGATGAAGGTATAAAGCAACTAGCCAACTTTGAACAGGACAAGGCTACACACATTTCTAATCACATTTAGGAATGGTAGAGATGGAAGAGATTGATTAAAGAAATGGTTCCACCAAGGTTTTTCCTTGAGTGGTTCTTGAAATATTTACTCTCATATATTTCAAAGGACGTTGTGTCTTTGGGAGTATTTTCAGAAGAGAAAGCCATTTTTAGGGTGCAACAGTTAGAGATTATTTACACTCAATCTAGAATGCTTTATGAGATTATGCCAAATGTGTCGAGGTCTGATTTCGAATTGAAAAATACAAAGTCAACTCCATAGGATGACGACATTGTGGGTTTTGTGCAAAGTAAAGCCACAGATCTGGTCACAAACTATATGGAGAACTTGGCTATCCAGGAATATGCAATTGGTCTAGCCCATGGCTGGACCACCCCCACCACCCAATCATTGGATGTGCATTCCTTGCACTTGAAGACTCATAAGGGCCCTCAGCAACCTGGAGACAAGAAAGGAAAGGGAAGGAAAGGTGGTTGGGGAAATAATAAAAAATATAATAAGAATAATGAGAGGGAAAAAAATGAAAAAATGAAGGCGAAGTTCCCTTGTAAGCTTTGTGGGGATGATCATCCTACACATCAGTGCTCACAAATGGAAGAATCCCAACACCTTATGAATTTGAAATAACAACTACAAAAACCCATTGTGTTGAACAACCCTTTACCACAAGGGAAGAACTTTCAGGGTGGTTCTTCCAACCTCAACCAGCAAGGGGGCATGTCAAGTGCACCCCAGAAAGGAAGATACGAAGAAGTCATGAGAATGCCTAGTCATAAGAATCTACAAAACATTGACTTATAGACTATAAATCATGATTATAATAACCTAGAGTTGACAGACAAAGGAAAAAAGGCTTCAGAGGATCAGACACCTCTACACATAGAGAAACATGAGAAAGATACAACACCATGCATACCTAATGGTGTATATAAATAGATAATGCACAACCCTAATGCGATATTCGCCCCCAACTACTCTATCATCGAAGACTTGGTTCAAACCCCATGTGCAATGTCTACTTTGGAAGTACTCCAAAGTTTCCCCGTACACCATCCCACATTGTTGTCTGCAATAGGAGTCACTGATTTTTCAAGTCAGCTCATGATGAAGTTCGATGCCACTAATGTCAAGGCTCATCTTCCCTATCATGTGGCAGTCCAGATCAACTCCGTTTCTAATAATCATTTGATCAAGATGAAATTTGTTGTTGAAGGGGATTCAACATGTGTAATTTCCTTGTCTTGTTGGAAAGCTATTGGTTATCCAGAGACGATGGATGATTTTTTCGTCCCCATGGTCTTATTTCTTCTTGTCCAGTTAGGTTAGGAGGAAAATCCATTTGTGTAGAGGTTGATGTAGTTGATGCACCACTAAACTATAATTTGTTACTTGGGATGAGTTGGTATTACACTATTATAACTATAATCTCGTTGGTGTTTCGTTTTATATTATTTCCCCATGAAGGAAGAATTGTAACCATCGACCATGTGTCTTCCAACATTTCTGAGGCCACGACTAATGATCTGGATTATTTTCGGCACGAAATGAGAGCAGAGATATAATAAAGAAATGCATAGAGATATTACATATATTCAATAATATAACATAAATGTATCAGAGATGCAACCATAAAAACAGATATGCAGTAATACACGATTTCTATTAATCAGAGAAATGTACAGAGATTGTAAAAATACAGAGTGAAAGACTCGCTAGAATGGTGGCAGCTTATCTCTGAGAAGAGATGTGACGACTACTCACATTCGCAAGAAGATGATTACAATGAGGCTCTGAAGGCCCTTTTACAATAAACGGGAATTCCAAAAGTCCTAGACATCCAAAAACCTAACCCTAGGGGATGAAGCGCCAAAAGTCATGTGGGCCCCGTTTGGGTAAGTTAGTACATCAACTTCCCGGGGCCGTAACTTTTGCATATGATCTCCGTTTTAGACGTATGATAGCTCGTTGGAAAGGTATCATAAAGGAGATTAATTTTGGGGGCTCAAAAATTCCTTTGTATATAATTTAGAAGCTATATCTCTAAAAAAACTTCATTTAGGCCCTCAAAATGGCCCCGGAAGTTAAAAACGATTAAAAATAGTAAATTGCCAAAATTGCCAGAAAGTTGTTTTGAGCCAGTTGGAAAAGGTGGGTGGCCACTGATATCCACCTTGATTAATCCTCCCTCCTTAGGAATAAATGGTCTCCATTGCGTTGAGTTCTCAGGGGAGAAGGAAAAGTGTTTGTTGAATCTGCATCTTGGTGAGCTGCTTGTCTTGCTGGAGACGTCGCGCTACTCAGTTTGTGGAAGTCTATCAAGAACCTGTTGAAGTTGAGGTTATTCAACAAGTCAAGATACATGAGAGGACGGTGTGCAGAAGGAATCTTTGCGCTTTGCTGCAACCTTGTCGACCTTCTTTTGTTGGATATAAGGTGCTTGGGGCAATGCTGTAGTGGTTGCGGTGTCCTTTTGTTCTCCTTTTGAACAGATTGTGAAGAAGCTGAATTTTGCAGTATGAGATACTACCTTGCGACACTTTTTAGGTTGAACAGTAATCGGAACTACCTTTGATATTCTGTAGAGATGAGCCCCCAAAGTAACAATGACACTACGGGGTCGAGACTCATAAACAACATGGTGTCTCCACATATATGGTTGGACCAAGAGCACATCACAGACATTGAATGGGGAAACATCACATAATTCCTCATCCTTGAAGGGTTGGATGCTGTATGATAATCGACATTGTTGGCTGACATGAAGATCTCATCCTTGGCGAAGCCACCCAATGTTGTATGGCTGAGGGTGTGGTGTTGTCGACAATCCCAACTATTTGATGACCTTTGCTGAGATGAGGTTCTTCTGGCTTCCACTATCAACAATAAAATGCAGCGGGGTCCCCTTCACCCACATTTGTGAATGAAAAAGGTGCTCCCCTTATTCAGGATCTGTTGGTTCTTCTGGTTGAATTGCTGTGGTCGCGATAATAGCAGTGGGGTCTGTGTCGATGATCTGTCTTTTACCATTATTTTCAGAATCAGATTCTGAATCAAGTTTTGGCTCCTTGTCTTTGATCTCAGCCACCAATAACTGTTTTGAGCGACATTCATCGGTGTTGTGCCAAGGGATTTTGTGGAACTCGTACCATTTTTCGGTGTCCTTCTTTGTCTTCCCATGACCCTTCTTTTCCTGTGTCTTGGACTGGTTTTCGGGAGACTGTTTGTTCGGGCCGTCTTTGTCATAATTTGGTTGTTGCGGATTTGGAGACCCGAATTCCCATTTGTTCTGGTGCTTAAATTTCTGCTCAATTTTAACAGCATATCGATAAGCAACACCGAGTGATGAGATGTCCAGAAAATCCATTTCAGTTTGGATGTATCTGTGTAGAGCCCCACGGTATTTCAGAACCAAATGTCACTCAGAGTCTTTGATACCTAGCTTGGTGCGCAAGGTATGGAAGGTATTGGTGAACTCTGAAACTGATTGGCCCCTCTCTTGCCGCAGTGTGGTCCATCTCATGTACTGTTCCTCATAGTTGCCAACAAGGTAATACTGTTCTTTTACCGCATCCACGAAAAAATCCCAAGTGGGATCGACCCCATATATTCCAGACTCCTTTGTGGAACTTTGCTCCCAGTAAGTTTCCCACCAATGTTTGACATGAGGGAGAGCTTTGAGGAGTGCAAAGGTGATCTTTTCTTTGTCGGAAAAATTGTGAACAGAGAAATAACCTTCTAGCAGAGTTAACCGTTTTTCTAGGGCTTCTGCATCTATCTGTCCTTCAAATACATGAATATAAAAATTAACTTGTACCTTGAAAGGGCAGGTGCCTCCAAAGTGTCCGCTTGATGAAGATGCACCTGATGCTATCGACATGCGTTGAAGGATGTGGGAAAAATTCTACATCATTTCGTCCCTCTGTCGCGTGAGAGCTTGCTCAAGCAACAGATTGATAGGATCATCTACTCCGTCGTTTTTCTTTTCTTCCGCCATTGAGGGTTTCTTGGGTGTTCTAGAGTGATTGTATTCAAGAGAGACAAGATCGAGACCCAACTTGCTATACTCGGACCTCGTCGGGGACATGCACTGAAAAAATGATCAAGAGAAGCCTGCTCTGATACCACTGATCCGGATTATTTTCGGCATGAAATGAGAGCGGAGATATAATAAAGAAATGCACAGAGATATTGCAGATATTCAATAATATAGAAGAAATGTATCAGAGATGCAACCATAAACACAAATATGCAGTAATACATGATTTCTATTAATCAAAGAAATGTACAGAGACTGTAAAAATACAGAGTGAAAGACTCGATAGAATGGTGGCAACTTATCTCTAAGAAGAGATGTGACGGCTACTCACATTCACAAGAAGATGATTACAATGAGGCTCTGAAGGCCCTTTTACAATAAATGGGAATGCCAAAAGTCCTAGACATCCAAAAACCTAACCCTAGGAGATGAAGCGCCAAAAGTCATGTGGTCCCCGTTTGGGTAAGTTAGTACATCAACTTCCCGGGGCTGTAACTTTTGCATACGAACTCCATTTTAGGTGTATGATAGCTCATTGGAAAGGTATCGTCGAGGAGATTCATTTTGGGGGCTCAATCATGCTTTTGGATGTCGCTGAGAACCTCGATATAGAAAAACCTTCATTTAGGCCCTCAAAATGGCCCCGGAAGTTAAAACCTGCTAAAAATAGTAAATTGCCAAAATTGCCAGAAAGTTTTTTTGAGCCAGTAGGAAAAGGTGGGTGGCCACTGATATCCACCTGGATCAACTAACGCATGATCCATAGTTATGTGGATTGAAAAATATCATATGGAAACTTAGTGATCTAGGTGGGTATTGGTGGACACCCACCTATTCCAAGTGACTCACATATAGATGTCATCTTGGTAGTTTTAGTTTTCATCTTGACAATCGTTTTCTAGATTTTCAGTTCCCAAACTTTTGGGAACGTTTTGAGGCCCTAAACGACATTTTTTGGGCCCAACACAATCACACTGTAGGATAAGTTAGAGTGTGATGGAATAATGTGTAGTCCTCAGATAGACCTTTCCAATGGGATATCATGCGCCTAAAATGGAGATTGTATGAAAAATTTATGAACTTGGGATGTTGATGTACCAACTTACCCCAACGAGGCCCACATAATGTTTGGCGTTTCATCTCCTAGGGTTAGGTTTTTGGATGAATAGGGTTTTGTAATTCATGTTTAATGTAAAAAGGCCTTGGGAGCCTCATTGTACTCATATTCTTTCGAATGAGCGCAACCATCACATCTCTTCTCAGAGATAAGCCGCCACCATTCTAGCAAGCTTGTTTCAGTCTACATTTTAGAGTTTCAAAATATTTACTTATTGAATATAAGCCAAGTTTTATTGAATATATGTTATTGTTCATTGTATATTTGTGTTAATAATATAGATCTGTATTCATTTTGTTCTTCTCATAAAATCTGAATCAGTGGTATCATATCAGTCTGCTCCTTGTTGTTATTAATGAATGTCCATGATGAGGTCAAGGTACAAAGAGTTGGGTCTTGAGCTTGTTTCTCTTGAGGAAAAGGGTTCTCGCATGCCCAAACGACCTTCCATGGAGGGAGAAAATAAATATGATAGGACATGATATCCTTTCAAATTGTTTCTCCAGGAAGACCTCGTGCAACAGTGGAACGAGATGATGGATAGTTTTGTGCAAATCCTTAGACAACTACCAACAGGGGATGTATCTTCCACAAGAATAGGTGCCTCCCCCTTCAAGGTACAAATCAACTTTTATATTCTTATATTTGAAGGTTAGATAGGTGCAGATGTTGTAGACAAATGGTTAAATATGCTAGAAGGGTATTTTTCTATCCATAACTTTTCCAATAGAGAAAACATTACATTTGTGCTCCTCAAAGCTATCCCCCATGTCAAATATTGGTGGGAGACTTTCTGTGATAAAAAGGCAACAAAGGAACCCTCATTATTTACAGTCGCACTCACCTGGGATTCCTTTAAGGATACTATTAAAGAACAATACTACCATGTTGGAAGTTATGGCGACCTGTATACAAGATGGACCACACTGCGGCAGGAAAGGGACCAAACAGTGCCAGAGTTCACAAATATATTCCATACCTTGCGCACCAAGATGGGTATCAAATATTTTGAGTGAAATGTGGTGCTCAAATACCGCGACATTCTACATAGATACATCTATATAGAAATGGATTTTCTGGACATCTCATCCTTGCGCATGACCTATCAATGTGCTGTCAAAATCGAGCAGAAGATTAAGAAAAAGACATGGTAGTTTGGGTTTGGGAACCCCTTACAATAGAAGTAGGGAAAGGGCATCCCCAACCTACATAAAAAGGGCATTGAAAATATGGACAACCTCATGACAACCATTCTAAGCCACAAACAAAGAAGGACAATGGAAAGATGAAGAAAGACACCGGGAAGTGGCATGACTTCCATAAGAGTCCCTAGCATAACACTACTGATTGTCACTCAAAGTAGTCATTGGTGGCAGAGGTGAAAGCCTATGAATCAGATGCAGGTTTCAAATCAGAGTTAGAACAAAAAAATGGGAGACAGATTATTGACGCGGAACTCAGTGCCACCATTTCTACCACCAAGATCCAGCCCGGTGAACCTAATGAGCTAGAGGAAGGTGAGCGCCTCTTTCACTAAAAGATGTGGGTGAAGGGTAATCTACTACACTTCATTGTTGATATAAGTAGACTTAAGAACCTCATCTCAGCAAAGGTCATCATGTGGTTGGCCCTGTCGATAACGCCGCACCCATAACCATACACCATCGGATGGCTCTACCAAGGAAGTGATATTTGTGTCAACCAATAGTGTCACCTATCCTACGGCATAAATCCCTTCAAAGATGAGGTATTGTGTGATGTTTATCCCCTTGAAGTTTGTGATGCTCTTTTGGGCCAACCTTATTTATGGAAACATGATGTTGTATATGATTGTAGGTCTCGTAGTGTTATTATTACTTTGGACAAGAAATTGTATAGATACCCGAGGTAGTCCCACCTACTTCCATTTCTTTGATCTATGAAAACAAATGCAGGAGGGTCATCTCTCAGACTGGGAAGTTTGTATTCTTCGTGATTCAATCTTGAAGTGAGCGGAAGGTTGCAGCCACATCCATGGCCTCCATGGTCAAACTCTCCACGCAACATAAGCAAGTGGATAAGGTTGTGGAAGAATACAAAGACATCTTCTCCTCACCCATTGGGGTACCTATACACTGTCAGATCAAGCATTCAATCAATTTGACCCCTAACGTACCGCTACCTAATGGGCCAGTCTATCACCACTCTCTGTTATAAAATGAGGAGATCAAGTGTAAGATCCAAGAACTACTCCAAAAGGGGAACTTCTGACATATATCATCACCGTGTCGAAGCCCACTCATGTTTGTGCAGAATAAAGACGGGACATGGTGAATCTGCATCGATTATCCGAACCTAAATAAAATAATAGTCAGGAACCAATACTCGATTCCCCAAATCAACGATCTCCTTGACCAGTGCAAGGGGGAAAAACACTTCAGTAAGATTGATCTCAAGTCTGGATATCATCAGGTCCCAATAGACAAAAAGATGTATGGAAAACTACCTTCAATTCCAAAGAAGGTCTTTTTGAATGGTTGGTCATTCCATTTGGTTTGATGAATGCCCCAACAAATTTCATGAGGATGATGGATGATATCTTGCGAAATTTCACCAATTATTTTGTGGTGGTGTATATGGATGACATCCTCATCTACAACAAGAATTAGGAGGAACACTTGCATCCTATTTAATAGGTTCTTCACACTCTACAAAAACACAAGCTATATGAAAATTTAGAAAAATTCTCCTTTGACATGGACAGGGTCCAACACCTAGGATACATTGTTGATGATCATGGGGTGCATGTGGATCCAACTAAGACCTAGGTCATTCATGACTGGCTAGCCCCAACCACACTCACTGAACTTCAGATCTTTTTAGGCCTTTCCAATTTCTATCGTAGGTTCGTGTTGGGAGTCTCCCATATTGCATGGGTCCTCAATGAAGTAACCAGGGGTGGTGGTAAGTAAAAGTTCATGTGGGGCCTGTCGTAATATAAAGTGTTCAATGATTTGAAGTATATTTTGTGCTCATCCCTAGTGATGTCATTACCCGACATGCAACAACCCTTTGAGATCGAGACAGATGCTTCAGACTATGTTGTGGGCGCAATTATCTCCCAGCACAGGCGCCTCGTGGCCTATCATAGTGAGACATTATCAGATGTCGTCTGCAAGCACCCTAATTATGAAAAAGAAATGTACTCCATTGTGAAATGTTGTCACCAGTGGAGGAATTACATTATCGAGAAGGAGACAATCATCCACACTAATCATAAGCTGCTGCAGTTCATGCAGACTCGGGGAAAATTATAGAATGACCACCATCATAAGTGGTCCACATACTTGCAGTAGTTCCATCTCAACATCAAGTATAATACATGAATCACCAACCGCTTTGTTAATTTCCTCATCTCCCACCAGTTGCAACACTCACGACAGTGCTAAACTCCTACAGTCATGAGACTTTTAGATGGCCCCAACTCTATGAGAGATATCTTAACTTCACTTCCACCTACCAGATGTTGGGCACAAACACAAATGCCACTAATTTTCATCTTTAGGATGGGATTCTATTCCATCTGGGCCATCTCTACATTCCATCAAGAGAGCGATCGAAGCTGATTTGGGAAGCCCACTACAGTGGGGTGGAAGGACACTTCGGTGTAGAAAATACAATGGTCATGTTGCAACACCATTTCTATTGGATGAAACTTCGATAAGATGTCAATAATTATATCGGGTCCTACACTGCCTACGCCATTTCCAAACCAACCATTAAGAAATAAGGAATGTACACCCCTATTATTACTCCTGAAAGGCCCTGGGAATCCATATTGATGGACTACATGTTGGGCCTTCCATCAACCAAGTGGTGAAATGACTGTGTTTTTGTGGTGGTTGATCGCTTTTCTAAAATGGCAATTTTGGCCACTTGCAAGAAGAGCATCACAATAGAGGATTTTGCCAAGCTCTTCTTCGAACGAGTGTGGGTACATTTTGGGATACCACAAACCATTGTATTAGATCAGGAAATTTGATTCCTCAACACATTCTGGTTGAGCCTCTGCTCACTGCTGGACACCAAGCTCACCAAATCCCCTGCCTTCACCCCCAGGTGGATGGCCAAAATAGGGTCATCAACCAGATAATTGTGAATATCCTACACATGTGCAATTCCAAGAATCCTCGTACATGGGATGAGAGTCTTCCCTGTGTTCAACACAACTACAAAAAAACCATGCATAGCTCTGTTGGTTGTGGAGCCTGATTATCTTCCTGATTTAGAGGTCTTTTACTTTCAGCCATGTTTATACCCCATGAAGTATTTACACCCCAGAAGTATGTACACTCTTCCATGCGGTGGAGTGCAGAGGGGGGGTACCCCCTCTGCAGGGTCCGGGGGCAAGCGGGCCCCCAGCGAGGGTTTGGGGGCGAAGCCCCCGAAAGAAAAAATTGCCTTGTAAATGTATATTGTAATTTCATTGTAAATCTGGACCGTTCATTATAAGGTCGCAGATCTAACGGTAGAGATTATGTTAGGGTTTTTTTCCCTAGAAGGCAACCCTATTTTATGAGGGAAATGTATTGCGGCTATGGATGATGGCGAATATTGTATTTTGTGAGAGGAGACTGTGAGAGAAAGAAGACGAAGTTACAACGGGTTTTGTTGTAGGTTGTATCCCTTCATTTGATGGATAATAATAAAGGAAGGACCTGGCAATTTCTCTGGTGGATGTAGCCCACACTGGGTGAACCACGTAAATCCGTGTCTCTCTTGTATTATGTATCTTCTGTGTTTTGTTTCCGCATTTGTTTCATTTTATTGCTCCACGGTCCTGTTTTTCTAACAACTGGTATCAGAGCGAAAGGTAACTCACAGGAAAAGGGGGTTCCTGGTTCAAGTGGGAGCAATGTCGGAAGATGGAAAGTTTAGGGTCGAGAAATTTAACGTCCAAAAATACCAGTTATGGAAGATGCAGATGGAAGATTATTTATATCAGAAGGATCTATTCCTACCATTGGGTGGAGTAGCAAAGAAGCCGACGGCCATGAAGGATGAAGAATGGGAGATTCTTGACAGAAAGGCTCTAGGAACGATACGACTGAGCCTGGCAGCGTCAGTGGATTTCAATATTTCCAAAGAAAAGACAACGAA
Source organism: Picea engelmannii (assembly GCA_009831015.1). Taxonomy (NCBI): domain Eukaryota; kingdom Viridiplantae; phylum Streptophyta; class Pinopsida; order Pinales; family Pinaceae; genus Picea; species Picea engelmannii. The sequence continues at coordinate 46,212 of ML792761.1, forward strand.
GGGTTTGATGGACGCATTAGCCAAATTGTATGAAAAACCCTCGACGTCCAATAAGGTATTTCTAATGAAGAGATTATTTAATATGAAGATGTCAGAAGGTGGGTCTGTTGTAGATCATTTAAATGAATTTAATACGGTTACTAATCAACTAATTTCTGTAAAAGTGGACTTTGATGATGAGGTCAAGGCTCTTCTAATCTTGTGCTCATTGCCAGAAAGCTAGAACAGCTTGGTCATGGCTGTAAGTAACTCTGTCTTTGGTTCAAATACTTTAAAATTTGATGATGTTGTTGGTGTTATCATTAGTGAGGAAATGCAATGGAAAAGCACAGGTGAGACATCAGGTACTGCGTTGAACATGGAGAACAGGGGAAGACAAAAGGATAGAGGAAAGGGCTCAGGGAATCGTGAAAATTATAGGAAGGGAAGATCCAAATCCAGACTTGGAAAGATAAAATGTTGGAATTGTGGGAAGAAAGGACATCTGAAGAAAGACTGCAGAGCTCTAAAGAAACAAAGAGATGGACAACAAGAGAGAAATCAGGAAGAAAATGTAATAGGTGATGTGTTACAAGATGCTTTGATTCTTTCTATAGATAATATTTATGAGTCTTGGGTAGTATATTTAGGGGCTTCGTTTCATGCCACACCCCATAGGAAACATTTTCTAGATTATGTTCAAGGTGATTTTGGATAGGTTCATTTGGGTGATGATGCACCATGCAAAATTGTTGGAATGGGAAAGGTAAAAATAAAGCAACGAAATGGAAACCAATGGTT